>CM033106.1:10579627-11126238 GCA_019321725.1 Paulownia fortunei
ATGTCTAACATAATGAAATCATCTAGGAAAATAAACTTATCTACCTTTACTAGCACATCATGTAATACCCAAGCCCCACACTACTGACTTGGCCAATATGATTCATGCATTACATCCTACTTATATGTTAATTTGCATTAACATTTACATGGCATCTTATATAGTATTCTTAATCTTTAGACCTCTAATGCTATCATATGATGTTAGTGGTTGAGAACTTATAATCTAATTAAGTAATTACATTTAGATAAGAAAAAGAATAATTGGTCAATATATTAGATATTCATAGGTTATATGTTATAATTTTGGAAGTATTAAAGGTGTTACTAGTAAGCTTAAATGACTCGATTCAATTACATCAAGTTGTTTTAAAAATATACATCCATAAACTAAACATATTTGAGATATTCGACATGATATAATGTGATTTTTGTGTCACATTACAAGGTCCATATGTGTATATGACTTTAGAAATGCAAACAAGACAATCATTTAAGAATCGAATGTCAATCAATTTAGAGTCGAATGAACGATTAAGAAATTAGGGTAGAATTTATTATCCGATCATACAAAAATTAAAATAGGTTGTAAATGGATAAATAGATATTGAGCAACACTATATTAGAGTTGTATAAGGTGTGTATAATATCATATATGAACCACCACTTAGCACCTCAAGCTTTGCCACCTCAAGCTTTCTTAATTTCTAAGCATTGAACAATGACCAAAAACCATTTTTAAGCTATTTCACCTTCCAAACCTCGATAATGAATTTTAGAAGTTGCTCTCAAGTGATTCCATATAAAGAAAAAATGAAGAAAGCAAAGGAAAGTAAGGGAGGAGCAAGTAGAATTTTAAAATTGTGCATAGGTGATCTTAACTCATGTTATTTATGGTCTTATAATTCACAAAAGAAGGATTTTTAGTTGCAAAATCACAATAGAAATCACTAGGGATAGAAAATTGTATACTTATTAATTTTTTAGTCTTTAAAGATTTATATATGTATAATAACTTGATTAAAACCTATATATTTCACCATATATGTGTTTATATATAAGTTTAGGTGATGTATGTAAGTTTGGAGAGGTTAGAAATTGAAATATGGTTTGATATTTTTAGAGACACTCAAAACTATCATGATAGAACTTGCAGTTTTTGTGCCATGATAAGGGGGATGGTTTTCTGAGGTAAATCAATGAGTTTTGGCAATTCTAATATGGTTACATTGCTCTACATGTTAGCTAAGTATGGTAAAAATTTGGAAGTGATTGATATGCTTAAGGATGTCAAAATTATCATGCAATTAAATTGGATAGCAAGAGACTATGAAAATGTGAATTTGTCCCCATTGATAACTTAGCATGTTTCAACCTTAACGTGCTGCTATTGAGTTTTAACAATTAGGTACATGCTATTAGAGTTATAATACTTCAATTACATGATATTTATATATATCTAAGATGAGAAATTAAAGTATTTAAGGGACTATATTGGATTCTCGTTTGTAAAAGCTTGATTGTTACCTAGATAGCTTGGTGTTTTAATTTCTTAGTATGAGATTTTGTTCTTTTAACTTGCCAAATTAGGAATGGTACTTGATGTTGGGTAATATTACAAGCTATTTTTCATCTAAGGTTGGAGAGAAATACTAAACAAATATAGACTAAGCTACCAACCAAGTGAAAGGTAAGTAAAGATCTATTTGCAACTACAATGCATAAACATAGTACGTCTTGAAGTATTTATACCTTATGTGTTGATGATATTTAAATTAATTGGATGACAAGTATAGTATGTACCTTAAGAGGCTTATGATTCTTGAAACATATTGAGAGCAAGATGACTTGCATTTTATATTGAATACACTATTCATGAGCATTTGCATGTGCATGCATGGCATACAGGTATAGTTGAGGTTCTTACATACACGAAATGATTTGAGAAATGATTTTCATATATAAAGATGTTTATTGGCCACTATAAATACATCGAGGCATGTGAGGCGTGCTTATGTGATATTTTAGGTACCACAAGTGGAATACTTCTCGGAGGATCACAAGGGAAGATAGGAGGTGGACCTTTAGTGATCACGAAAGAATAGTCCACTTGATTGTGCCTTTGTTAAGATTGATCCCGTGGGTGAGATATGTAATACCCGAGCCTCACACTACTCACCTGGCCAATATAGTTCATGCATTTTATGCCACGTATGTGTCATTGCATTTTAATTGATATTTCATAATACATTATATTTTATACGGCATTTTAATAATTAAACTTTTGAAGTTGTCACGGATATTAGTTTTTTAGATTCTTTAACCTAATTGGTTGAGTTGGTACTAAAATTAGAATTTAGGTATCAACTACCAGATAATATTATGATACACGTAAGTGAAAGGTGGCATCGTTGTATTTATCGGTGTAGGATAAACTATGCAAATAAATTAATTAGGAAAAAAAAATAATGATAGTAATAGTAATAATAATAATAAAAGAAAATAAGGACATTATCATATTAATTAAGAGGGTGTAATTTTTAATATAAAATAAATTTAAGGGCTTATAAATAATATATATAAAAAAAATAAATAATATTTTGTATTGATTATAAATATATATATATAAATATAAATATAATATATATATATAAGTATATGGTGTGTAATATAATATATATATATGTATGATTACACGTGTAGTGTACACATTTATACATGATTAGGATAAGCATATGTAGTGTATATTATGTTACATGTATATATGATAAGGATAAGCATATATATAATATATTGTATTAGATTACTTTAATACTAATATTAAGGTTAAGTATATATATAATATATTAGATTAGATTTCTTGAATGCTAATATTAAGGATAAGTACATATAATATATTACGTTGCATTTATTTCCTAAATAACACCACACACACACGTCCGCGCAGGGCAGCAAAGAAAGGAAAAAAACAAAACGAGAAAGAAATAGCAAGAACAAATTTCAACCGTAAAAATTTGAAGAAATTTTGGTAAGTCCTTTCTTATTTTTGTACGGATAAAAATATATGTTTATGTCGTTTATTTCTAATTTGAAAGAAAGTTTTGATTTAAATTAACTAGTTATTTTCTTGTAAGACAATAACTAATATACACCTTTAATTTGAAATTAGTTACGAATATTCGATTTTATTATCTTGTATTGATTGAATGACGGAGTTAATTAAATTGAAGGATTTATTACAGGATTATAACATATCAATTAAATAATATTAGAATAAATTTAAAATGAGAAATTAAAGTATTTAAAAGGTTCTGATTGGGGTGAAATATAAAAAAATTTAAGGTTTGATTGTTACTTAATTAAATTTAAGATTTAAGATCCTTTATGAAATTTGATATAGAAACTTATTGATTAAGAATGAAAATTAATACGTCATACTTTTACAGGCCGCCTTATATCTAAGGTTAGGGAGGAGAATCTTGTTAATCTTCAATAAGATATCAAAGGTGGAAGGTAAGTGAAAATCCATTTACAACTACAATGCATGGGCATAGTATTTCTTGACTTATTTATATTAAATGTGATCATTGTGTTTTGATGAGTATTATAAATATCTTATAGTGCATGCGTTGTTTGGTTGACAGGACAGGTGATTCACTGTGTCATTGAACATGCCATTCATCAATATTTACAAGTGCATGCATAATACGTGCTCATAGTTGGGGTTTTGCATGCATAACATTATTTTTAGAAAGAAAATATTTTGGTTGGCTACTACTAGTATACCGAGGCCCATGTGTGGCTTATTTATATGATGTTTGGGGCATCACGAGTATTACTTTTCGGAGTATCATAGAGGTTGACAGGGGTGTACCTCTGGTGGTCACGAGAGGGTGGACTACTTGACTGTGCCCTTATTGACGCCGCCGGTGGGAATACTTCTGGAGGGTCACAGGGGAAGACAGGGGGTGGACCTTTGGTGATCCCAGGAGATGGCCCCCGGACTGTGTCGATCTGTTTATGGCCATGTGATTATTGATATTGTCGAGAGCTCTATCCGGTACATAGTAGGTAGGCCAAAGGCCCAGTGATGGAAAATAATTTTTAAATAAAATGATTTTTATGCATAAGTTCGCATTCTTGTCATAATCTCATAGAAATGTATTGCATTTATGTTGGATTATCCCCTTCAGCATGCATGATTTTCATTTACTGAGTATTAGCTCACGTAGTTCATGCATTGTAGGTGAGTTTGATGATACTTGAAGCCATGGATTTACTGAGCGAGCGACTGGAGCTCCTACAGGTTCTGAGGATCAGTGTACATGGATGACGACCTGTCGGGCTGGTTGTTAACTTATTTGATTTTGGAGTTTATTATATTAGGTTTTGGGATTTGTACTGTGTGTTACTTTTAAACTTTTCTGTACATGGGTATGTAAATGTTATGGTTGTTATGGGTCCTCTGCATGTATATTATATATATATATTAGTTTGTGAGTGAGAAAAATAATTTATTATTTATTATGCAGTTACAGGAAAAAATAAAATAAAATTTTACAGGTACACAGGATTTATCATGTCAAAATTATTGTATCTATAAGTATATATGTATGTGTAGTATTGGGGGTTGTTACAGGATACTTCTCGAGTGATCAAGGGAAGACAGCGGGTGTACCTTTAGGGGTCATGGGAGAATGGTCCACTCGTTATATCAATTTGTTATTGGCCATTTGATTATTGATATTATGCAGAACTCTTTTCGATGCATAGTAGGTGGGCCAAGGGCCCTATAAAATAACGTAATTTTGAATAAAAACTCTTTGACTTATGATTACTCAAATATGACATAGTTCTAACATCATAACTTAGAAATGAGTTGCATGAGATTTTATATCATACTCTTAGCATGCATGATTTTTACTTATTGAACATTAGCTCATGTAGTTCATGCATCATACATGAGCATGGTGAGACTTGAGACCTTAGGTTACTGGGCTAGCAGTGGAGCTCCTATAGGCTTTCAAAATTAATGTACATGGATGACAACTTGTTGGGCTGTTTTGTGGGCTGTGCTTTTGGTTTTATAGTTTATTGTATTATATTAGTGACTTTATCCTATATATTACTTTCAAAACTCCATTGTAAATAAGTCTAAGTTTGTGATGATTTTGATAGACCTTGTTATTGTTCAACTAACTATCTTTGTATATACAGTGTTACAGGATATAAAAGTACTTTACTTTTATCAGTGTTTTATCAAACTAACTATTTGAGAAAAAAAAGTTATACACATGCATACATGCGCAAACTGTGTTGCACATGATGTTTTTATATATGTACACATATTTTTGGGAGGTTGTGACACATCCTCAACCATACCTTGTGGATACTTGATAAACTGGTTGGCTAGTTGAAGTGACACCGTCGTTAGCTTTGGCTCTCCTAATCCAAGCTTCACATAAACCGACAAAGCCATAAGATTAATGCTTGCTCCCAAATCACATAAAGTATTAGGAAAAGTAATTGAACCAATAGTGCAAGGAATAGAAAAACTCCTGAGGTCTTTAAGTTTAGGATGAAGCTTGTTTTGCACAATCACCAAACACCCCTCGGTCGAATTCCCCATCTCATGCTCCTCCAATTTTCTTTTGTTTGACAAATATTTTTTCAAAAAATTAGCATAGCTAGGCATTTGAAGTAAAGCATCGGCAAATGGTACGTTAATATGCAACTTTGTAAAAACTTCAAGAATTTTAGAGAATTGCACATCTATCTTTTACTTTTTCAAAGCCATAGGAAAATGGGGAGGAACACTTATCACCCCATTGAGGATGAGCGGTTTGGATGAAGTGCTATGATTTGATGTTGGCTTGTCTTTCTTTTCTTGTTGAGTTTCCACTTCTTGACATTGGTATCTGCTTCCTTCCCACTTCTCAACATGATTGCATTTACTTGTGCCTTGGAGTTTTTCTCCATATCACTTAGCAATGTCTCTTGAACACGCCCCAAGACCATGCTTACAAGTTGACCTACTTGAGTTTCTAAATTCTATAAGGTTGCCTCATTGGTTTGGAATCTCACTTTGGTATTAGCAATAAACTTGGTCACAAGCTCTTCCAAAATTGATTTTTTCTCTTGCGGTGGATAACCGGGTGGTGGAGGCCTAGCTATGTTTTGATTGGCTTAAGATGTTCTTTGGCTACCTTGACCTTCCCATGTAAAACTTGGATGATTCCTCCATCCGGTATTGTATGTTTGGGAATAAGGATTGTTTGCTTGCCAATTGAAATTTCAAACATAATTAGCTTGCTCGAATGAGAATAAAAATAGGTTCCAATAGGTTCCCCACTTAATACTCGGTGTTGTAGTTTCCACCTCCACATAACTCACATGTGATGGTTTGCACCTTCATTATCGAAGCACTCATGTTATCGATCTTCTTGTTTAATGCTTCAATTTGAGCTAAAAAGGTAGAGTATGTGTCGAGGATGTGCACTCCTGTTGTCTTCTTTTCAAAACTTCTATCCATTTTCCATTGTAACTATTGGACACTATTTTCTCTAACAACTCGTATGCCTCGTCTGAAGTTTTCTTCATGATTGTGTCTCTCGCCGCTGCATCTATCATAGTTCAATTGGTGGGTGACAAACCATTTTATAATGTTTGCACTTGAAACCATGTAGGTAAACCATGATGTGGGCACCTCCTCAACAAATTCTTGAACCTCTCCCTACCTTCATATAAGGACTCCAACTTAAATTGCACAAATGTAGTAATGTTGTTCCTCATTTTTGTTGTTTTGGAAGGTAGGAAATGTATTACCAAAAATTCTTGTGCCATGGCTTCCTAAGTAGTAATTGATCTGGCAGGCAATGAATTAAGCCATCTCTTAGCTTTATCCCTCAAAGAAAATGGAAACAATCTTAGTCTAATAACATCATCGGTCACTCCATTATGCTTAAAAGTGTAAAAAATCTCCAAGAAGTTTGCAATATAGACATTGGGGTCATTACTAGGCAAACCATCATATTACACCAAAGTTTGAATCATTTGAATGATCGTTGGCTAAATCTCAAAAGTATTTGCTTATATTGCTAGCCTCCTAATACTCGAATTAGTCCCATTGACCAAAGGCTTAGCATAATCCAACAATGATCTATTCTCCACGTCTTGCTCATTTTTGGTCATTCTTTCCTTCTTTTCTTCCTTTATCAACAAATGAAGAGTTGTTTTAATTTTTGGGTCATATGGCTCAAGATCCCATGTAGATGACCGAGTAAATAACACCTATAATAAAAAAATAAAAACTCTCAAAGTAGCTTGTTCAAAGAAAATGAAACAAAAAAAAACAAAAGCAAAAGCAAAAGCAATTAAATAAAAATAAAGTAATAAAATAATCAAACTACAAACTAGACAATCAACTTTGATATCACACAAAACACATTTCCGGCAATGGCGCCAAAAACATGATGACCCCAAAATAAGTGGTACAAAACCACAAGTGTACGTTGTCAACACGCAATAAAGAGTGAGTAGAGTATCGTATCCCTAGAGAGTTTATATGTGAGTACCAAATATAGATTACCTATGCCATATTTAACCTAATGATGTTGTGGTGGTTGAATTAAAATGCAACAACCACTAAATTGACAAAATTATCTAAAACCTAAGAAGACTAGAGGATTTAATTCAATACTAAGGAGAGTCAGCATTGATTAACTATCGTATATTATTATGAACCTAGCTTAATTATTATTAGGAATAATGTGGGTTGTGTGATGGCGGGTCTTCCTAATGTAATTGGTGCTCTCTCTCTCTCAAGTCGGACCAAATCTACCAGTAGTAGGCTGCCAGTGCTATCTCTAGCTATGAGTGATGCTACTGAGAATGCATTAAGCTTTGTGAATTCTACTAACTTTTGATTTTTACACCTATGACTACCGCACGTACCTATAGGGGTCGGTCTGTGGTATATACTACCCGATCCATTATTACAACCTCATCTCTCGGTATTAATTGCAACAATTAAAATCAACTTGAAATTAGCTAAGTCTCAAGAAGCATTAAGAACATAGTATATTCTCATCATAATAAAAGCAACATTCCAATCACAATATAAACATCAACTCATAACTCCATAGAAATAGTTTTTCAAGCCTTAACAAAAGTAGTTTATATCATATTGAAATTATACAAGCACCAAGAGTTTCCCAACATCATGATTCTTACAAATTTCTCAATACTAAACAAAAATAAGAAGAAATTAAAGTAGAAGATCACAAACACTAAGTGATTCTTCACTGCTTCTTCAAAATCTTCCATGCCTAATGAAGCTCCTCCTATTCTTATCATGAAATACCAAGCTCCATGGTGAATAGATGATGGGTGTGTGTGTTCTAGGTGTGTTGTGTGAAGAAATATAGAGAAATATTTGTTTTAGGTGGAGAGAAAATGTGTGTGAGAATTTAAGTGTAGAGTGTGTGGGTGATGAGTTTTGTGTGAATTATGTGTATATAATGTATCTATCAAGAGTAATCATATGGATAATGATGTGTATATATCACAAAAGATGCCAAAATTTACCTTTGATCGCAACTTGTCGCAAGAAAAGGGTTGGGAATCTTTTTCTGTTGAACATTTGGAGCAGAACATGAAATTCTCATGACAATCTCCCTATGAATCAGGTTACCAAAGTCAAGAAAGATTTTTCTAACCTCTCATCTCAAAATATTAAATAAAATATACCAAGTTTACATGTTAACATGCATATTGATTTCACTTAACTTCATGGTCTTGTGTGTGTGTGTGTGTGTGAAAGTAGTAGTTTATCAACTTTCATTTATCATCCGGATAGGTTTATAAAATCAACTACTCATATTTGATCCAATTTTGAAGTGCATACCAAACTCCACAAGCTTGTTTTTCACATTAGTCTCTACTAATGTAGGTAGATCATAGCATCAAAGATCAAAAGGACTTCCAAAACTTGTATTGTGAAGCTTGGGTAATGGTGGGAAAATATGAAAAATTGTAGCTAAAAATTGCCTATTTTACACAATCATACTAGAACCTTTTTGAATAAGCACTAACTTCTTCATCAATCCCTTCATTTTTCTTTATTGAACATCTTATTTTTCTTCTTTTTGATTTTAGATTACCCCCAAACTTATTTCTTTTGTTGTATGCAACGGGGGTTTATTTATTTTAGGGAGTTCAAATCATACACCTCAATTCATAATCTCTTCCTTTTCATCCTTTTTCAATATTTTCTTCTTTTTATTTGTGCTTCATCTTCAGCTTCTTCTTCTTTTTTTCTTTTTTGTTTTTTTTTAATACAATAATTCATTCAAGAATGATTGTGTAAATGAGATGAAAAAGGGTATAACATTGGATATATGTATATATATTTTTAGCTCGATAATGTGTATATTGTGTCCAAAGAATTGATTCAATAAGCTAAAGAGGGGACACTAGGAAATAATTCAAATATAGGTTGGTTTCAAAGGCTTAAGCGGTCCAAAAATGGCCTAAATCATTTCCCTAATGTTATGCCACATAGGATTTCATCTCAACTAGTGATTAAACAAGATCTAGAGATTGGTGGGGTCATTTAGGAAATAAGTAGACTTTATAAACTGTCTCTAAATAATTAAATATAACTCAACAAACTACTTAATGTATCAAGATTCACAAGACCTCATAACGTAACTAAAACCAAATTTTGATGTTTAGACACGTAAATAAACGGACAAATTCTAATATTTACTTTTTTTTTTTCAAGTATGCACATAGTTTATCAGTAAAATTTTCAAGCAACAAGCAATAATCCTAAACACTTGAACTCCCCCCAAACTTAATATAAGCATTATCCTCAATTAGCATCGTAGGGGGCTCCATCCCTTTGGGGTGTAGTGGCTGGCTCAGCTACCATCATATCTCTAGTACTTTGGAGAAAAAGAAGTAGTGGCAGCTTGTGTAACTTGAAGGTTTCCGGAACTAATGGATCCAAGAGCATCACAACCTCCTTCGAAACATGATCGGACCTCCTCAAGATATTATAGTACTAATGGTCCTTTCGTAAATTGACATCGCTTGCTCATAAACTAAGTCCTTAAAGACTTAGAGGACTGAAACTCATAGGTGCCCTCCTCTTTGACGCTCGTAGTTAAGGCTTTACTAGACTTGGAATCCAAAAACTTTCTGCAACTGGATACCTCCCTAGCATAATGGCCTAGAACCTGAACCAGCTCCTTGGTGAGTCTACTTACCTCCTCCTTCAGCCTAGCCACCTTGGTTGCACCTTCTCTCTCGGAAGACTCCATCTATAGAAATAGTACGGTGAATGAATATCATTGTCAAGGTGAGGGCCTAAGATAAATCAACAAACAGTTTAATATATCATAAGTCCAAAAATAATTATACAAGAAGGAAGAACTGACACTAGTAAGGTCACCAATAAACATCTCCCCAAGACAGTCATCAAAAACAGGCACAAGTTCTCCATGTCGAACTCAATGATAGTGTCTCTAGTATGCCTCCAAGCAAGGGACTGCTCAAAAGTATCTCACTAAGACTCAGTCCCCTCAGCCTCATGAAGGCTGTAACAAAAGACACCTTTGCCCAATCTAGGGCGCGACGACAGAATGAAAACATTCTCTCTTGACCACTTGGCACTTAAAGATACCGCTTCTTAGCCCCCAGGATCATGAGAGAGTCCCCGCAAAGTAGATCTTGCATAACCACTACCTCTTGGAAGTGAGCACACTCTGCCATTAGGAGCAAAGAAGGGACGTGATGATCCAACACCAGCAGTGAAACCTCCTGCTGACTGCTTCCTCCGTGAACAAGAACATCTAGATCAATTGGCTTAGTTGTAAAATCAAAGCAGAGAAAACATTAATCCCAAGAAGTGAAAATGATATAAGGATAATATCAATGATAACTAGAAAATAAGAATACTAGATATCATCCGAGATAGGTCTATAACACCATTAAACAAACTAACCCCAATGAATTGTAAGCGAAGATTGAAAGAACAACTAGGGGGAGAAAGTGAAGAAGGACTACCCCACTCAGTCAAAAGACCCCACAGAAAAAAATGGCTCTTTTAAACACTTCAGGAAGATATGCTCCCCATCAAAAACTTATACCCTGAACGGGGATAAAAGTAGTAAAAACATTAGGAACTCTCTTAGACCAAAAAGAGTATGAAAACTATCTAAGGTAAGGAAAAGCTCTAACCCCTCAAAACGATGATGGAAACCCTCAAAAGAAGCAATAGAGAATTAGGCGTAAGTTGATTAAGATATATGCCTAAGCTGTAAAGTATCCTTACTAACAATGGATGTGGAGGGATACTAAAGCCACTAGAGAAATAAGCAAGATAAATGATGAAGTAACCTGAGGTGATCTTACTCTCTGATCTACATAAGAAGAAACTAATATATGGAGAAAGGCCAATCATCCTAGAGAGTCCTCAAATTCTCTCGAGTCAAAGTGGTATCATAAGACTCTATGTCCATCACCCAACAACAACATTGAGGAACTCATGAGGTATTAAATTCAATCATACACTCTTAATATGGCTCTTGATCACTATCACCCATGATGTTGACAAACTCATCAAAACTATCTAACTCTCTCAAACTCGAGTCCTCAAAACTAGACTTATCATTCTTTCCAACCTTCTCAACCTTATTTAAACTTAATGACTCCTTGATATGCTCAGATAAGTCAACTATCACTCCAGCTCCCTTGAAAGATAAATTATCTAATAAGTCTAAAGAAACGGGACAATCAACTATCTCCCAAAAACTAAAAGGGTTTTGAAATGTACCTATGCTAGAAACAACAAAACCAAAACTTGAAAAAGAATGGAAGTAGCAAAAAGGACATGAATGTGACCTGCTCTAGTAGACCATGTCGAGGCTTGACCTCAAAAAAGGATGCCAAGTCGAGCCAAGCACTCGACTTGTCTAGGTGAACATGTCGATATATAGTCTCAACCTGGGGGCTCGACCTACTACCAGGGGGCTATTTAAAGCCCCTCATTTGGCTGCATCATGGTAGCTTGAGCCACGGGCTCGAGCTATACCCCGTGCTTGACCCAAAAATACCTAACTCTATGGACCAATATCGTCCTCTCCCCTACCTTGAAGATCACTCATATTTTTTATGCATAGCACGTGTTTGACAAAAAATAGTAAGTGAAAGGTGTTTGTAATTTCTAAAAAAAAAAGTTTTAAAGGTATTAAAGAAAATGAGAGAATAAAAGTAAAAGTAACTCACCTGGTGGCCCCACAATATCCCCAAATTTTCCTTTGCAATGGAAATAACCAAATTGTTAAAACTTTTGAAAATCCTAAGCAATCCCCTTTTTATAGCTAAGGGGTGAGATCAAATTGAGTTCAATTAGAAGACTACTCCCAAGTATTTTTCCTACTAGAAATGCTACTTGGGAGTGGGGGTTGTATGATATGCCAATAAAAATAAACCTACTTAAAAGTATGCAACTCAATAAAGCTTGACAAGAAGCCCAATGAGTTTCAAAAACTTACCCGATCCAATAAAAGTCTAATAAAGACTGTTTCAAACCTATAGACTCTAAAAACCCTATAATATATAACCACCCTTGAACAACAACCCTTTGCTCAAGTACTATAAGTACACATTCTTAGTTCATTTTTTAGCTACGTCATATATTTTCTTATTCTTTGCTTTCTTCTCTTTTCTCTCTAAGATCTGGGCTAACTTGAGCGTCAGAGGGTCTTCACCGAGCAAACCCTCGGCACCCCTAATAACTTATGTGTGCTACAGGATGAGACCTTTGTAGTCCATCTAGAGTAAAGAAGAAGAGGTGATAGTTAAATTTTATAGTATGTTAAAGGAATCAACACCTGGTGTCTGGATCAATTCCACATCAGGATGAAACAAGAATTTAGATTTTTGAATGTTGTTTCCATTTTTGTGAATAAAATAAGGCTTTTTAGAATTCTTGTGAAGTTGACATATTGGTGAAAGATGACCAATTCCTTCATGTTCATGTGTCTTCTTTGGAAAACAAAGATTTCTTTGCTACTTTTGATTATGCAAAATATACGACTATGAAGAGAATTAATCTTTAGGATGGCCTTAATAATGTTGTAACCTCAAATCCTTTGTCTATTGCTGGATCTTTTACTACACTTCTTGACTTACAAGAACGTAAATGCGGTGCTCTAACATGGTCTCGTGCACGTGAGGAATTTTAAGATTGCGTGATGGACTATAAACTTCAAGATGTTGGATATATAGGTTTTTTATTTTCTTGGATGAACAACCACTTTTAAGAATGACTGGACCGAGCATTATAATTGGTAGCATGGTCTGATTTATTTACTCGTGCATATTAATCATGTAGGTAGGAAGTTTTTGATCACCAAGCACTGATTGCGAATTTAGAAATTGACTCTCAATAGATTTCAGCCTACTCTGGTCTTCTCAATATGGACTCAACATGAGAGTTTATTGAACACGATTTTAAATATCTAGACTTTTCCAAATTTATATAACGATATTCACAATTCCAGTAGAAGCTACTTTGTGTCAAACATCTTAGGTGGTGGAGTAAAATAATTTTTAGAAATATATTTGACAATGTTAAAGCCCACCAAGAAGTATGTGATTGATCATGAGGTCTTATTTGACTCAAATTCTTTAAATGGAAAATGATAGAAATAAAGAGGGTGTTAGAGTAGTGCCCACGAGCTAATTTATCTGATCATTTTATACTCTTGTGAATCAATCTTATTCATATTATTATCATTGAAATGACAATCTTTATCTTAAATTCATCATAAGAATAAGATAAAGTCTTTAAATCACACATAGCTGTAGGGTATGGTCGTGTATATAATGGCGATCATGGAATATGCCTCTAAGGCCGTGGTTTTAAAATATTCCAGGTCAAGGATCAATGAGATAGGACATCATTAATTCTATTGAGACTTGCACATACGATGCAGACTAGAAAGAAGGATACCTTGTTTTATGGGAATTAGTGTGGTGACTAGTGCATGCATGCAGGTGCTTGTTGGAGAACAAGTACACTAAACTACCCTGCCTGAAAATTCCTAATTGGAAATATTCTATTATTGAATGGGAATTTCCTCATTATGATAGTATAAGAATTAGTCCTTGGACTTGAGGCAACATAGTAACCTTGTGCATGACATGTTGTACTTTGATGTGTTTCTGGATTGTATGAAAATCACAAGGAGTTTACATTGGATGTAACATCTTCATGTATGGAGGCTAATGAGTGGCTAATAGAGGATCTATTACCTATCTAGAGAATAGGTGAATCTTTTATATGTTCCATTATACTTAACTATAAAAATCTTTGGCCAAGATTTGATGAAAATTAGACGTAGGATTTTTTAATTGTTCAGCATCGAGTCAAGCTACTAGGAATGGCTACATATTTATTGAGCCATTGGGGTTTTGACTAACAATCCATGTCCTAAGCTCAATTGGGAGGTTACATGGCAGAAGGACTATACATGCATGGTATTCATAATTGGAATAGGTTCACACCTTCACCTAAGACTAAGAGTCATGATACACTGTTAGGTGTTTCCCATGACTTGTGGGTTTTTGGAATTAATGGGTTAATTTCAAGAGAATTAATTAATTAATTAATTAGAATAATTAATTATTCAATTAAGTCATAAGAGTTATGAGCCCACGACTAGTTTAGAGTGAACCTAAGGGGTCACATACCAAGTTGGAAAGAGTACACTAACTAGAACATATCCAACGGTTAGACCAAATTAATTAATGAAACCAAAATTAATTTAAAGAGTTAAATGAATTTATCCAATTAAATAGTTTAATTATTTAATTGGACCTAATAAGATTAGGGAGTCCATATGGAGCTAATTAATTAATTGATATGATCAATTAATTAAGTAGGGTATAAATTAATTTTAGGAGTTGAATTAATTTATCCAATTAAATAATGTAGTTATTTAATTAAACGTATTATGAATAGAAGCCCTATATATGATTAAATTAATTAACCGATATGATCAATTAATTAAATGGGCTTACTACATTTTTCGGGATCGTGTGAACCTACAAGGGCATTTGCGCTCTTGGTTAATGCTTTAGCAACCAAGGAGTCATTCTTGAGATAAAAATCCAATTATAAATGGCTAAAGAAAAGGGAGAAGAACACAACATATTTTCACAATTTGGTAAAAACAAAAATTTCAAACAAATGAGATCAAATCCTTTAGAGTTGAGGGTGAAATCATCTTGGATAGTAAAGAGATTGCAGACTCAGCAATTGCATTTTTGCAGCAACTCTTAATAGGACAGCATGATTTCTCTTGATTGTTACATCACATTCCTTCTATTATTTCAGTTGAGCAGGATGCTGCACTTTGCTTTTTATGGTTGATCTCTGAGATGTGGTATTAGTATTGATGCGGATAGCGTGCTGGGTCCGGATAATTTCTCGATAGTGTTCTCTCATTCCAGTTAAGATATTATTGTAGTGGACCTTCTTAAGGCTTGTACTGAATTTTTCATTAGAGCTCATTTACCAAGAAGTTCCATGGCTACTTCAATTATTTTCATCCCCAACACTGAGTCTCCTACTTTATAGATGGAATTTCAGTTGATTAATCTTTGTAATGTCTCTAACAAGATTTTCTCCAAATTACTGGTTATGAGGTTATCAAAGTTGGTACCTTATGTCATATCATCGATGCAAAGTGTTTTATTTTTGGTAGGCTTATTAACAACAATATCCTTCTTGCTCAGGAGATGGTTCATTGCATCAATAACAAATTAAAAGATAAGAATATTATATTCAAGGTCGACATGGCAAAGGCTTTATCATAAGTGTGCAATGGTAATTCCTTTATGAGTGCTCACAAAATTAGGCTTCTCGAGGAATTAAATCAAATTGGTGCAACTCTGCTTTGAAAATATCCAATTTGTAGTTCTTCTCAATGAAGCTCTTTCTGGTTTCATTAAGTCTTCAAGAGGCCTCCTACAAGGTGATCCATTATCTCCCTCCTTATCATCATTGCAGTCAAAGCCTTTTTGAGAGGTTCACATCAGTTATTTGTTCAACACTATTGTCTCCATTATCATTTATCAGGGGGTTTACTGGTTTTGCATCTAGCATACGCGGATGACATGCTAATCTTTTCCAAACCTAGTCTACAGACCTTGAACCTCTTTATGGATTTTCTTCATGAATTTGAACACGCATCTAGACAACTATTGGTCATAAAATGAATTGAGAAATTATTTACAAGGATATTTTGGGGCTTGCCGATGGACACTAACGAATTCATGGAACTAATTGGCATAATTATGTTTTTCGTATGTGGAAGGGGATTTAAGTTTTAAATCTTCAGCTGATGTCGCAATATTTGATCACAAACTTTGGTGGAGATTTCATACGAGTTATTCTCTTTGGGCAAAGTTTATTGGACACAAATATTGTTTAGATTATGCTCTTATTTATGCGAAGATGTCAACAAATAACCCTCCCATATGGAAAAGGATTGCTAAAATTAGGGCCAAGCGAAACCACATAGTGTCTTAGTTGGAGTGAGGTCTCCTTTTAGTTCGACTCTTGGATAAATAACAAGCCCCTTTATCAATTTGTTCTATGCCCTCACTCAATGCAGGTTGTTTCAGAACTCTAAACTCAATATCAATGGGATTTCTATAATCTCTGCTTTCTACCTAATGATATTTTGGAAGAAATCATGCAAGTCCCTTTCAATAGAGCATCCTTTGGATATGCCATGTTGGAAACTCTCTCAAATGATTAATTTTATGTGAAATGAGTGTGGTAGTCAATAAGGAAATGTAACCCTAAATAGCCCTTGTTAAAAGCTATATGGTATTCATCACCCCCATTTTCTTATTATTCATTTGTAGGCTTTTGTACAACAATGAGGATTTGTTCTTTCTTCCAATGCCAGTGTTGTCATGAATCGGGGTCCATCTAACATCTTTTCATTGAGGGCCTGTGACACACCAGCTTTAGTCCTATTTTTAAAGGTCTTTTGCATCTCTAAACAAATTTAGTGGTTGCTATTCTCCAATTCTGGTGGAATTCTATATTGTCCACTTTCTATGCATGGATGATGACTCCTTTTATCATTATATTGAATATTTGGATTGAAAAGAACTCCGTTAAACACAGAGGATCCAAATTTTGTTCGTACTGAGTAATTGGGTGTATTCTCGTGCAATTGATGAATATCTCATGAGTTGATCTTAATAAAGGAAATTTTTTGGAGGGAGACGAGGATGTTGCCCTTAAGCTGGGAATTTCAGTACCACACTTCAAAATATATTAATAAAATTAGCATTTTTTTATTTACATTTAGTTAATTAGATAATATCCCTAGACCATACTTAACTTTGAGGCATGATCGCGCATATGATGATAATTGTAGAATATGCCTCTATAGGTTTGGTTTTAAATTAGTTTGGTTTTAAATTAGTTCCAAGTTTAAGGTTTATTAAGATAGGACTTCAACAAGCCCGTAAAACTCACACACATGATACACGTTTGAAATGAGGAGGATGCTAGTGCATCTGGGGAATAAGTACACTGAATAAGCCCGCGGAAATTTTTTAATTGGAAATGATGTTCATCGAATGAGAATTTTCTAATTACGATATTACATAAATTAGTCCTTGAACTTGAGACTCCATAGTAGCCATGTGCATGATATCATATGCTATGATGTATTTTCCTATTGCATGACAATTATAAGAGGTTTATGTTGGATATATGATCTTTGTATATGGAGGTTAATGAGTGACTGACAAAGGATCTATCACCTATCTAGCATACTAGGTGAATCTCCTATATATTTCATAGTCATTAACTCAGAAGTCTTTAGTTAGAACAGGACAAATATTAGACTAAGGTTTTCTAATGATTTATTGGGAGTCAATAAAACTAGAAATAAAATCATAGTTAGTGAGTTAAATAGGGTTTCGACTAATAATCTATGCCTAGACTTAATCGAGAGGATAGTTGATAGAAGGACTGGACTTGCACGATACTCATAATTAAAATAGGCTTTCTTGCTAATTCTCCTAAGAGAATGTAGTTAAGATGCACTGCTAGGTGCTTTCTATGACTTATGAGGTTCTTGGAGTAAGGAGTTAATTCCAAGACGGATTAATTAATTAACATATTCATTATATATATATATATATTCACTAAGTTGCAATAGTTGAAAGCTAACTGTTAGCTTAGTTGTAACTATGATGGGACAAACACATAATGAGATGGACCACTTCTATCTATAATATTATCCAAAGAGTTGCATCAAGTTCATTAATAAAGATTAATTAACTTGGAGCTAGAATTAGTTTAAAGAGTTAAATAAATTTATCTAATTAAATTATAAGATTATTTAATTGGATCTAAAGATTAGGGTCTCTTAAGGAGTAATTAATTAATTGATTGGATCAAAATATTAATGGACCTTAAATTAATTTAATTAGTTAAGTTAATTAACAAATATAAATAATAAAATTATTTATATTATGCATAATTTAATTAGGTGGTCTTATGGAACCAATTTAAATTGGGCTTGATTAACTAATGAAGATTAATTAATAAGTTAGCCCAAGCCTAATGGGCTTGTAGAATAGGCCCATTGGAAGTCTTTTATTGAGAATTGAAGACTCTATGCCTTAGGTAGAAACAAATTGAGACCTAGAGTCTCAAAGGAAAGAAATCAAAGATATATCTTGGATAGAAACAAGCTGGAGATAAGTTAGGAAGGGACTTGGACACCTAATGGGATTAAGTTTAGACTAAGAGGTGTATATGCGCACTAAAACATAAGGGCCAAATTCTTGGATGAAAAAAACAAGAAAATTTAACCCCCCCCCCCAAGTGAACAGTATGCGGTCCCTTCCGCTTATGATTTCTGAAGTCCTACTCTATCATTTGGTTCTATACCTATTGATATTAAATTTATTTTCTAATCACATAATTGATATTGAAATTAATTACACTCCTTAAAATTCTACATTAGAAATAAGTATTTTGTATTCATTAACAACAATATAGAATTGTGATCTTGCTCGTCGTATAGATAACATTAGAGAAAAGAAGCTTGGAATCCTGCAGAGAACCTTATTTTTGATCTAGGCAAACAAACACAATTGGAATTTCTCAAAACATCTTTTACAAAATAAGTTAAAAATTAAGTATAATCATAAAACCTTATTTTTTATTGAGCAAGTAATCCGGATGCAAATCGATTAATCGCATCAAATCTGATACTACATGTATTCAATTATTTTATACATGTTTAAATTTTTTAAATTTTTATTATATTAAGTCTCATGATTTTGTGAACCCCACAGTGGTATTAAAGCCCAGGTTCTTGCATTCGGATACTTTCATGAATATAGGCCTAATTCATGTGATAAATTATTTAATATACTTAATTACTATTTTTTGGGATTAAATATAGAATTTTTTGCATGTAATTTAATTGTTAAATTATATACACAACATACACAAAATAAAAATAAAAAGCTGGGCGTAATTAGTATCATGCGCCGTCGTGATAGTTACTGCGACCACATGCATAGGTGGAGATAATCCCATCAACATCACCCACCACTAAGAAAGAGGATTCTTGGCAGCGGGGAGGCCAATAGCATGATGGGCATTGCCCAGGATTAGGTGGCGGAAACTCTCGCCCAGCTATCACGGCCTAGCGATGGGGGTTCTACCCAAGGGCATCTGGTATCATTAGCTGATGCGCCAACAACAACCTAGGCAGGTTTTCATGCCTAGGTAGGAGTTAGGTGATGAGCCAACGCCTGGCTGCATGCCTAGGTGGGATAAATTATGGTAACCCATCATTGGGCAAGCAGTGTGTGTATGTGCTTAGGTCGTCGGGTGTTGGGCACCCAACGTGCTGGACTATGTGACGAGCAGCACCAGTCGCACACGACATGTTGGAATGCACATCGAGTGATATGTGGACTACTGTTTGTCACTATCTAACTTGCAAAAAATAAGTATTAAAATTTTTAAATTAATTGTTAATTTTTAAAATTGTGAAAAAGAAGTTTTTTTTTTAAATCGTGAATTTAATTTCCAAACTTGAAAAATGAAAAGTTAAATACATGGTTAAATACAAGCTTTGGATTTATGACATATGATCTAAAAATTGAGCATATATGTGAGGATGATCATTAAGCCTTGGCCATGAAATTATGGATATTCTATGTACGGTTTCATCATTTTTAGGTTATTATTAAAATGAGGCCTACATGTCTCGTATTTTCTCTATTTTTACCATGAATGTGAATTCTACCTCCTTTCTATATACTTTCCCTTGGAAGAAATTCGAAGGTCTCTTGTTAGGAATAATATTTGAATGAAAATATAATTAGGATGAGAGGTTATTTTTTATTTGACAAGAAGGAGCAAGGTGGAAAAAACCAAGGAATGAAGGCCCATGATGTATGGGTGATACATTCATCTAATAGATAGGATCTATTTATCATTTTAAGTGCTACCGTAGACTGACTTAGATCCACTTTTCCTTAAGTGGATTGCATGGAATATAGATCATGATCATCCCATTATTCTATATGTATGGTAGATGCATGCATTGGTTTATTTAATGCTTTCTTATTGATTATGCTTGTGATAATTAGGATAGTGTAATATTAAATAAATAAATTTAGGATTAATAAATTAGCTCTTGGAATTATAAATCGAACCCTCACTTGAAAGTTAAGAATTTTTTACCAAATTCTATATCAAGAATATAAAGGCAAAGTTGAGTTAGGCTCAATCGTCCATTTGTTCCATCAAAAGTATAGGATACGATGATGCTACTGAATTTAGGACATTGTCTATGAGTTGTAGATGCCTAAATGATGGAAAGTTGTGATCTATACTATGCACTAGGATGCCCATGGGATGGACTTGTCTTTATTGTCATCCATGAGTTATGGGACATTTAGATCCACCATCTACATGGAGTTTTGTCGTATACTGCTTGACATTTAGATCAAATGTGGTCATATTCTTAGGGCATATGGGAATTAGTGAGGCAAAATAGTTTGCAGGTTGCATATGATGCAATTAACAAGGTTGTCTACCTTTTGATGTTTTATATGATCTCAAATTCTTGGGAAAATATTAATTGGACCTTAAGCCCTCGGAACCATGATTTTCCGAATTGTCATTTAGAGGGTGATGGGATTTAAATAAAATAGCAGGAGATATTTATAATTAAAAAATTCATTTGAAGGAACTACAAGGAGTACTTTGCAAGTCACCATAAGGGTTCTGACATGTATTTTGTTGAAGTTAACCTTTTGGTTAATGATACTTACTGGGTATTAGATACCGAATGCGGTTCTCATCTGTGTAATAACTCATAGGCGATGACAAGAAGTAGAAAGCTAAGTATAGGAGATACTATCCTACGGATAGAGAATGGAGCAAGAGTTGCTACATTAGCTATATGGACAGTCCACTTAGCTTTAGGTGGTGGAGTTAAAATAGATTTAAATATTTGTCTTTACATTTTTGAATTAATAAAGAACATCATATCTATTCCATTTTTGGATAGAGAATGATATAATTTTTCTATATCTAAAGGAAGTTGTTCTATTTTAAAAAGTTCTTCATTAATTTGTACTGGAGTATTAATGAATAATTTATATATTATTATACCCCAAAACTCCACGTTTCATGTTCAACAAAATAAATAAAAATTAGATGATCATAGTTCCACATACTTGCTGTATACTAGACTAGGTTATATCTCAAAGAAGATAGTTCACAAGTTGACATATTTGCTTCGCCTTATAGACGAGTAAGAAATGCTAATATGTGAGTCTTGCCTAAAGGAAAAGATGACCAATTTACCATTTATTGGACAAGAGAAGCGTGCTGCAAATCCTTTAAATTTGATCTATATGGATCTTTACGAGCCACTTATGTTAGTGCTTGAGGGAACTACTGATGTTTATTACCATTATCGACTATGTATACCTGTTAAGGTTCAAGTATGAAGCATTAAAAAAGTTCAAGGATTTTAGGCATGAAGTGGATAAACAAACCAAAAAAAGTATTAAAACTCTTTGATCTAATTGAGGAGGTGAATAATTAACTTAGAAATTCCTTGATTATCTAAAGGAGTATGTGATTCTCTTACAGTGGACTCTACATGCAACTCCATAGCTAAATAGAGTAGCTGAGCATAGGAACTTAATGCTCTTAGGCAAGGTTTGATCCAAATGAGATTCACTAGACTTCTCTTTCATTCTAGGACTATGCCTAGAAATTATGGCATATCTATTAAATAGAGTGTCATCTAAGTCGGTGTCCAAAATACCATATGAGATATCATACGACAAGACTTCTTCTTACAAGTAGCTCAGGGTATGGGGTGCCCTACTTACTTGAAGCACCAAGTGGAGATAACTTGGATAGTAGATCTATCTTATGCAAGCTTATGGGGTAATCAAAGGAATCTATTGGGTATTATTTTTATGACCTTTTAGAACAAAAAATGTTTGTTTTAAGGAATGTCACCTTTCTCGAGGAGGCATTTTATTAGATAAAAATGGTGAGCTTATTAAACTTGAAGAAATTTAAGAGCCACAACAAGTCCTACAAGAGGTAATAGTGCCACAACCACCAGTAACTAACACTTTTGTCACACTCCTTTCTAGAATATCTGAAAGGATCTCAAGGCCACCTAAGAAGTATGGCCTCTTGTTAGAGAACAAGGAGGGAAAGCCCATAGATAGTGATCCAAGGAACTATAGAGAAGTGATGTTTGACATTGATTGGGGGAGATGGTAGGATGCCATACAATCAGAGATAGACTCCATGTACTTCAACAAGGTTTGGACATTGGTGGAACCACCACAAGTTAATGTAACTATAGGTTGCAAATGGGTCTACAAGTGGAAGCTTGGAGTGGATGAAGAGGTAGTGACCTATAAGATAAAACTATGCGAAGGGTTATACTTAAAGAAAAAGAATTGAATATGAGGAAACTTTCCCACCAATAACGATGTTTAAATCTATTCATCTTATTTTAACCACAAGATATGGCATATGGATGTGAATATAGCATTTTTCAATGGTAACATCAAGGAATAAATCTATATACGAAAACAATAGGGCTTTATATCCAAGGGAAATGAGTCAAAGGTTTGCAAGCTTTAGAGATCTATTTATAGACTTAAACAGGCTTTTCCAAACTTGAACATCTAATTCGATGAGCCAATCAATTTCCTCAAGAATTCATATGAACTATACGTGTATAAGAAGGTTAATAGGAGCACTATTACATTTATTATGCTTTATGTTATCGACGTCCTATGCATTGCGAATGATGTAGAGATAATGCAGTCAATAAAAGCTTGGCTGTCTACTCGATTTTTCTTAAAGGATTTGAAAAAACATCCTATATTTTGGGGATTAATATCGACAGAGATAGATCTAAGAGGATGATCAGACTATCTTAATCAATATACGTAGATAAGATGTTGAAGAGGTTTAGCATAGAGGAATCAAAGAGGGGATTTCTGCCGATGAGTCAAGCAGAAGACTATCGTGGATTCCACCATCAAGGCATAGTACAATATTGCATGTGATACTATGAAAGAAGGTGTTTAGATAAGGAACATTATCCAAGCATTGGTGTAACACCCCTACCACTAAATATAAATATTGGTATAACAACAATTTTGACAAGGTGTGCATGTGTATATATATATATATTTACTTTTGTCAAATATAGCACTTTGAGAAACAGTAAAGTATTTTCTCACATATAACCATGTATATAGAAAAATCACTATTTATATATATAGTCAGCACTTTACATAATAATAATGAATGTAAAAATTAGAATATGCCCACAACCCAACCCAACAGGTCATCATCTATGTACACTGATCCTCAGAACCTATAAGAACCCCAACAACTTGTCTAGTAAGTCCATCGTATCAAGTATCACAAGACTCACCTACAATGCATAAAATATATGAGCTAATGCAAAGCAAGTACAAATTATACATGTCAAAGAATAACCCACAAAATCAAGTCATGCATCTCAAAATGCTATGCCCACATTGCAATTCCATGAATTAAAATATTTCTCTCAAAATCATTTCTTTCTTGGCCCCTGACCAATGCTACTATCCCATGCACCGAAAAAAAGCTCTGCACATTACCATAATCCAATGGCCAATAATCATAAAAGCATGCAAATCCATGCACACTCGTACGCATTCAAATCCATGCATGCAAACCTGTAAATCCATGCATGCTTTGGTGCACTAGTAGTGGTCAGTAAAACATTTTTCTTTTTCAGAATCATACCGTGCAATGCAAGATTTATCACAATGCTTGTATATGATGCATGCACGTGCCAATGCCCATGTATGTATGCTCAATGGACATGAATGACAGTAATGCGTGCCCTCTGCTATGCACATATGATCTATGGTATTACATATAAATCACACATTTACTATGTCTATGCATTGTAGTTGCGAATGAATCTTTACTTACCTTTGATCAGTTGTGTGTTACTTTTAGGTTTCTTAAGTATTACTCCCCAACCTTATATGTGAAACAATCTATAAAAATACAAGATATCAATCACCATCCTCAATTAACAAGTTTATTATACCTAATGTAGTATAAAGATCTTGAGTCTCAATTTAACTAAACAACCTTACCACTTAGAAACTATAACCAAATACAACCTTCTACGTACCTTTGTTCCATATATTAAATGTATACTAACCTCACTTAATTGATGTATTATAACTCTTACAACATTTCCCTAACTGTTAGGGATCAAATGCACCACATCTATGCTGGAACATGTTAATGAACCAAATGGGACAGATTCACCACTTCACATTTTCTTGCTGTCACATTAATTTGCATGATGATTTTGACACCCTTAGACATATTCAATCACTCCCCAATTTTTAATACACTTAGCTAACATCCAAAAAAATATAACCATGTCATATAACGGCTAAAACTCACGGATATAGCTTCCCAAGTTCAACTCCCTTCACAGCATACTGAAACAGATTTTTCCTATGGTGACAGTCTTGCGCAATTCATGACATTAATGATTTTGGCACCATTACGTATATTCAATCTCTCCCAACTTTTACCACACTTATATAACATATAAACAAAGACAACCAGGTTATACTCTTGCCAAAACTAATGGATTTAGCTCCCCTAATTCAGTCTTCTTCACAGCACACCAAAACAGATTTTGCTACTTTGGCAGTTTGAGTGTTTCTCCAATATCATTCTCTATTTCAATTTCTAATTGATAAAAATTCATGACAATACTCTTAACTCATATATGGACATGTAAATGGTAATAATTATAGGTTTTATTCAACATACCATACCCTTTTGAAGCCTAAAACACAAGAAAATAGTAAGGTGATAGTTTCTGTCACAAGTATTTCTTATTAAGTGTTTGTCATCAAAAACCCTTTCTTTGTGCACCAAGTCTAACTAAAAACTTTATAAAACTTTTATAAGAGATATTGAAAGCTTATTAAACAATAAAACCATTCATAATAATCTAAAAACTAAAGTTAAAATCTTAGATAAGTGTTACCTATGCAGATTTTGAGGTTAAACTTGATGGTAATCACTTCTCCTTTGCTTTTCTTGCTTTTATTTCAACTTGGAATCAATTTGGAGCACTTGGATACCTTAAGGTGTGTGTTTGGAAGATTAAAATGACTGAAATGAGGGTCTGGTCATGGCTTATGGGTGAAGGGTTTGAGGTGTTAGCTTAAGCTTAATAAGAAAGCATGAGGTGGCAAAGCTTGAGGTGGCATGTAATGGTATAATCTAATTTTCTCCCTTATCTTGCAGCCCTAATCTTGTGTGTCTCACATATTATTATTTGGTTGCAACTTATCTTTGTCACCATTCATTCCCATAGGTAATTCCTATGTCCGTTCATTCGATCTCCAAACCGATTGACATCCAATTCTTAAATAATTGTCTAGTTTGCATTTCTAAAATCATATGCACATATGGACCTTGTATTATGATACTTAAATCATATTATATCATGTCCATATCCCAAGTATGTTAATCCATGGATGTATACTTTTAAAACACCTCAATCTAATTAAATCGAATCATATAAACTTACTAGTAACATCTTGAACACTTCCAAAATTATAACATATAACCTATGAATATTCAATATATCAACCAATCTATTCTTTTTCTTATTTAAATATAGAATTTCTTAATTAGGTTATAAGATCTCAACCACTAATATCATGTGATAGCATTAGAAGTCTAACGATTAAGAATGCTACATAAGATGCCATGTAAATGTTAATGCAAATTAGCATATAAGTAGCATGTAATGCATGAATCACATTGGTCAAGTGAGTAGTGTGAGGATTGGGTATTACAGTTGGGTATAGATCCATTAGTTGTTGATCCAGTACCTTTGTATTGCAATAACATTAGAGTGATTGTGCAAGCAAAGAAGCCAAGATCTCATCAAATATCCAAGCACGTCATGAGGTGATACCATCTGATCAAGGAGTTCATAGGTATAGGCAACGTCAAAGTTGAGAGAGTTTCCATGGCTAGAAAACACAACAAATTCACTAACTAAGACCTTAGCACAAAAGGTGTTTGAAGCACATCTTGAGAAGATTGGCCTGAGGTACATAAGTAATTGGGTCTAAGGCAAATAAGAGATTGTTAGAATATGATAAGCTCATAATTTGACATATTTCTAGCACTCTCAAAAGCACGAATTCAGCTGTTTTATCTCATAATTGATGGAATTATGATTTATCTAGTGATATTTATTATGAAGGTTCAAGAACTGAAGAAATGGAGTTAAAAGATGGAAAAACAAGTTACAGAGTCAGCAAAATGCACTAAAACTTCATGACGTGGTAGTCTTCATATTTTTGGCATAATTTTCCCACAGTGCCAGTTGAGAATATTTCATGGTGCAACATGGAAAATAGGCACCGTAGTGCCAACAAAAAAAATCAGGCAATAGGTTAAGGAAGTTTGGTGTCGCGACTTTAGAAGGTTGCACCGAGGCATTAGTTGATGAGAAAGTTATGCACCATGACATGGGGAAACAGGCACTGCGGCACCACTGCTAAAAATCACACAGCAGCCAGGCCGGGAGTTTGGTGCCGTGGTACCAGTTCTAGGTGTTGCGGTGCCAGGTGGCGTAACAAAATTAATTCTCCAACCTTTTTAGTGACAAATGCATTACAATGCTTAATTGGCATCTTTTTTTTTATTACCACACATTAGATACATTTTTTTACATCACCCACCATGTGATACTCCATTGCATATGATATACACATACTTATATCACACTTGATGACATACAATTAATCACACACAGATATTCTATACCTAAATTTTCATACACTTTTCCTCTCCAATAAAATGCACATTTCTATATATTTTCACACACACGCACATACACACACACACACTCCATCAATTCACATACCCATTTACAAAGGAGCTTGGGGAATGAAGATTCCATGGGGATTGAAGATTTTGAAGAAGAAGTGAAGATTCTTTTGGGGTTGTAACTTTCTTTTTTAATTTCTTCTTTTATTTTATTTAGTTTTGATAAATTTGTAAGAATCATGATGTTGGAAAATACTTGGTAATAGATTCATTTGATCACGGGATTTGCGCAATAGAAAAAAAAATTAAAACATTCATGCCATAACTATTATAGCATCACCCCAGATCTAATGCAATTTTTTCGATCTCACAATTTCCAATAACTTTACTTTTAAATAAAAAGGGTTTTGATTTATACCTTTCAATGAACTCTAGTTATCGTAGGGTTTGAAGCAATCGATTGGTAGCCTCTTTCTGAATTTTGGTTCACAAGAATCCAAGTGTCTCCACTCTAAAGTAGTCCATATTTTGAGAAATAACATGAAATCAAAACTCTGCTAGCAATTCGGATTCCTTTGCTAACCTAGTTTTTGGAGTGTGTATAGTGAGTATTAATTCTAAATATCTACTTGTGATAAAAGAATTAAATACTTTTAAATAAAAGACAAAATTCTTTTATTGGAAAAAAATATGGTAAAGAGAAAAAAATTATCTTTTATATGTGTGTTGGCCGAAAATTTGAGGAGTTAAAACTCCTTGGAATTTTTGGCCATATCTCTTTTATACTAAGGCTAAAAATACCAAGAGTGGGAATTCCAAGAGTCCCACTCTCTTGGTATTTTCGGCCTCCTCTTTTATTGGTTCAAGATTTTTGGTTGATCACATGGTTGATCACAAGATCTTCTAAAAATCTCCAACTATATCTCTTGTATCTTCAAAGATACTTGAAGATATTTTATCTAATCTAATTAGATATTTTCAAGAATATCAAATTCTTAGGACTCCAACTTCTTCAAATAACTCTTATGAGCCTCTCCAAATTGACCTCTTTTTAAATTGGACATGGACTTTAATTAAATTTCACAATTAATCTAATTAATTTCTTAAGCCAAAATTTAATTAATTAATTCCATCTATCCCATCTAATCAAATTAGACCCAATCAAATAATCTAATTATTTAATTGAGTAAATTAGTTTAGTATTTAAATTAATTTATAGTCCACATAATTACTTGATCCAATCAAATAATTTCCCCTCTCCAATTGGGCTTTCTAATTTTATTAGGTCCAATTAAATAATTCAATCATTTAATTGAATAATTAATTCAACTTTTGGAATTAATTTAAGCTCAAACTAATTAATCTCTATTAATTAATTGGATCCAACTCCTTAGATCAATTTCTAAGTTAGAAATGTTCCATCACAAATTGTGTATGACCATTTAGGTTCACAACTAAGCTAACAGTAGGCTTATAATATTCGCAACTTATGAATAACATTTATTTTAATTAATTAATTCAATTAATTAATCTGCTTGGAATTAACTCATTAATTCAAGAACCTCACAAGTCATGGGAAACACCTAGTAAGTATATCATGACTACCTAATTTTAGGTGAATTAGCGAGTGAACCTATTTCAATTACAAGTGTTATACACCTAAGGTCCTTCCATAATCTAATCTTTCGATTGAGTATAGGGCATAGATTATCTGTTGAAACCTTAATTGACTTAATAACTATGATAAAGTGGCAATAACTCATGATGATAAATCATTAGAAAACCCCATCTAGCATTTATCCTGCCTTGGTCAAGGACTTCTGAGTCAAGAACTATGAAAATATAGGAGATTTACTCGTTCGACAAGACAAGTGATGGATCCTTATTGGCTACTCATTAACTTTCATACATGTCAACCCAACATTCAATATACCCTTTTGTGATTGTCAGGTAATCAGAAGATATATTAAAATAGAACACAACATGCACAAGGCTACCATGGTGCCTCAAGTTAATGTGTACAATTGTAACATGAAAATTCTTATTTCGACAGATGATGTCTCCAACTAAGAATTTCCAGTGGACCAGTTCAGTATACTTATTCTCTAACAAGCACCTACATATATGCACTAGCATTACTGTGCTAATATCCATGAAGTGAGACATCCTCCTCATGTGAGCATGCATCGTATGTGCTAGTCTATTGGGTTATTCAATGTCCCATCTCAAAATGTCCTCAACTAGGAATTAATTTAAGACCAAAGCCTTAGAAGCATATTCCATGATCGTCTTCAAATGTGCGATCATGCCCCCTAGTTAAATTTGGTCTAGGGCCTTTATCTAATTAATAGAAGTAATTAAAGATAAAAAAATTTCCCTATTTTAATAAAGTAATTTGAAAAAGATCATTTTACAAAATATAGGAGTACAAAAGACACTCAATCTAATTGGCGCATTAAGCACTACTCTAATAATGTCCCATTTATCCTAGTACCAATTGAACATATCATTCACATCTATCTTCTCAAGATGTCCATCGAATACCTTTTGGGCTAGGGATTTGGTCAGTGAGTTGAATACATGATCAATAATAGATAGAACTACACCTAACTCTTGGATTAAGTTTCTCATCTAAACAGCTTTCTTTATTCCATCACATGCAATAATGTATTCAGCCTCGAGGGTAGAATCCACAGTCGTCTCTTAGTTGGAACTCTTCTAGCTGATCACAACATTATTCATGGTGAGTACGTATCCAGATATTGACTTCGAGTCATCTATATTGGACTAAAAATGAAAGTCGATATAATCTTCTAGTTTTAGTTCTCCAGAACTATTTACAAGAAAGATTTCCTTAGTTTTTCTCAAATACTGTAGGATCATCTTTACGGCCTTCCAATGTTCCATACCTAGATTAGATTGACATTCTACTCGTGATAATCAGAGCACAGGCGACATCAGGCCTATACATAACATACCATACATTATGGTTCTAATGACAAATACATAAGGTATGCAAGTCATCCTTTCCCTCTTTTAAGGAGTCTTTGGGGACATAGCTATTGAGAGAGAAATGCTACAACTCAATGGTAAGAATCTTCATTTAAATTTCTCCATGCTCAACCTCTTTAGCATTTTGGTTATGTACGTGAATTGGGATAGTCCGATCATCTTTCTAAACTTATCTCTATAGATCTTTATTCCCAAAATAAAGGATGTTTTTTCTAATTCCTTGATGGAGAACTAGTTAGACAACCAAGTCTTAGTTGAGTGCAACATCCCTACATCATTCCCAATAAGTAGGATGTCGTCAACAATTAGCATAATAAATGCCACTACAGTCACACTAACCTTCTTGTAGACACAAGATTCATTTGGGTTCTTGTGGAAATTAAACGATTTGATTATCTCATCAAATTGGATGTTCCAACTTTGGGAAGCCAGCTTGAGTCCATAAATACATCTCTGGAGCTTGCAAGCTTTTCGCTCACTCCCTCTGGATATGAAGCATTTCCATTGTTTTCATTAGGAAAAGTGGTCTTCACATCCATCTTTCATATCTCTCATAATACACTAATATAGCTAGCAACATCCATATGGATTTAAGTATTGCTATTAGCGAAAAGATTTCCTCATAATCAATTCTTTACTTCTAAGTATAACCTTTTTACAACCAGTCGTACCTTGTAGGTCACCACCTCTCCATTTACTCCAAGCTTCTACTTGTAGATCCATTTACAACTAATGGGAATATTCCCTATTATGGGTCCACCAAGGTCCATACCTTGTTAGAGTATATGGAGTCCATCTTGGATTACATGGCCTCTTGCCACCTTCCTGAGTTAATTTCAGATATCATCTCTTGATATATCCTCAGATCACTATCCAAGGGAAGATTCTCCTCATTGTTCTCTAGTAAAAAGTCATACCTCTCAGGTGGTTTTGAGATCCTTTCAGATCTCCTAGGAGATTGTGTGTTAGAAGACCTAGCCTCAGCTGGTTAGTCTATTACTGCATTTGTACAGAGGTTCTGTGGTTCTTGAACTTCTTCAAATTCTACGACTTCATCATTTCTATCTAATAAATACTTATCCTCTAAGAATGTGGCATTTCTTAAAATAAACACTCTTTGTTTTGAGAAGTCATAAGAATAGTATCCAATGGATTTTTTTGGATACCCTATGAACTTGCATGAATTGGATCTCATATCTAATTTATCTCCCACTTGCTGCTTCACGTAAGCAGCATACCCTCATGCCCTAAGGTATCTATAAGATGGTGGTTTTCCACACCACATCTCATATAATATTTTAGGCATTGACTTTGATGGTACTCTATTTAATAGATATGCCGCCATTTCTAGAGCATATCCCCAGAATGAAAAAAGATCCAGTGAAGCTCATCATTGATCAAACCATATCTAATAGGGTCGAATTCCTAAGCTTTGCAACTTTGTTGAGTTGAGGAGTAGCAGGAGGGGTCCACTAAGGAGAACCTATTATCTTTTAGATAATCTAGAGACTCTGTGCTCAAGTATTTACCTGCTCGATCTGGTTGAAGAGCTTTGATACTTAGCCCAATTTGTTTCTCTAGTTTATTGAACAAGTAAAACCTTCTCCATCCAAAACAAGAATGGAGATAATGTTCTTGATTATCTCTAGAATATAAAGATAATTATTGAAAAATAAATCTACTCTATTTTTTAAAGGTAAGTTGGCACTTCCTATGGGTAATGTAGCAACCTTTGCTCTATTCCCCAGTCGTAAGATCGTCTCTCCTCTACTTAGCTCCCAGCATCTTGCCATCACCTGTAAATCATTATAAAGATAAGACCCACAGCCGGTATCCAATACCAAGAATCACCCCGTTAACTGATAAGATAACTTAAACCAAATAAATACCTAAACTCTTCAGGCTCGCAAGATACTCTTTGTAATTCCTCTTCCAATGCCTAGGTTTGCCGCAGTAATAGCATTTGTCATTGAATTTGTTAGAACCCATCGAAACCCCACCAGTTATCTTCATGTTGTTGTCCTTCGTGGAACCCTTCCCCTTCTCCTTCTTCTTCTTGCGCTTTGTAGCCTTTGAGTTGGAAGAGAATCCAACAAGTATGATCGGCTTATCCTTTTTTCATAGTGGACTCAGCTATCTTCAACATGTTAACCAACTTTGTAAAGTAAGTTTCCATCTTATGTATGTTGAAGTTGACAACAAAGGTGTCAAATAATGGAGGCAGAGACTATAACAACAAAGGTGTCATATAGAGTTCGTTATCTATAACAACTCCAAGGGACTCAAGCCTTTCTATAAGGCCTATCATATTCTATCCATGGTCATAGACCAAAGTGCCCTACATCATACGGGTCCTGAAAAGCTCTTTCGAGGTCTAATCTCTTGCTTGTCAAGTGTGTTCACCATACAACTCTTGTAGGTGAACATAGATATCATGCGCATGCACATATACCTCTTGTTGCCTCTATAACTCGTTTGACATCATTGCTATCATATAGCATCACACTTGTAGATCATCATCAACTTGTTTATATTTTGCAAGTTGCTCCTCGATCCCATCTACCGACAAACCTGCCGATAGAGGAGTATCGAGAACATAGGATCTTTTCTCCATATAGATAGAGCATCAAAATATTCCACGACTCATGGCTAACGTAGAGATGAGTCCATCCCATAGACAACGTCATGCTTAATAGAGATCACAACTTTTCATTATAGAGTAGTTCCACGACTTATTGCCAATGACTAAGTAATACAACATCATTATGTCAAGTCTTGAGTATTGCTCCATTTTTATTTCAATGTTAAGTCTTGCTTTCTCATGTATCTACTTAACAAATTCAGCCTTTTTCTTTCCATCTAATTTAACACGCTCAGATAAAGGTAGTGACATTAAATCCAATGGAGTTAATCAATTAAAACCATACACAATTTCAAATGGCGAAAAGTTAGTAGCAGAATAAATAGTATGGTTATAAGCAAACTCAACGTGTGGCAAACATTCTTCCCATGTCTTGATGTTCTTTTAATAATAACCCTCAACAAAGTAGACAAAGTCCTATTCACTACTTTGGTTTGACCATTAGTTTGTGGGTGACAAGTAGTAGAAAACAACAACTTAGTTCCTAAGTTACACCATAAAGTCTTCCAAAAGTAACTTAAGAACTTAGCATCTCCATCCGAAATGATTGTTCTAGGCAAGCCATGTAATCTTACAATCTATCTAAAGAACAAATCAGCAACATGTGAAGCATCATCAGTTTTGTGACATGGAATAAAATGTGCCATCTTAGAAAACCTATCCACAACCACAAAAATTGAATCACTACCATGTTTAGACCTATTCAAGTCTAATACAAAGTCCATCAAAATATCAATCTAAGTTTATTAGGGATGGAAAGGGGTGTGTACAAACCATGAGGTTGTACCCGAGACTTTGCTTGCCTACAAGTGATGCATCTACCACATATTCTCTCAACATCTCTCTTTATGTGTGGCCAATAGAAGTGTTCTTGCAAAACAATTAAAGTTTTAGCAACTCCAAAGTGTCCTGTTAACCCTCCACTATGGGATTCCTTGATCACGCAAAGAGCAATTCAATGCACAACTTATTCTCCTGAAATAAGAAACCCTCGTGCCTAAATAACTTACCCTCTGCGTTTTTCTCACAAGCCCAAAACTCTTCACAAAAATCATGGCCTAAAGATTTCAACTCTCTAATATGCTCAAAACCCAGTAATTTTGCATCAAGAGTAGAAATTAATATGTACCTTCGAGATAGTGCATTTGCAACGATGTTCTTGTTACTTTGCTTGTATCGGATGACATATGGAAATGTCTAAATGAATTCCACCTAACGTGCATGCCTCATGTTCAACTTGTGTTGGCCCTTCAAATATTTCAAAGACTCATGATCAGTTTGAATCACAAACTTTTTAGGCCAAAGGTACTGTTGCCATGTCTCCAATGCTTGTACCAATGCATATAGTTCTTTATCATAAGTAGGGTAGTTTAAGGCTGCCCCACTTAATTTCTCACTGAAATATGCAATTGGTCTTCCTCATTACATAAGAACTGCGCCTATACCTATACGTGAAGCATCGCATTCAACTTTAAATGTTTTAGTAAAATCAGGCAAAACAAGTAAGGGAGCATGGTTAATTTCTCGTTGATCAATTGGAATGCCTTTTCTTGCTCATCACCCTATTTGAATCCAATATTCTTCTTAATAACTTCAATAAGGGGTGCGGCGACACTAGTAAAGTCCTTTACGAACCTCCTATAAAAACTAACGAGTCCATGAAAACTATGAACATTACCTACACTCGTGGAACTCGACCACTCCTGAATTGTGCGAATCTTCTCTTCATCAACCTGTATTCCTTATCCACACACAACAAAACCAAGAAACACAAGCTTATCGATGTAAAAGGTGCACTTCTTCAAGTTAGCAAATAACTTCTCTTTTTTTAAGTATATCTAAAACTGAATTTAAATGCACAACATGATTATCCAAGTTTTTGTTATAAATGAGCATATCATCAAAATAAACAACAACAAATCTGCCTATGAATGTATGCAAAACATGGTTCATTAATCGCATGAAAGTATAAGATGCATTAGTTAATCCAAATAGCATAATTAACCACTCGTATAATCCATATTTTGTTTTAAAAGCAATTTTCCATTCATCACCCTCTTTCATTCTTATTTGATGATACCCACTATTTAAATCAAGCTTTATGACTACCGCATGTACCTATGCTTATATCTCTATAGGGGTCAGTCCATGGCATATACTACTAGGTCCATTGTTAAACCTTACCCTCTTGGCCTTAATTATAATAATTAAAATCAACTTGAAATCGGTCAAGTCTCAAGAAGCATTAAGAACATAGCATATGTTCATCACAATAAAAGTAACATTCCAATCATAATATAAATATCAACTCATAACTCCATAGAAATGGTTTTCCAACCCTTGACAAAAGTAGTTTAGCTCATATTGAAATTAAACAACCACTAAATATTTGTCAACATCTTGATCCTTACAAATTTCTCAAAACTAAACAAAATGAAAGAAGAAATTAAAGTAGAAGATTACAACCACTATATAATTCTTTAATTCTCTTTCAAAATCTTCAATGCCAAATAAAGTTCCTCGTTTTCTTATCTTCAAATCCTATGCTCCTTGGTGAATGGGATTTGGGTGTGTGTGTTCGAGGTGTGGTGTGCGAAGAAATATAGAGAAATGTGTGTTTTAGGTAGAGAGGAAAAGTGTGTGAAAATTTAGGTGTAGAGTGTGCGGGTTATAAATTGTGTGTTGAATATTGTGTATATATCATTTGTGTGTTGAATGTTGTGTATATATCATTTGTGTGATGTAATCTAATAGAGTGACACATGGTGTGTAAGGGTGTAGTGGTGTATAAAAAGAAAGATTCCATGCATGGATTAGATCTAATAGAGTGACACATGGTGTGTGAGGGTGTAGTGGTGTATAACAAGAAATATTCTATGCATGGATTAGATTGCCACTTGTCTCTCAAAAATCTGTAGATAGTTTGTTCAATTCTGGACCATTGGCGCCGCAGCCTAAGGTACCCTATTTTTCAGGCACCACAGCACCAAAAGAGAGGTATCACAGTGCTTGAAGAGAGGCAACTCACTACCTAATTTTTGGCACTCATGCCATGGCCGACCCTGAAGGGTGTTGCGGCACGAGATTATTCAAATTACACTATTTAACACCTTTTGACCAATTTTTCACCTCTTTCGAGGTCGATTTTCTTTTCTGTCTTTATAAGATTTGTAGCCCTATCTCTTAGCTTTCAAAATCTTCATAAATCAGTTCAATATCACTTTTGTGGGAAGAGTTATGCCAGAAATATAGAGACTGCGCATCTGAAAGTTTTTGTTGACTTTTTAACCGACTTTCCATCTTTTTCTCTATTTTTTCAATTCTTAGTTCCTACACACAATTATCACAAAATAAGACATAATTGTATCAATTTTAAGGCAAAAAAATATGTAATTATTCTCATGGAGGTGTTGGAAGGTCGCAATTTATGTGCCTATCAACTATCCCCAAACTTACTTTTTGGTCGTCCTCGAGAAAACATAAAAATGAAACAATCATAGGATCATACTTTGCTCATAAATTACTAAGCTTGATCAACCAATTCAAATGCCTCATTAGTATTTATTACACATGAATTCTAATGTTAGTCACAAAGCTAGTCAAATGACACTACAAAACTTGTGCTTCATCAATCGAGTCATGAATTCAAAACGTGTATGTGAGTGTCAATCAATGATTCTCATGATCTAAGCAAAGAAGTGTTCCATAGGCTTTCTTTTCATACAACGTCTCCACTAATATGGACACTTGCAAACTTAGATCAAAAGAACTTCAATAAGCTTATAATGTGAGGCCTAGGTATTGGCTTACATTGAAAGGATAGAAATTAACAAAGTAAAAGAGCCTAAAGTCTTTGCACATAGAGTCACACTCTTCTTCTTTCTTTGGTTCCTCCCCAATTCTCTTCCTCTTTTCCATGGGATTCATACTCTTCTTTTCTTTCTTTTCTTTTTCAATATTTTTTTTTCTTTTACTACTTTTCGTTTCAATTTTTTTTTCTTTTTTTCTCTTTTCTTTTACTTATTCTTCTTCCTTTTTTTTTAACAATCCTAAGGCTTCATTCCTTGTTCTTTTGCTTTCACAACCCCTAAACTTGTTTCTTTTCCTTAACATAAGTTTGGATTTATTTCTTGCACATTTTCTTGGCTCATACCCCTATATTCATTCATTCATGCCCTCAACATAACTCCACATGACCCATTGATAAGATTGTGCTTCACACCTTAGCTCTCTTAGGGATAATCATTGGTTCTGTCACAACCTCCCAGAAATATGTAAAATAAAAGGCATAGTCCACAAAATAGCCCACTAGGTCGTCATCCATGTACATTGATCTTTGAAAGCTTGTAGGAGCTCGACTGCCAGCTCAGACACCAAAGGTCTCAAGTCTCACCTACTCTCCTATGATGCATAAACTACGTGAGGTAACGCTCAATAAGTAAAAAACATGTATTCCAAGAGTATGATATAAAATCTCATTCAACTCATCTCTAAGATATGATGCTAGAGTTGTGTCATATTTGAGTACTCATAAATGAAAGAGTTTTTATTCAAAATCACTTCACTTTATAGGACCCTTGGCCACCTATTATGCACCAAAAAGAGCTATACATAATATCAATAATCATATGGCCAATAACAAATTGATACAGTCGAGTAGACCATCTTCTCGTGACCCTAAGAGGTATACCCCCTGTCTTCTCCTATGATCACCCGAGAAGTATCCCACCCATTGCATCAATCATAATAAAGTACAATCAAGTGGACGATCCTCTCGTGATCACAAAAGGTCCATCCCTTGTCGTCCCTTGTGATCCACCGAGAAGTATCCCACTTGTGGTACCTAAAATATCACATAAGCATCCCTCACATACCATGGCGCACTAGTAGTGGCCAATAAACATCTTTATACATGAAAATCATTTCAAAAATCTTATCATGTGCATGCACATGTAAATGCTCATGAATGGTGTATTCAATATGAAATGCAAGTCATCTTGCTCTCAACATGTTTCAAGAATCATAAGCCTCTTAAGGTACATAATATACATGTCATCCAAATCAATTTAAATATCATCAACACATTAGGTATAAATACTTCAAGACGTACTATGTTCATGCTTTGTAGTTGCAAATGGATCTTTACTTACCTTTTACTTGGTTGGTGGCTTAATTTAGATTTTTTTAGTGTTCCCCTCCAAACTTAGATGAAAAATAGCCTGTAATATTATCCAACATCAAGCACCATTCCTAATTTGGCAATTCAAAAGCACAAAATCTCATACTAAGACCTTAAACACCAAGCAATCGAGGTACAATCAAGTTTTTACAAACTAGAATCCAATATAATCCCTTAAATACCTTAATTTATCATCTTAGATGTATGTAAAAATCTTTTAATTGAATTATTATAACTCTAATATCATGTACCTAATTGTTAGAACTCAATAGCAATATGTTTAGTTTGAAACATGCTGAGTTATCAAATGGGACAAATTCACATTTTAATATTTTCTTACTGTCCAATTTATTTGCATAATAATTTTGGCATACTTAAGCATATCAAATCACTCCCAAATGTTTACCACACTTAGCTAACATGTAGATAAATGTAACAATGTTATAGAATTGCCAAAAATCACTGATTTACCTCAGAAAAATCAGCCCCCTTATCACAACACAAAAACTGAAAGTTCTATCATAACAGTTTTGAGTGTCTCTTCAAATATCAAATCATATTTCAATTTCTAACCTCTCCAAACTTACATACATCACCTAAAATCATATATAAACACATATATGGTGAAGTATAAAGGTTTAAATCAAGTTATTATATGTATATATATAAAGCCTTAAAGACTCAAAAATCAACAAGTTCTATTGTGATTTTGCAACCAAAATTCCTTCTTTTGTGAATTATAAAACTATAAATAACATCATAACATGATTATAAAAAATAGTAAAACATTATAAATCATAAATCCTCAAACAATTCAACAACTGAAATAAAAAACATAAGTTTAGCTCACCTGTGCACAATTTTAAGCTTCTAATTACTCCTCCTTATATCCCTTTACTTTCTTCACTTTTTTATTCACTTGGAATCACTACAGAGAAACTTTTAAAATTAAATATGGAGGTTTGGAAGGTGAAATAGCTCAAAAATGATTTTTGGTCATGGTTCAATGCTTAGAAATAAAGAAAGTCTGAGGTGGCAGTTTGAGGTGGCAAAGTTTGAGGTGTCAAGTGGTGGTTCAAATTTGATATTATACACACCTCATACAACCCTAATCTAGTGTTTCTCACTATTTATTTATCTATTTAAAACCTATTTTAATTTCTATATGACCGAATAATAAATTCTACCATAATTTCTTAACTGTTCATTCGATCTCCAAACCGATTGACATCCGATTCTTAAATGATTGTCTAGTTTGCATTTTTAAAATCATATGCACATATAGACCTTGTTATATAACACTTAAATCACATTATATTGTGTCTAATATCCTAAGCATATTAGTTTATGGATATATACTTTTAAAACACCTTGATCTAATTAAATCGAATTATGTAAGCTTACTAGTAACACCTTAACACTTCCAAAATTATAATATAATGTAGAATTACTTAATTAGGCTACAAGATCTCAACCACTAACATCATGTGATAGCTTTAGAGGTCTAACAATTAAAAATGCTATATAAGATGCCATGTAAATGTTAATGCAAATTAGCATATAAGTAGCATATAATACATGAATCATATTAGCCAAGTGAGTAGTGTGAGGCTTGGGTATTACATGTTACCCTCCCTATTAAAATTTTATCCTTGAAATTTACTTACCGAAAGAGTTCTGGATACTTAACTTTCATTTCATCTTCCCTTTACCAAGTAGCTTCTTCTGTTGATTGATTTCTCCATAATACTTTAACCAATGGGATTTTTTTTTATTTCTGAGTTGTTTTAGTTCTCATAGAAAAATCTCTACAAGTCTTTCTTCATAACTCAAATATGAATTCAACTTTATAGGTTCATTCTTCAGAATACGAGTTGGATTTACAATTTATTTCCTCAACAAAGATAAATAAAATGCATTGTGTACTTGAGACATGGATGTAGGTAGGCCGAGTTTGTAAGCAGTATCCCCAATTTGTTCAATAATATGAAATGGACCATTATTTTATTTTTTTCCAAACCACATAATCCCCTTTATTGAAGATACCGTCAGAAATACTTTATCTCCTACTACAAATTCTAACATTCTTCTTCTTTGATTTGTATAATTTTTCTATCGGCTTTGAGAAATTTGCATTCATTAATGAATTTATGTCACAATTTCTGTCATTTCTTAAATCATACTAGGCCCAAAAGTTTCTTTTCATCAACCACATCCCAATGAACTAGAGATCTATATTTTCTACAATATAATACTTCATAGGAGGCCATTTCAATAGTGGACTGATAGTTGTTATTATAAGAGAATTCCATTAAAGGTAAAAAATTTACTCCATTGACCATGAAAATTTAATACACAAGCTCTAAGCATATCTTTTAATGTTTGTATTGTTCGCTTTGATTGTCCATCAGTCTAGGGATGATATGCAATACTAAAAGATAATTATGTTCCCAATGCCTTGTATAAACTCTTCCAGAATATAGACAAAAACCTTGAATCTCTATCAAAAATAATAAATAGTGGTACACCATGAAGTTTGACCATTTCCTGTATATAAATCTATGCCACTAATAATGCGTTATCAAATCTCTATACATTTTAATAGCTCCTGGATGTACTGAATATGGCGGCGTTGAGTGTTCTTCTATCAAAATATCTTCCTAAATTGTCTACATTAGGTACATAGAGTCTTTTTTGGAATTGAAAAATACTATTCTTTGATATCTAAAAATTAGAGGACTTTCCTAAAGTAATATCTTTCATCATTTTAGTAGAATATTCATCAACTTGTTGTACTTGTTGAAATATTAAAGATGGTTGGAGTGTCAAAGCTGTAAATTTGGCCTCCACTGATCCTTGTTGTACAATCTCTATATCTATTTTTTGTAGCTTCGTTAACTCTGGTTTTTAAGTCAAAGCTATAGCTACGATATTTTACGTTGATTCCCTGCTCAATGCATCAGCCACAACATTAGCCTTATTAGGATGATAATTGATAACACATACATAATCTTTCACTAACTCCAACCATCTTCGTTGTCGCATATTTAACTTTTTTTGGGTGAAGAAATATTTTAAACTCTTGTGATCAGTATATATCTCACATCGTTCACCATATATATAATATCTCCATATCTTAAGTGCAAACACTACTACAACATGCTCTAAATCATGTGTAGGATAATTCTTTTCGTACTCTTAAAGTTGTTTAGATACAAATGCAACTACTTTACCATTTTGCAACAATACACATCCCAACCCAATTTTTGAAGCATTACTATAAACCACAAAGCCTATAGTACTAAATGAAATAAAAAGAATAGGAGCTGAAGTTAACCTCTTCTTCAGTACCTAAAAAGTTTTCTCATAAGCATCCATCCATCTAAATATTGTACATTTTCTGGTTAATTGTATAAAAGGAGAAGCTATCTTGGAGAATCCATCCACAAATCTATAGTAATATCCAGCTAAATCCAAAAAACTTCGTACTTCTAAAGGATTAGTAGGTTGTGACTAGCTATTAATAGTTTCTACTTTACTTGGATCTATAGATATTCCTACTCCTGATATTACATGTCCCATAAATAACACTCGATCTAACCAAAATTCACATATCTTAAATTTAGCATATAGTTATTTCTCCTTTAGAACTTCTAAAACCATTCTTAGAAGTTCACCATGCTCTTCTTTTGTGCTAGAGTAAATCAGGATATCATCAATAAACACGATAAAAAATCTAGCATGAAAATTTTTAAATACCCGATTTATCAAATCTATAAAAGCTATTGGAGCATTTGTCAACCTAAACAACATCACCAAAAATTCATAATGTCCATATCTCGTGCTAAATGTTGTCTTGGGGATATCATCCTTTTTTATTTTGAGTTAATGGTACCTAATCGCAAATTAATTTTTGAAAATATGATGCACTTTGGAGCTGATCAAATAAATCTTCTATTCTAGGTAGAGGACACTTATTCTTGATTGTAACTTTATTTAATTCTCGATAATCTATACATAGTCGCATTGTACCATCCTTCTTACATACAAATAGAACTGGTGCACCCCACGGTGAAAAGCTAGGTTTGATAAAACTTTTATCTAATAATTCTTATATTTGTATCTTCAATTCTTTCAACTTAGCTAGTGCCATTTGGTATGAAGCTTTAGATATTGTAGGTGTTCTTGGATTTAGTTCAATGACAAACTTTATCTCACGATCTAGTGGTAATTGAGGAAGATCATTAGAAAATACGTCTAGATACTCCTGAACAATTGACACTTCATTAAGAATCGAATGGTGTTGTTTCTCAATGCTCATAACACTCACCAAATATCCCTTACAAGTAATATCCAATAATCTTTATGATTTTAATGCTAATATAATTGGGAATTTAGAGCTTTTTACAATTCCAATAAAGGTGAATGGTTCCTTTTCAGGAGGTTGAAAAGTCATTGTCTTTCTCTAACAATCTATAATAGCACGATATTTTGACAACCAATCCATACCCAAAATCATATCATAGTCATTTAAGGCCAAATAATGAAATCAACATAGAGTTCCCTATTTTCATTGGGAATAGCACAATCTCTTAAAACATGGTTAGTTTGTTTTGAATCTCCAGAAGGAATTATCACATTGTAACTGACCTCAATAGTATCAGGTACTCTATCCAACTTCTTCACTTACTCAGTGGATATAAATAAGTGTGTAGCTCCAAAATGAAATAATACAAATGCTGGAATACCAAAGATAGAGAATTTACCTGTTACTACTGATGGGTTCGCCTCAGCATTTGATCTGGTGATGGTAATGACTCTAGCAGACACTTTTATTTATCCTGTTGGATTTGGATTATCTTGCCATGCTCTGGAAATATGTCTGACCTTTCCACACATAAAGCAGGCTCTAGTCTCTGTAGGGCAGACTCCACTGCACTGACCACCACATTTAGGGCAAGAAGATTATGACATTAGTGCTTTGCCTTATCAATCTTTATACGCTTATTATGATCCCAAATGTTGCCCTTGTCTTGGTTGGAGTTTACATTTTTGATTTTGCATTTGAAAGTCTTTTCTTTTCATTTCCAACCCATCGTTGCCCCTGTCCTTGCTTAAATTGGCGTCGAATCTCCTAAGCATGAGAAATTCTAAGTTTAGCTTATTCTGCCACTATTGCTCTCTCAACAATTTGTGAGGATGCAACTCCATGGATTTCTGTGATATTCATATCTCTATATAGCTCTGGTCTCAAGCCTTAAAGAAATCTTTCAACTTTCAGTACATCTGTATTAACCATATGTGTGGAAAATCTTGACAGCTACTTAAATTTATAAATGTATTCTCCAATTGTCATAATTCCCTACTATAGTTATGTAGATTCATTAATCTTTATTGAACGAACTGGAGATATGAAGTACTTATTTTGAAACAACTTTTTGAATTTATCCCAAGTCATGACAGTGGTGTCTTCGATGATTTTTATTGCATCCTGCCAATGTCTAGCATTGCCTCGAAGTATAAAGGATGCACACATCACTTTCTCTTCTTTTGAAACTTTACTATACTGAAACACATTTTCCAGAGTTCTCAACCAATCTTCTACATCTATATGATCTAACACCGGTAGGTTTGGTTTTTTTAATCTTTCCCCAGCTATCTCCATATATTCTACTCAGGGTGGTAGTTAAACCATATTAGCCCTTGGTTGTCCACCCATATCCATCTTCTGGATAAGTTGTTGAATTTGTTCTGATTATCGTTCAACAAGCTCTATAAGTCGATTAATGAAAATATCACGATCATTATTCAGAATAGGTGTTTTCTCTCCTGGGATCTAGCTCCACTACTACTTTCACTCTTTGTTCTCACCATGACTGCAATACCACTTTTTTTATAACAAATGGCTATTATAATTCATGGAATATATAATGTATTATAACATAAAATAAAAACTTACTGGCATGGTTGTACTCTACAAGTTCAAAGATCTTGTACATAGATAGACTACAAAATCAAAACTAGGGTTTGATACCACTATATCACAACCTCGCAAATATAAAAACAACATGTGCAACATAGTTTGTGCATGTATGCATGTGTATAGAGCTTGTGTATTAGGTTTTTATGGTCAATGGAGTAAATTTTTATCTTTAGTGGAATTATCTTATAATAACAACTATCAGTCCACTATTAGAATGGCCCCCTATGAAATATGATATGGTAGAAAATGTAGATCTCTAGTTCATTGGGATGAGGTTGGTGAAGAGAAGCTTTTAAACCTAAATATGATTCGAGAAGTGATAGAAGTTATGACACAAATTCGTTAATGAATGCAGACTGCCTAGAGCTAATAGAAAACTTATGCAAAAGAAGAATGTTAGAATTTGCAGTAGGAGATCAAGCATTTCTAAAAGTATCTCCAATAAAGGGGATTATGCAATTTGGAAATAAAGAAAAGCTTAATCCTAGATATATTGGTCGATTTCATATTATTAAACGAATTGGGGATGCTGCTTACAAACTTAACCTACCTGCATCAATGTCTCAAGTACACAATGTATTTCATGTATCCATGTTAAGGAAATATAATGGAAATCCATCTTATATTCTGAAGAATGAACCTATAGAGTTGAACACAAATTTGAGTTATGAAGAAAGACCTGTAGAGATTCTTCTATAAGAAGTAAAACAACTCAGAAATAAAAAGATCCCATTGGTTAAAGTATTATGGAGAAATCAGTCAACAGAAGAAGCTACTTAGGAAAGGGAAGATGATATGAAAATTAAGTATCCAAAACTCTTTCTGTAAGTGAATTTTGAGGATGAAATTTTAATAAGGAGGGGAAGATATAATACTCAAACCTCACACTCTTGACCAATATGAATCATGCATTGCATGCTACTTGTATGATAATTTACATTAACATTTACATGGCATCTTACATAGCATTCTTAATCATTAGACTTTTAATGCTATCATATGATGTTAGTGGTTGAGATCTTATAACCTAATTAAGTAGTTCTACATTTAGATAAGAAAAATAATAGTTTGGTCAATATATTGGATATTCATAGGTTATATATTATAATTTTGGAAGTGTTAAAGGAGTTACTAGTAAGCTATATGATTTGATTCAATTAAATCAAGGTGCTTTAAAAGTATACATCTATAAATGAATATACTTGGGATATTGGACATGATATAAATTGATTTAAGTGTCATATTGTATAAGGTGTGTATAATATCAGATTTGAACCACCACTTGACACCTAAAGCTTTGCTACCTCAACCTACCACCTCAGGCTTTCTTCATTTCTAAGCATTGAACCACGATCAAAAACTATTTTATGAGATATTTCACTATCTAGGCCTTCATATTGAATTTTAGAATTTTTCTCCAAATGATTCCAAGTAGAGAAAAAAAGTGAAAGAAGCAAAAGGAAGCAATGAAGAGCAAGTAGAAGCTTAAAATTGTGCATTAGTGAGCTTAACTCATGTTTTTTATTTCAATTCTTGAATTTTTTGAGGGTTTATGATTTATAAATCTTCTATTATTGTTTATAATCATGGTAGGATGTTATTTATATTCTTCTACTTCACAAAATAAGGATTTTTAGTTGCAAAATCATAAAAGAAATCACTAGGGATAAAAATTATTTACTTGTTATTTTTTTAGCCTTTAAAGCTTTCTATATGTATAATAACTTGATTAAAACCTATATATTTCACCATATATATGTGTTTATATATGAGTTTAGGTGATGTATGTAAGTTTAGAGAGGTTAGAAATTGAAATATGGTTTGATATTTGAAAAGACACTCAAAACTATCATATAAAACTTTCAATTTTTGTGCTTTGATAAGGGGGCTGATTTTTCTAAGGTAAATCAGTGAGTTTTAGAAATTCTATAACAAGGTTATATTGATGTACAACTAAGTGTGGTAAAACTTTGGGAGTGATTGGGTAAGCTTAAGGATGTTAAAATTATCATGCAACTAAATTTGATGGATAGCAAGAAAATATGAAAATATGAAACTGTCCCATTTGAATAAACACTCTTTCATTTATGAGTACTCAAATATGACACAGTTCTTGTATCATACCTTAGAGATGAGTTGTATGAGATTTCATATCATACTCTTAACATGTATGATTTTTACTTATTGAGCATTAACTCACATAGTTCATGCATTGTAGATGAGTATAGTGAGACTTGAGACCTTTGGTTACTGGGTTAGCAGTAGAGATCTTATAGGCTTTCAAAGATCAATGTACATGGCTGATAACTTGTTGGGCTATTTTGTGGGTTGTGCTTTTGATTTTACAGTCTATCGTATTATATTACTGACTTTATCCTGTATATCATTTTCAAAACTCCAATGTAAATGAGTATGAGCTTGTGATGACTTTGATATACCTTGTTATTATTCAAATAATTATCTATGTATATATATTATTACAAGATGTGAAAGCACCCTACTTTTATCAGTGCTTCGTCAAACTAACTAGTTGGAAAAAAAATTTATACACATGCATACATGCATAAACTATATTTTTAGGAGGTTGTGACTTCCCCTGTGATCACCCAAGAAGTATCCCACCCACGCTATCAATCATAACAAAGGCACAATCAAGTGGACATATCGTGTATGCAAGAACCAAAGGTCTACCCCTTGTCTTTCATTATGATCCACCGAAAAATATCCCACTTGCAGTACCTAAAATATCACACAAACATGCCTCGCATGCCTTAGTGCACTAACAGTGGCTAATAAACATTTTTATACATGAAAAATTATTCCTCAAATCATATCGTGCATGCAAGAACCTCAACTATACCTGTATATCATGCATGCACATGCAAATGCTCATGAATGGTGTATTCAATATGAAATGAAAATATTCTTGCTCTCAACATGATTTAAGATTCATAACCCTCTTAAGGTACATAATGTATTTGTCATCTAATCAATTTAAATATCATCAACATATTAGGATAAATACTTCAAGACGTACTATATTAACGTATTATAGTTGCAAATAGATCTTTACTTACATTTCACTTGACTAGTGGCTTAGTCTTGATTTGTTTAGTTTTTCCTGTAACCTTAGATGAAAAATAGCCAATAATTTTACCCAACATCAAACATCATTCCCAATTTGGCAAGTTGAAAGTATAAAATCTTAAACTAAAACCTTAAACACCAAGCTATCTTGGTAAATGTAAACATCATATAATTGAAGTATTATAACTCTAATAGCTTGTAACTAATTATTAGAACTCAAGAGCAACATGTTTAGGTTGAAACAAGCTAAGTTGTCAAATGGGATAGTTTCACATTTTCATATTTTCTTGCTATCCATCCAATTAGTTGCATGATAATTTTAACATCCTTAAGCATACCCAATTACTCCCAAATTTTTACCACACTTAGTTGTACATCAATGTAACCATGTTATAGAATTGCCAAAACTCACGGATTTACCGCAGCAAAACCAACCCCCTTATCACAGCACAAAAACTGAAAGTTCTATCATGATAATTTTGAGTGTCTCTTCAAACATCAAACCATATTTCAATTTCAAACCTCTCTAAACTTACATACATCACCTAAACTCATATATAAATATATATGTGGTGAAATATATAGGTTTTAATCAAGTTATTATACATATATAAAGCTTTAAAGATTAAAAAATCAGCAAGTATACAGTTTTTGTCCCTAGTGATTTCTAATGTGATTTTGCAACTAAAAATCCTTCTTTTGTGAATCATAAGACCATAAATAACATCCTACATGATTATAAACAATAATAAAAGCTTTGGAAATCATAAACCCCAAAACAATTCAAGAAGGGAAATAAAAAACATGAGTTAAGCTCAATTATGCACAATTTTAAGCTTTTACTTGCTCCTCCTTACTTCCCTTTGCTTCCTTCACTTTTTTTCTTTACTTGGAATCACTTGAGAGCAACTTCTAAATTCAATATGGAGTTTTTTAAGGTAAAATAGCTCAGAAAATGGTTTTTGGTTATGGTTCAATGCTTAGAAATGAAGAAAGCTGGAGGTGGCAAAGCTTGAGGTGTCAAGTGGTGGTTCAAATCTGATATTACACACGCCTTATACAACTCTAATCTAGTTTTTCTCAATATTATTTATCTATTTAAAACCTATTTTAATTTCTGTATGATCGGATAATAAATTCTACCATAATTTCTTAATTGTTGATTCGATCTCCAAATCGGTTGACATCAGATTCGTAAATGATTGTCTAGTTTGCATTTCAAAAATCATATGCACATATGGACCTTGTAATATGACTCTTAAATCACATTATATCATATCCAATATCCCAAGTATGTTAAGTTATGGATGTATACTTTTAAAACACCTTGATTTAGTTGAATCGAATCACATAAGCATACTAGTAACACATTTAACACTTCCAAAATTATAACATATAACCTATAAATATCAAATATATTGACCAATCTATTCGATTTCTTTTCAAAATATAGATTTACTTAATTAGGTTATAAGATCTCAACCACTAACATCATTTGATAACATTAGAGGCCTAACGATTAAGAATGCTATATAAATGTTAATGCAAATTAGCATATAAGTAGCATTTAATGCATGAATTATATTGTTCAAGTGAGTAGTGTGAGACTTGAGTATTTTAGGTTGTTTGGGATGTAAAGGGTAGGTATAGTGAGCTTCAAGAAATGAAGTCGAATGGTGGTGATTCATATGCATTGGTCATATCATTCTTTGAAAAAGGATCTAAGGGTTAGCTAGTGAATAAAAATGCGATCATGGTAGGCTTAAAAGGTACAAATGAGTCAAAGATGGCCTACATTTCCAAGTTTACTAGTTATTTAGGATTTTGCCGCAAAGAGTAATCAAGCAAATTTTAGAACACCACAAAATATTCAATACAACTCATTACAAATAAAATCCAACACTAAGTAAACACAAAAATCACCATGTCAGAAGACTAGCAATCTTTCTTTTCTCTAGACTTTGCACAATATGGATTAGGTATGACCATAGGCAATTGGTAATCAAGTTGTTCATTCAATCACAATGCATGAACTTACTCAAGTTTGTCAACAACAACATGCTTGCTCTCAGACTTTAGTCACACACAACATGTGATTCACACTCAAAGCTTCAACAAAAATCAAAAAATATTAGCTGCTCAATTTTTCACATAAAGCTTAAAAACACGAAATACAAATCCTACCCCCAACTTTAAAATTAACATTGTCCTTAATGTTTAACGAATCAAAACACATAAGAGGGGGGAAAGTAGAAAACTCCTCTTTCTAAGAGATGATGCCCTTGGAGTCCATAGGAGATCCATATATATCACCAAGGAGATTGATCATCTACATAACAAAAAGAGAGCATGAAAGCACATAGGCTATACACAAGATACTAAGAAACAAAAAAAAATAATTACAACTAAAAACTAAGAAAAATACTAAGAGAAAAAGTAGTTCTAATTTATAGTTTTTAGCTTGACTTAAAACCTCCCATGGGGAGTGGGCGAAAGCAATAGTGGAAATGGTTCCATCAACCCCCACACCCCAAATATGGTTTCGACCTTTGTCCATTCACTTTGAAAGCGCCCATCTTCGAAGTGTAAACCTCCACAACTCCGGAAGGAAATACTTTAGTAATGGTAAAAGGTTCGAACCATTATGACTTCAACTTGCCCACAACGACAAGTATAAATCTATTGGAGCAAGATCCAGGAAAAGGACCTATGAAGTTAAGTCCCCACACATCATAAAGCTCGCATTTGAGAATATTATTCAAAGGCATTCATTTATGCTAGAGATGTTTCCAGTTCGTTGACACCTATCACAATAAGCAACATAATTATAGACATCCTTATATAATATGGGCTAATAAAAACTAGATTGGAGTACCTTAGCAGCTATTTTTGAAAGACCAAAGTGACCACCTACCTCCCGATCATAGCAATGGTGCAATATAGGTAGCATATCCTTTTCGAGCACATATCACCTCACAACATTATCTGCACAAACTTTGAAAAAAAATAGATCCTCCCACACATAATGTTTAACATTGGATAATTTTTTTTTCTTTTAATGAAATGAAAGATCATGGGGTAAGATACTAGACACGTTGTAATTCGCATTTGGACCAAGGAGGTGAAGAAATAACATATAAATGTTCATCCATAAAATTTTCATCAATTGTATCAATATCATCATGCTCAACACTTGGACTCTCTGTCCTAGACAAGTGTTCCGCAACAACATTTTCCATACCCTTCTTGTCTCTAATCTCAAGGTCATATGCTTGCAACAAAAGAACCTATCTAATTAATCTTGGTTTTGCATCTTTCTTTGCAAAAAGATATTTAAGTTCGGAGTGTGTTTGGGTTCGCTATAATCGCAGGGGCATACGCAGCGGAAAATTAAATTTTTTTATCAAACATAAATTAAACCCCTCGATTCAGAAATGATTTTAATGTTCACGCTTATTTAAGTGAATATATAAATAAATATTAAATTCAAATTATACCTTTCGTTAACTCTAATTGTTGTAGGAAATGAAACAATCAATTGCTTATCCTGGACTTTCAGAACTCGCAGGGATCCAAATGTCTTCCCTCTATAAGGTCCACAATACGGAAGAGTAACACCAATTAAAAAGATTCACTAGTATTCTTTTAATTATTTACTAATCTAGATCCATAGTAAATTTTATCTTTTGATCCATTTGATGGATCAAGAACAAACTTTCAACAACAATAAAAATTGAGTCTTTAAGTTCTTGAAACTTGAATATAAAGAGAATATCAAGAAACTAGTTTTCTTCTAAAGAACAAGAAAATCAAGATTTCAAGAAAACACTTTTTCTTTTTCTTTCTTTTCTTTTCTTTTACATGGAGAAAAAAATAGAAGACTTAACAAAATATTTTTTTGCTTATTGTCATAGCTAATTTTCGGACATCCCTATTTATAGGGACTGAAATTTTGCTCTTACTCCAACTCTTGGAAAGTTTATCAATTTTAAACTATTTCAAAATTTTATATTGGAAAGATTCTAAATCTTTCAATAACTCTTCTATTTTTCTCTCTCCTATGTATGTGGACTTATTTGAGACTACATTAATCATCAAAATTGTGTACAGACATTCTTGATTCTAATTTGAACTCTTCAAATAATTATCAAGGTAGATATATATCAAATATATATACCATAAATAAGTTTATATATTAAATAAATCCTAGTGGCCAATTTTTATCCCATAAAAATTAGTCACTACATTTATTTTTTTATAAATATGCTAAATAAATAAACCATATTTATTTAATTTATTCTCTTCATATTTTAGTGGGATTTTTAAGTGATCCACATTAATGTTTTGGGTTTAGACTTAAAAATCCACAAATCAATCTAATTGATTTAATCCCAAATTTATCAATCTAATTAATTATTTTAATTTACTCCATTTGGGCTTCCCAATCAAATTAGGTCTAATTAAATAATTTAATTACTTAATTGAATAATTTAATTTAACCATTAAATTAAATAGAACCATTAATTAATTAATTAATTAATCAGTATTAACTAATTAATTCCCAACCATTGGACAAATCCCAAAATTAGAAATATTACTTTCCATAAAAATGTGTGACTCTCTTAGGTTCACTACTAAGCTAGTAGTGGGCTTGCAACTTATGAATAATAATTATTCTAATTAATTAATCTAATTAATTAATCTATTTTTGAATTAACCCTTTAATTTTAAGAATTTCACTATCCATGAAATCACCTAACAAGTAATCATGGCAAACTAATTTTAGGTGAAATAGCGAGTAAACTTATTTTAATTGCGAGTACCATTCACGTACGAGCTTTTCGACGGCTAATCTCTCGATTAAATTTTGGGCATAGATTATAAGTTATAATCCCAAATGATTCAATAACTGTGATCCCATTTCAAGTTCCATTGATTCCTAATGAATCATGATTAATCCTCCCTTGGCCAAGGTTTTTTAATCACGAACTATGAAAATACAGGAGTTTCTCTTGTTTAAAAATACAAGTATCGAATTCTATGTTAGCTACTAACAAACCTCCATGCACACTAATGCAATACCCAACATACCCCCTTTGTGATTGTCAAGCAATTAGAAGATATATCAAAGTGTTGTAGTATAAACACAAGGCTACCATCTCAAGAACTAGCCGTGTACTATCGCAACATAAAAATTCTTATTTCGACAAGCGAAGCCTTTAACTAAGAATTTCTTGTAGGCCATGTTCGGTGAACTTATTCCCTAACAAGCACCCACATACATGCACTTACATCTCTACGCTAATGTTAATAGAATGGACATTCTTGTCTCACGAGCATGCATCATATGTTCGAGTCTTACTTAGCCATTTGATGTCCTATCTCAAAAAGTTCTCAACTCAGAATTTATTTAAGACCAAAGCCTTAGAGGCATGTTCTATGATCGCCATTATATGTGCGACCATACCACATAGCTAAATTTGGTCTAAGGACTTTATCTAATGTGTATAAATAAAAGATGTAAGACATAAGATAAAGAAAATATTTTTTTATTAATATAATTTATAACAAGATTGTCTTTACAACAAAAAAAAAGAATACAATACACCCAATCCAATTGGGGCGTTGGGCATCCTACTCTAACAACCTTCCACTTGTCCTAGCTCCAATTGACCTATATTTTCTATCATATAATTCCTCACAAAGAACTATCCCAAGTAGCCTTATAACTGTAGTTATAAGAAATTCCACCTAAGGAAAAATTTTCTCAATTGACATCAACAATCTAATGCACAATCTCTAAGCATATCTTGCAAAGTCTAATTTGTTTGTCCTAGTTGCCCATTGATGCATGGATGATCACAATACTAAAATATAATTTTGTTACTAATACCTGATGTAAGATCTTGTAGGAAGTGGACAAAGACCTTAAATCTACATCAGCACTAATATATACTAATAAACCACAAAGTCTAACTGTTTCCTATCCATTTGTCTTTCCATAGATTTCCATGGAATACCTAAGGTAAATTGAGAAAGAATGAGCACATTCAGATAACCTATGAATAATAACCTATTTTCATTATTATGTACAAAATTTCTAAATGCCTTCCCATTTCCACCTGAAAATAAAAGCAGAACTAAGTCATTCCAACATATGAACTTTTACATATATCTCTTTTTTGTGGCAAACTAAATATTAACAATATATTCCATAATAGCTCGTCCAGTATCCGATATCTGTATATTTTCTTGAGATCACAAACATCATTCATACCACTAAATAAAATAAATAAAAAGGTACATGATCATCACCTAAAACTTAGTCTTGTAATTTCATATTCCTCATTTTTGCACCTATCTCTTATTAAGTGATTATAATCACTTATCACAAATTTATTTAAGTGACTTTTCTACCTGTCGTCTTAATGTTAACCTTTCATCGACCTTATTTTGAGCATTTGAAATTAGATCATACAATAGATTCACTTACTATCAATATCCATCCTTTCTTCAAGTTCAACTCCTTTTTAAGTATATAGACATTTCAAGTATTTTGGTTTTATAATGTTACATGTAGTTTTACATAAATAATCTAATTAACTCAAAGAGTGTTGAGTAACTTTTCTATATTGCATCAAACATATACCAAAACACAATGAGATACACCACTATACACAATAAATAATTTATATCTAAAGTTGAAGTTACCACCGAAGCTCAAATCAATCCTCTTTAGGCAATTAGAGATTTCTTCCCACTTGGCAAACTATTCAAATTCCATATACCTGCATGTATGATGAAATAAAGTAATAACAACTATGGAGAAATAATAATATCACTAACTTAGAAAATATTTCTTATTTCTATCACATTTATTGGTCTTCCTTATTTCAGTACAACATCAAAATTTAGAATAGTTACAAGAACATCTTCTTAAGAAAATTATCAGTCCATAAAATGAATATTTTATTACATGACCAAAGATCGCATTTGCTAAATTGAACAAATAATTTTCTACTTCCTTAGAATTTTCAAGATTATAGTGAAAGATTAATCATATTTCTCCTCATTGTATACTAAGATATCATCAATGAATATCATCCCAAACATAACCATATAGAATCATCAAACATATTATTCATCATGTATATCAAAATAATTAAGGCATTAGCCAACCCAATAACACAACAAGTAATTCATAATTAATTCAAACTTAAAATTAATCCTCAAGATCACAATAGCTCCACTTAATTTATCATATAAACCTTAATATGAAAATCTGTACTTATTACAAGTTATTACTCAATTTAGTTGTAATAAAAAAAATACATAACCTCAAGATTCATCTTTTTTCTTGGTGAATATGAAGTGGAGCTTGTTTAGGAGAAGCATTAGACCTTAATGCCTTGCCCAATATTATAACAATATCACTTATGGTTCGGCGAATTCCAATAGGTGTATATGATAAACTAAAAAAAAGATTGGATTTGTTCTTACAACTATATCCAGGATCAAATTAATTGGTTAGTCAATAGCATTCCAAAAAACATATTTTCAACATATATCAAGAGATCTAAGATCACATAAATGGATTTTCAGTAAACTTTGGTTATTTCTAAAAATTCTAACACAACCCAAAGATTGATAATAACTCTTTCTTACAACTCTCTTTCACGGTAACTATAGAAAATTATAATTTGACAATCTTTCTTATTTTCTGCAAATAGTAAACATTTTCCTACTATGGCCTCCATAAAATTTATAAATTTTCATCACCTAGAATTTAAAAGTCTTAATAATCCTAAAATAATCCACCATGCATAATTCTCAATAAATTAATCAACACAAAAGGTTATATCATAATCCTAGCCAATATAACAAAATTAACATAAAGCTCCTAAAATCTAATTAGTTGATCTTGAACCTCAAAAAGGAATTAAAACATTTTAATTGACCTCATATATATATATCAAGTACCCTATCCAATCTTATTACATACGTAGTGGATAATAGAGAATATGTAGCTCTAAAGATAGAATACCAACCATAAATTTTGTACTTGTTACTACTGATGAGTCTACCTCAATATTATTTTAAACAAAATCTTAAAACACATGGCCAATATTATTCATGAAATATAAAATGAATTATACAACAAATAAAACTTACTGCCATAGTTGTGCTCCACCAGTTTTAGAGATCATGTACATGGACAGTCTAGAAAACCACAAACCAGGCTCTGATACCACTTTGTAACACCCCCAACACTAAATATAGATATTGGTATAACAATAATTTTGACAAGGTAGCACATGTGTGTGCATGTGTGTGTGTGTATATATATATATATATACTTTTGTCAAATGTAGCACTTAGAGAAATAGTAAAGTATTTTCTCACATATAACCCTGTATATAGAAAAATCACTGTTTATAAATAGTCAGCACTTTACATAATAATAATGATTGTAAAAAATAGAATATGCCCACAACACACCCAATAGGTTGTCATCCATGTACACTGATCCTCAGAACCTGTAGGAACCCCAACAGCTTGCCCAGTAAGTCCATGGTATCAAGTATCTCCAGACTCACCTACAATTCATAAACTATATGAGCTAATGTTCAACAAGTAAAGATTATGCATGTCAAAGAATAATCCACAATATCAAGTCATGCATTTCAAAATGCTATGCCCACAATACAATTCCATGCATCAAAATATTTCTCTTAAAATTATTTGTTTCTTAGGCCCCTGACCAATGCTACTATCCCATGCACTAGAAAGAGCTCTCACATCGCCATAATCCAATGGCAATAATCATAAAAGCATGCAAATCCATGCACACTCATATGCCAGCAAATCCATGTACGCGAACCTGCAAATCCATGCATGTTTCGGTGCACTAGTAGTGGTCAGTCAAATATTTTTCTTTATCAGAATCATGCCGTGCAATGCAGGATTTATCATAATACTTGTATATGATGTATATACGTGCCAATGCCCATGTATGTATGCTCAATAGACATGAATGACAGTAATGCGTGCCCTCTGCTATGCATATATAATCTATGATATTATATATAAATCACACATTTACTATATGTATGCATTGTAGTTGCAAATGAATCTTTACTTACCTTTGACCAGTTGTGTGTTACTTCTTGGTTTCTTAGTTATTACTCCCCAACCCTAGATGTGAAACAATCTGTAAAAATACAAGATATCAATCACCAGTCTCAATTAACAAGTTTATTATACCTAATGTAGTATAAAGTTCTTAAATCTCAATTTAACTAAATAACCTTACCACTTAGAAACTATAATCGAATACAACCTTCTATGTACCTTTGTTCCACATCATAAATATATACTAACCTCACTTAATTGATGTATTATAACTCTTACAACATTTCTGTAAATGTTAGAGATTAAATGCACCACATCTATGTTGGAAAATGAACCAAATGGGATAGATTCACCACTTCACATTTTCTTACTGCCATATTAATTTACATGATGATTTTGACACCCTTAGACATATTCATTCACTCCCTAATTTTTATCACACTTAGCTAACATAAAAAAAAATTTAAACATGTTATAGAATGGCTAAAACTTATGGATATAGCTTCCCAAGTTCAGCTCCCTTCATAGCATACTGAAACAAATTTTTCCTATGGTGACAGTTTTGCGCACTTCATGACATTAATGGTTTTGGCACCCTTACGTATATTCAATCTCTTCTAAATTTTTACCACACTTATATAACATATACAAGAGACAACCAGATTATATTATTGTCAAAACTAATGGATTAAATCCCCTATTTCAATCTCCTTCATAGCACACCAAAATAGATTTTACTACTTTGGCAATTTGAGTGTTTCTCCAATATCATTCCCTATTTCAATTTCTAATCGATCAAAATTCATTCCAATACTCTTAACTCATATATGGACATGTAAATGGTAATAATTATAGGTTTTATTCAACATACCATACACTTTTGAAGCCTAAAACACAAGAAAATAGAAAGGTGATAGTTTCTGCCACAAGTATTTCCTATTAAGTATTTGTCATCAAAAACCCTTTCTTTGTGCATCAAAGTCTATATAAAAACTTTCTAACACTTTTATAAGAGATATTTAAAGCTTATTAAACAATAAAACCATTCATAATAATCTAAAAACCAAAGTCAAAACCATAGATAAGTGTTACCTATGCAGGTTTTGAGGTTAAACTTGATGCTAATCACTTCTCCTTTGCTTTTCTTGCTTTTATTTCAACTTGGAATCAATTTGGAGCACTTGGATACCTTAAGGTGTGAGTTTAGAAGATTAAAATGACTGAAATTAGGGTCTGGTCATGGCTTATGGGTGAAGGGTTTGAGGTGTTAGCTTAAGCTTAATAAGAATGCATGAGGTGGCAAAGCTTGAGGTGGCATGTAATGGTATAATCTAATTTTCTCCCTTATCTTATAGCCCTAATATTGTGAGTCATATTCTTATTTGGTTTCAACCTATCTTAGTCACTAATTCATTTCCATAGATAATTTCTATGTCCATTCATTCGATCTCCAAACCGATTGACATCAGATTCTTAAATGATTATCTAGTTTGCATTTCTAAAATCATATGCACATATGGGCCTTGTATTATGACACTTAAATCACATTATATCATGTCCAATATCCCAAGTATGTTAATCCATGGATGTATATTTTTAAAACACCTTGATCTAATTAAATCAAATTATATAAACTTACTAATAACACCTTTAACACTTCCAAAATTACAACATATAACCTATGAATATCAAATATATCGAACAATCTATTCTTTTTCTTATTTAAATATAGAATTTCTTAATTAGGTTATAAGATCTCAACCACTAATATCATGTGATAGCGTTAGAGGTCTAACGATTAAGAATGCTACATAAGATACCATGTAAATGTTAGTGCAAATTAGCATATAAGTAGCATGTAATGCATGAATCACATTAGCCAAGTGAGTAGTGTGAGAATTAGGTATTATACTTCATGGATGATTTTTTATTTTTGGTAATTCATTTAACGATTGCTTGTCTAATTTAGAAAAGGTTTTGATCAGGTGTGAAGAAAAGAACCTTGTACTCAATTGGTAGAAATGTCATTTCATGGTAACAATTGATATTATTCTTAGACACATTATTTCATTAAAAGGTATTGAAGTAAACAAATCTAAAATCAAATTAATTGTCAATTTGCCAATACCAAAGTCTATGAAGGAGGTAAGATCATTTTTAGGACATGTTGGTTTTTATACAAGATTTATCAAAGATTTTAGTATAATATCTAATCCTTTGTGCAATCTTCTAACAAAAGACACTATATTTGAATGGACTGAAAATTATGAAAACATTGTTGTTAAGCATAAAACCATGCTTACGTCTGCTCTCTAATCATGCAACCTCTAGATAGGATACCTTTTGAAATAATATGTGATGCCAGTAATTATGCTGTTGGAGTTGTCTTAGGACAAAGAAAAGATTTGAAATCGTATGTTATTTATTATGCAAGTAAAACTTTAAATAGTGTTCAATTGAATTGTTCATCAACTGAAAAAGAATTACTTGATGTAATTTTTGCATTGGACAAATTTAGATCTTATCTTGTTGGCTCACTAGTTGTTATTTTGTAACATCCCTTAACCTAACTATAGAACCTAAACAAGCTGACATAGTTAAATCAAGAAATGTTAACTTCTCATCAATACTAGAGTTATGGTTTTAATAAAAGTTCCCCTTCTTGCTAGAAGAAAAAAGAAATTAAATTCATTTGTTGTTTCATTTCATTCTAAAGACATCATATACATAAATCAAAACTGAGTATATCTGTTTACAAAACCATAACAAAGTGACTTATTTGAAAATAAAACAGAGTTTTCAAAATAGACTACAAAACAACATGAAGCATGGCATATGAACGAATCTCTGTCCGACCCCTCTGCAGACTCAGTCATCCTTTACACCTGTACATCTCCACCTGCATCACATGAATCTAATGAGCTAATGGCTCGGTAAGGTGAAACTGATGCAATAGCAAATAATGTACATGAAAATTACATAAATGATTAAATGCATTATTCAATTTAATAACTTTCATTCATAAATCATTCTTTAGAGCACTTGAAGTGTGGTACCTAACTAATAGTGATAGGCTGTAGTTTTCAAAACCTGTTCATAATGATTTACCAATAAGAGAAATAATATGGGGTTTCTACACTTAGTCTTTCAACCTCAGGTATTAGCCACCTTCGGTCTCATTTATTGTGGTTTTCCTATACCAGATTTTCAACCTCAACTATTTGCCATAATTTGTTGAATCCGCCAGTCCCTCCAGTATCCCTTGCCTACCTGACCATTAATCAAGTACCATACTTCTTTTTCAAAAACCTCATTATATTTTTCATAGTATCATGCTTCATGAACCATTAATGTATCAAATATTACATCAGTTGACAAATAATGACAATCACATTGAAACATGAACAATATTATATGATTCTTGTGATACAACAAATGAAAGTTTCAACTTACCTCAAGTCCACTTTACGCCAAGTGAAAATGTCAATCTCTTTGGAAGATAAAATGTGTTAAAAGCCTAACATAATCAAATCATGTACCTTTTAATATCTTTTTAATAAATCACATAATTTATTCTAATTAAAATCACATACACTTTTCAATCCTTTGTAAACAATTCTATATCAATTACATGACCTCAAAAATAATGCATGCTCCATATTTTACTACTAATTCAAGTCATTAAACATTAGGGTATCCATTAAATAACTAATAATTCAAACATAATTATTAGGCAGCCCACAAAACTTGAACATAATCCAAATTAACATGAATTAAACTCGATTCTAACTTAAATTGATTCTAATCTTCAATTAAGAAACCTAATTTCTACTGTTCATAATCCTTTGTTGGCACTTTCAAACACAATATAAGCATTAAAAAATCAATGAAAATAAGTAAATTAAGCATATTTTACAAAACTATCAATTTTGCTAAAAACTAACTAACTTGGGTTTGGCTTCAAGTCTATCCCACTTGCATTTTCATTCATACAAAAACATAATAAAACATGTAATTATCTAAGATACTACAAATTCATCATAACAAACATTGAAAAAGAATATACCTTGATTAAATTGGAATAAGCTTCAAAATTCAAGGTTTTCAATCTTAATAGGGTGGAAACTTGTTCTAGTTTGTGTTTTATGGATTCCTATGGATTGAATTCAATTTTTGTGAGTATGAGAGTGTAGAAATTTGTGAAAAAACTTAGAATAAGAAGGGCTGGTCATTTTTTAGGAGCTTCCACAAGAAAATATGGATGAAAGTGATTTTCTTGACATTTGAAAGAGAGATAAGTGGAGGGTTATGATAGGTTGACTCATGCTTGGTGTCCTCTCATGTAAAGAGCCATGTTTATGGGCTAGGGAGATGACAAAAATTGATACTTTGGTGTTATAATCAAGTGCAATGTGGTTTATAATGATTTCATGCAACCTAGTCAACCAACCAATCAAATTGCACCATTTTGTATACTTTTTGTTCTTAGCCAAATGTAACATATTTCAAGCAAATATTTAGGCAAATAATCACTTTAGAATTTAACAAGTATGGAGCACTATAAATAATTTATTTCATGGCCGTTCAACACATCAATCTTTCTTAACCAAGATACTGAACTTTTCACTGCAAAAAGATAATTAAGAAATATGTTAAATCAAGAAACAAAAGTTTAATCTTATATTGCATGTTAAAGCACAACTAGAGCATATAGTAATAATTATTCGTGTTCGTGCAATCATGCTATTTGTATGCCATAATTCGATAATGTATATTAACTAGATGCATATTCATGCAAGATGTTTATTATTGGCTATGTAGGAGATAATTGGGCATTACATGTTTCTAGTGATCATAAAGCTTTGAAATATTTTTTGTCAAAAAAGAATGCCAAACCTAGACTGATTAGGCATATTCTCTTACTCCAGGAATTTAACATTACGATTTGAGATAAGAAATGAGTAGAGAATGTGGTGGCTGATCATTTGTCAAGACTTGTTTATGATGACTCATTTTAAAACCACACCCATTAATGACCCTTTCTCTAATGAACAACTATTTAATATTTCTATTTTACCTTAGTTTGCTGACATTATTAATTTTCCTATGACAGGAAAGATGCTATCGTATTGGAACTCCCGAGACAAAAAGAAGCTTTTGAGTGAGGTAAAAAACTTTTATTGGGATAATCCGTACCTATTCAAATATTATCATGATCAAATCTTTTGAAGATGCGTGCCTGATAATGAAATATGTAATATTGTTAAAATTATTCCTTGCCATATTAATAATTAAGGCATTTTGATATGATTCGCTAAAAGAAATTACATTCAATGCTCTCGTATGTGTTTTCACAACTTAAACTACATCCATTTCATAGAAATTTATATCAAAGATTGTTGTAGTGTAAGTTAGAAAATAATGGAGTACAGTTGCAATTTGAGTACGTGTATGGAAAGTAATGCCCAAATAAGTGTTATTGTATAATATACTTGTGGGTTCATTTTAGTCCCATTCTCTATTTGTGTGTGGAATATCACACATCCATTCATTATGCTCGCAATTTTATTTGCCACAAAGAGTTTGACAAGAAGATTGAATTAGACCCTAAACTAATTCTTTTATCCGAAGATAAATGTTAAAGTAGATTTATATAATGTATAGAAGAATGCATCCAAAGGGTGTTATTTGTGTTTTTCTAATGGAATCTATATCAGTTTAAACTCAAACTTGGGGCATAGTGTAATGCCAATTATCTCATACATAGCCAATAATAAGTATCTTGCATGAATATGCATCTAATCAATATGACATACAAATACTATGATTGCACGAATATGAATAGTTGTTACTATATGCTCCAGTTATGCTTTAACATGCATTAGTACATGAAATATGAGATCAAACTTTTATTTGTTAATTTAACATATTCCTCAAGTGTCTTTATGCGGTGAAAAGCTCGGTATCTTAGTTAAGGAAGATTGAATGTGTTGAATAGCCATGAAATGAATTATTTCTATTACATCTTACTACTTATATGCTAAATTGATTGTTAGATTAATTATTCGCTTGAAATATGTCAAATTTGGCTAAGAACTAAAAGTATGCAAAATTGTGTAATTTGATTGCTAGGTTGACTAGGTTGCATGAAATCATTTTAAATCATATTGCACTTGATTATAATACAAAGCATCAATTTTTGTCATCTCCCTAGCCCATAAATGTGAGTCTTTATATGAGAAGACACTAAGCATGAGTTAACCAATCATCACCCATCACTTATCACTCTTTGAAATGTCAAAAAAATTATTTTTATCCATATTTTATTGTAGATGCTCCTTAAAAATGACCAGCCCTTCTTCTCCAAAGCTTTTTCCAAATTTCTACACTCTCATACTCACAAAAATTAAATTCAATCCATAGGAATCTATAAAACACAAACTAGAAGAAGTTTTCAACCTTTTAAGCTTAAAAACTATTGATTTTGAAGCCTAATTTTATTTTAATCAAGGTATATTCTTTTTCAATGTTTCTTGTGATGAATTTGTTCTATCTTGGATTGTTACCTATTTTATAATATTTTTTCATGCATGAAAACTCAAATGGGATAAACTTGAAGCCAAAACCAATCTCGTTAAGCTAGTTTCCAGCAACATTGATAGTCTTGTGAAATATGCTTAATTTACTTATTTCTATGAATCTTGTATTGCTTATACTGTGTTTGGAAATGCCTATGAATGATTGTGAACAATATCCATTAGTTTGCTTAATTGATTGTTGGAATCAATTTAAGTTAGAACTGAGTTTATGTCAAGTTAATTTGGATTGTGTTCAAGTTTTAGGGGTTACCTTAATATTTATGTTTGAATTATTAGTTATTTAGTGGATTCCCTAATGTTTAATGTCTTGATATATTCTTAAATATAGAGTATGCATTGTTTTTAAAGTCATATAATCGATATGGAATTGTTTATAAAAGATTGAAAAGTGTATATGATTTTAATTAGAATAGATTATTTGATTTTATTAAAAGGATATTGAAAGGTACATGATTTGATTATATTAGACTTTTAACATATCCTATCTTCCAAAGAGATTGACCTTTTCACTTAGCACAAAGTGGATTTAAGGTAAGTTGAAATTTTCATTTGCTGTATCACAAGAATCATATAATATTGTTCATGTTTAAATGTGATTGTCACTATTTCTTAAATAATATGATGTTTGATGCATTCATGGTTCATGAAAGATGATACCATTAAGAATATAATGATGAGAGCATGACCAACAAATGGAATGCATATCCTATTCAAGTTCTCATTGGACTGATTACAAAGGCTCGTGCTAAAAGATTCAAAAAAACTCTTAATGGGCTAATTCAAAGCATTTGGACTGAGGTGAATTGTGCAGGGCCAAAGGAGATGTCCCACATGCCCTACAAAGTTGGATGTCCATGATTCAAGCATTGGAATAATTTTTTAAAGGGTTTCTCATAGAGGGCAACCATTTATGTGAGATTTAAGGTCTGTTAGTTGAGTTGTATGTCTTCCATGAAATTTAGATATTTTATTTACTGGATAAATTTTAATTTAGGAAATTTCTCAGTTACCTTTTCGAGATAGGGTTGACTTCAAGATTCAAGGAGATCAGTTAGGATATTTTGGTAGTTTCTTTTTTTCTAGTAGGAGATGAATTCAAAGCTTTCTTAGGGCCTAATTTGCATTCTTACCCTTCTTGTATTTATAGGTCATTCACTTATTGAAATAAGGAACTTAGATTTCAATCATAATTTTGTGAAAGAAAATTTTTTTTAGTTCTTTTAGAATATCTGAACTTATCAGAGATTTATGTGGCGTTCACCTTCAACTTATCAATCAGTCCCCTCATAACTGATTGTGGCGTCTTTATCATATCATAGTTCTTGCTTCAATTTAAGCAATGGGTTGCGGTTCCACACAAATTTATTCAAGACAGTCTTTGAGGCCTTTCTTGAGAGTCATGAGTTTTCTCACAATTCTTGGCATGATTCGTATCAGATGGTATCAGAGCATGGATTCTAATCTCAGGTTTACATATTCTTACTTTTATTGACAATTTCAATACCTAGAATCAAAATTTGGCAAAAAAAAGAGAAATTTGAATTTGGGTGCAAGATTCGAAATTCTTGATTCAATTCTTGCATTCTTGATTACATCTTTATTTAATTCTTGATTCATGATTCAAAATTCTTAATTCAATTCTTGCATTCTTGATCATATGTTGATTTAATTCAAAATTCTAGATTCAATTCTTGCTTCCAAATGAACACTTCAATTTTGTGACAACCACTTTCCTTACCCTTTAATTTCTTTTGGTGAGTTCTTCGGTGAATTGTTGCTGGAAATTATGATATTTGTTTGGTTAGTTTAATAAGAACCTATAGAGTATTATTACGAAGGGAAAAACATAAGATCCGTGAGTACAAAAGAGGGTTAAAAAGCGAATATGATTTTTGAAAAAAAAACATGAGTGAAATTGAATAAAAATCATTCCTTGAGTGAAACACGTAAGGGAGTGTGGAAGGTCCTTTTTTTTCTAACATTATTTTGCATGAAATATGTCAAACAACAAGGACAAACATATATTCGGAAGTGCATCAATAGAGGTTGACCCAATTTTCTCATGGAAGCCTTAATGGGCAAGATGAAGAGATTATTGAGAATTGAGATGGAGCAAATTCATGAATGGATAGATCCGACAGAGAGTGCACGAAGAGAGCAGCCACAAAACAACTTTAATGTGCGTAGGAGAGAGTCCAACCTAAAGAGGTGAGAATGAAGAAGAAGAAGAATATGGGCACAATTTTAATGAGGAAGATGATTGAGATTCTATTGTTAGCAATAGAAGATATGGTGGGCAGTTTAGAGAAACTAGGAATCAGGAAGATAATAACTTGGGCAGTATTAAGATGAATATTCCATCGTTTCAAGGCAAGAATGATCCTGAAGTTTACCTTAAGTGGAAAAAGAAGGTAGAATTAGTATTTGATTGTCATAATTATTCCAAACTTAAAAAGGTAAAACTTGCAGCCATTGAGTTTTTTGATAATGCAATTGTTTGGGAGAATATGAAAGCTATAATGCGAGGATGGTTTGTTCCAAGCTATTACTATCGGGAGTTGTACCAAAAATCACAAAGTCTTACACAAGGTAATGGGGTATGGAGGACTATTTTAAGGAGATGGAAATTGCCATGATCCAAGCGAATGTGGAGGAGGATGGAGAGGCTACTATGGCTAGATTCTTGGTTGGTTTGAATTGAGAGATTGCTAATTTGGTGGAATTGCAACATTATGTGGAATTGGAAGATATGGAGCACATAGCTATCAAAATTGAGAACCAACTCAAGAGAAAGGGCAACAATACATGGCAAACCCCTAGCTCGAGTTCATTATGGAGACCAAATTTTGTAAAGAAAGAAGAGAAGCTAACCATGGCTAAGTCCAAAACTAAGCAAAAATTAGAAACGACCAGCCATGAAAATCAAGGTAAATCTAACTCTTATGCAAATTGAAATCGTGATATTAAGTGTTTTAAATGCCAAGGCAAGGGTCACATAGCAACCCAATGTCCAACAAAAAGGTTACGGCATTACGAGATAATAGTGAATTTGAAATCGATAATGAAGATAACACCAATTCTATGCCACCATTGGAGAAAACCGATGATGAGGAATATGCTGCCCAATGACAATTGTTGGTTGTGAGGAGAGCTCTAAGTGTGCAAATCAAAGAAGATGATTAGGTGCAATGAGAAACATCTTTTATACAAAACAAGGTATGTAGTCTGATTATTGATGGAGGTAGTTGTACTAATGTTGCTAACACTACCATAGTGGAGAAATTAGGTCTACCAACAACTAAATACCCCCGACCTTACAAGTTGCATGGCTTAATGATAGTGGTGAAGTAAGTGTGAATAAGTAGATGTTAGTTTCCTTCCATATTGGAAAGTATGATGATCAAGTTTTGTGTGATGTGGTTCCAATGCAAGTTGGACACTTGTTACTAGGCCGACCTTAGCAATTTGATTGACGTGTTAAGCATGATGGCTTCACCAACAAATATTCATTTGTGCTGAATCAAAGGACAATCACCCTAGTTCCTTTAACACCAAAATAGGTTCATGAGGATCAAGTGAGGTTACAAAAGGAGAGTGATCAAAAGAAAGAGAGTAAAAACAAGAAAATGAGTGAAAATCAAAGAGAAAAAGAGATAGAGGCCGAGAAAAATAAGAGACAAAATAAAAAAATAGATTCGATCGTTGAGAGAAAAGTAATTTTTTATACCAAGTTGAGTGACGTGAAAAGAGCGATGCTATCAAATCAGCCAATGATTGTACTTGTGTACAAATAAGCATTTTTAAATACTAACCAACTGGACACATCATTGCCTAGTTCTATTATTTCTATTTTGCAACAATTTGAGGATGTCTTTCCTGAGGAGATTCCCCTTAGTTTACCACCTATTCGAGGGATTGAACATCAAATTGATTTGTACCTAGTGCTACTATTTCAAACCAACAAGCCTATCTAAGCAATCCCAAGGAGACCAAGGAGATACAAAGGCAGGTTAGTGAATTAAAAAGAAAGGGTACGTGAGAGAAAGCATGAGTCCGTGCATCATTTCAGTTCTTTTGGTTCCTAATAAGGATAGCACATGGAGGATGTGTGTTGATTACTGAGCGATCAACAATATACGGTAAAGTATTGCCACCCTATTCCTCGCTTAGATGATATGTTAGATGAGTTGCATGGTGCTTGTGTTTTTTCTAAGATTTATTTACAAAATGGATATCATCAAATAAAAATGAAAGAAGGCGATGAATGGAAAATTGATTTTAAAAAAATAATATGGGTTATATGAGTGGTTACGTAACATCCCTCAACCTAACTGCAGAACCTAAATAAGCTGATACAGTTAAGTCAAGAAATGTTAACTTTTCATCAATACTAGAGTTATGGTTTTAATAAAAGTTCCCCTTTTTGGCTATAAGAGAAATAACTTGAATTCATTTGTTGTTTCATTTCATTTTCAACACATCATATACATAAATCAAAACTAGGTACATCTATTTACAAAATCATAACATAGCGGCTTATTTAAAAATAAAACAGAGTTTTCAAAATAGACTACAAAATAGCTCGACGCATGGCATATGAACAAATCTCTGTCTGGCCGCTCTAGAGATTCAGTCAACCTCTAAATCTGTACATTTTCACCTGCATCACATGAATCTAATGAGCTAAAGCATCAGTAAGGTGAAGCTAATGCTGTAACAAATAGCGTATATGTAAGTCCCATAAATAATTAAATACATTATTCAATTTAATAACTTTCATTCATAATTCATTCTTTAGGGCCCTTGAAATGTGCTACCTAACTAATAGTGATAGACCATGGTTTTCAGAACCTGTTCATAATGATTGGCCAATAAGAGAAATAATATGGGGTTTCCATACTTGGTCTTTCAACCTTAAGTATTAGTCGTATTCTAACTCATTCATTGTGGCTTCCCTATACTGATTTTTCAACCTCAAGTATTTGCCACCACTTGTTGGGTCCACAAGTCCCTCACACGTCCCTTGCCTACTCGATCATTAATCAAGTACCATACTTCCTTTTCAAAAACCTCATTATATTCTTAATACAATATCATGCTTCATGAACCATGTATGCATCAAACATTACATCATTTGGCAAATAATGAAAATCATGTTGAAACATGAACAATATTATATGATTCTTGTGATGTAGCAAATAAAAGTTTCAACTTACCTCAAGTCCACTTTGTGCTAAGTGAACAGGTTAATCTCTTTAGAAGATAGGATGTGTTAAAGGCCTACCATAATCAAATCATGTACATTTCAATATCCTTTTAATAAAACACATAATCTATTCTAATTAAAATCACATACACTTTTCAATCTTTTGTAAACAATTCCATATCAATTACATAACCTCAAAAACAATGCATACTCCATATTTTACTACTAATTCAAAACATTAAACATTATGGTAGCCATTAAATAACTAATAATTCAAATATTATTATTAGGGCAGCCCTCCTAAAACAGGCACACAATCCAAATTAACATGACGTAAACTTAATTCTAACTTAAATTAATTATAACCTTCAATTAAGCAAACTAATTACTATTGTTCACAATCATTCATAGGCACTTCCAATTATAATATAAGCATTACAAGATAAATAGAAACAAATAAATTAGGCATATTTCATCAGGCTATCAATTTTTCTAGAAACTAACTTAATTAGTTTGGTTTTTGACTTCAAGTGTAACCTACTTGAGTTTTCAATCATACAAAAGGATACTAAAACATGTAACCATCCAAGCTACCATAAATTCATCATAAGAAATATTGAAAAAGAATATACCTAGATTTGATTGGAATTAAACTTCAAAATAAATGGTTTTCAAACTTAAAAAGGGTAGAAATTTATTCTAGTTTGTGTTTCATGGATTCCTATGGATTGAATTCAATTGTGAGAATGAGAGTGTAGAAATTTGGGAGAAACTTGGAGAACAAGGGTTGGTCATTTTTTAGGAGCGTCCACAAGAAATATGGCTAAAATGACTTATTTGACATTTCAAAGAGAGGTAAGTGGAGGGTGATGATTGGTTGCATCATGCTTGGTGTCTTCTCATGCCAAAAGCCACATTTATGGGCTAGAGAGATGACAAAAATTGATGCTTTGGTGTTATAATCAAGTGTAATGTAGTTTAGAATGATTTCATGAAACCTAGTCAACCAACCAATCAAATTGCACCATTTTGCATACTTTTAGTTCTTAGTCAAATGTAACATGTTTAAAGCAAATATTTAGGTAAATAATAACTTTAGAATGTAACAAGTATGGAGCAATACGAATAATTCATTTTATAGTCATTCAACATATCAATCTTTCTTAATTGAGATATTGAGTTTTTCACTACAAAAAGCCACTTAAGGAATATGTTAAATTAAGAAACAAAAGTTTTATCTCATATTTCATGTACTAATGCATGTTAAAGCATAATTGGAGCATATAGTAACAATTATTCATGTTCGTGCAATCATGCAATTTTTATGTCATAATTCAATAATGCACATTGATTAGATGTATATTCATGAAATATACTTATTATTGGCTATGTAGGAGAGAATTGGGCATTATAGGTTAGTTATGCCATTTTGATAACTAATGCACCCAGTATTTTCATGTGATTAATAAACCATGTTTTGCGTACATTCATAAGCAGATTTTTTGTTGTTTATTTTAATGATATTCTCATTTATAGCAAAAACTTAGATGATCATGTTATGCATTTAAATTCAATTTTAGATGTACTTAGAAAAGAGAAGTTATTTGCTAACTTGGAGAAGTGCACCTTTTGCACTGATAAGCTTGTGTTTCTTTATTTTGTTGTGAGTGCACAAAGAATACAGGTTGATGAAGGGAAGATCAGCATAATTGAAGAGTGGCAGAGTCCCACAAGTATAGGTAATGTTCGTAGTTTTCATGGACTCACTAGTTTTAATAGGAGGTTCGTAAAAGCCTTTAGTAGTGTCGCCACACTGCTTACTGAAGTCATCAAGAAGAACATTAGATTCAAATAGGGTGATGAGCAAGAAAAAGGCATTCCAATTGATCAAGGAGAAATTAAACCATGGTCCTTAACTTGCTTTGCCTGATTTTACTAAAATGTTTAAAGTTGAATGTAATGCTTCAGGTATAGGTATAGGCGCAGTTCTTATGCAAGGAGGAAGACTAATTGTATATTTCAGTGAGAAATTAAATGGGCAGCTTTAAACTACCTTACTTATGATAAAGAACTATATGTATCGTACGAGCATTGGAGACATCGCAACCTACCTTTGGCCTAAAGGGTTTGTAATTCATACTAATCATGAGTCTTTGAAGCATTTGAAGGGCCAACACAAGTTGAATAGGAGGCATGGACGTTGGGTGTAATTCATCGAGACATTTCTATATGTCATCCGATACAATCAAGCTAATGAAAACATCATTGTGGATGTATTATCTTGAAGGTACATATTAATTTCTATTCTTGATGCAAAATTACTTGGTTTTGAGCATATTAAAGAGTTGTATCCTTTATACCATGATTTTTGTAAGGATTTTCGGGAGAATGAGTTGTGTCTACTGAATTGCTCTTTGCGTGATTTGTTAGTTAGGAAATCCCATAGTGGAGGGTTAATGGATACTTTGAAGTTGCTAAGACTTTAACTATTTTGGTAGATGTGTCACTTATAGGTAAGTAAAGTTCGAGGTACAACCTCATGGTTTGTACACACCCTTCCCATCCCTAATGAACCTTAGATTGATATTTCAATGGAATTTATGTTAGGCTTGCCTAGGTCTAAACATGATAGGGATTCAATTTTTGTAGTTGTGGATAGATTTTCTAGGATGGCACATTTTTTTCCATATCACAAAATTGATGATGCTTCACATGTTGCTGATTTGTTCTTTAGAGAGATTTTAAGATTACATGGCATGCCTAGAATAATTATTTCAAATAGAGATGCTGAGTTCTTAAGTTACTTTTGGAAGACTTTGTGGTGTAATTTAGGAACTAAGTTATTAATTTCTACTACTTGTCACCCACATACAGATGGTCAAACTGAAGTAGTGAATAGGAATTTATCTACTTCGTTGAGGGCTATTATTAAAAAGAACAATAACACATTGGAATAATGTTTGCCACATGTTGAGTTTGCTTATAACCGTGCTATTCATTTTGCTACTAAGTTTTCACTATTTGAAGTTGTGTATGATTTTAATCCTTTAACTCCATTAGATTTAACGCCACTACCTTTATCTAAGCACGTTAACTTAGATGGAAAGAAAAAGGTTGAACTTGTTAAGCAAATGCATGAGAAAGCAAGACTTAATATTGAAAGAAAAATGGAACAATACTTAAAACAAGCTAATAAAGGATGCCGATAGATGATTTTTGAAACTGGAGATTGGGTTTGGTTTGAACATGAGAAAATAAAGATTTCCAACACAAAGGTGTTCTAAGTTGCTACCAAGAGGAAATAGTCCTTTTCAAATCCTTGAGCGCATCAATGATAATGCACACAAGTTAGATTTGCCAGGTCAGTACATTGTTAGTGCTACTTCCAACATTCTTACTTTTCTTGACAATTTATACCTAGAATCTAAATTCGAAAAAAAAAAACAAAATTTAAATTTTGCTAAAAGATTCGAAATTCTTGAATTCTTGACTAGAATCTAAATTCGGTAAAAAAAATAATTAAATTTCGCTGCAAGATTCAAAATTCTTGATTCAATTCTTGCATTCTTGATTACATATCTTGATTCAAGATTCAAAATCTTGATTACATCTTGATTCAATTCAAAATTCTAGATTCAGTTCTTGCTCCAAATAAACCCTTCAATTCCATGACAGAATCTCTTTCTTTAGCCTTTAAATCTAAATTTCTTCTGGTGAGTTCTTTAATTAATTATTGCTAGAAATTGTGATATTTGTTTGGTTAGTTTAATAAGAACCTATAGAGGATTATTACAAGGGGAAAAAGGCCAGAGTGGTAAGTATAAAAGAGGGTTAAAAAACCAATTTGATTTTTGAAAAAAAAATGAGTGAAATTGAGTGAAAATCATTCCATGAGTGAAACACGTAAGGGAGTGTGCGAGGTCCTTTTCTTTTCTAATATTTTTTTGCAGGAAACATGTCAAACGACAAAGACAAACATACATCCGGGAGTGCATCAGTAGAGGTTGGCCCAAAGTTTCTCATGGAAGCCTTAATGGGTGAGATGAAAAGATTATTGAGAATTAAGATGTAGCAAATTCATGAATGAATATATCAGGTAGAGAGTGCATGAAGAGAGCAACCACAAAATAACCTTAATGTGCTAGAAGGGAGAGAGTCCAACCTAAGAAGGTGAGAGATGAAGAAGAACAATATTATAGAGATGATTTCAATAAGGAAGATGATCGGGATTCTATTGTTGGCAATAGGAGATATGGTGGGTGGTATAGAGAAACTAGGAATCAAGAAGACAATAACTTGGGTAGCATTAAGATGAATATTCCATTGTTTTAAGGCAAGAATGATCCCAAAGCTTACCTTGAGTGGGAAAAAAAGGTAGAATTAGTATTTGATTATCACAACTATTCCGAGCTTAAAAAGGTAAAACTTGCAGCCATTAAATTTTTTGATTATGCAATTATTTGGTGGGATCAACTAACGTTAAACAAGAGGAGAAATAGAGAGCGTCCAATATCTACGTGGGAGGATATGAAAGCCATAATGAGGAGACGGTTTGTTCCAAGCTATTACTACCAGGAGTTGTACCAAATTTGCAAAGTCTTACACAAGGTAACCAGAGTGTGGAGGACTATTTTAAAGAGATGGGAATTACCAAGATTTGAGCGAATGTGGAGGAGGATGGAGAGGCTACTATGGCTAGATTCTTGGCTGGTTTGAACTGAGAGATTGCTAATTTGGTGGAATTACAACATTATATGGAGTTGGAAGATATGGTGCACATAGCTATCAAAATTGAGAAACAAATCAAGAGAAGGGGTAGCAAAACACAGCAAAACCCTAGCTCGAGTTCATCATAGAGACCAAATTTTGTAAAGAAAGAGAGAAGCCAACCATGGCCAAGTCCAAAACTGAGCAAAAACTAGAAATGACCAGCCATAGAAATCAAGGTAAATACGACTCTTACGTAAATCAAAATTGTGATATTAAGTGTTTTAAATGCCAAGACAGGGGTCACATAGCAAGCTAATGTTCGAATAAAAGAGTTATGGTGTTACAAGATAATGGTGAATTTGAAACCGATAATGAAGATGACACTGATTCATGCCACCACTGGACGAAGTTGATGATGAGGAATATGGTGCCTAAGAAGAATTGTTGGTTATGAGGAGAGCTCTAAGTGTGCAGATCAAAGAAGAGAATGAGGTGCAGCGAGAAAACATCTTTTATACTAGATGCCACATACAAAACAAGGTATGTAGTGTGATTATTGATGGAGGCAGTTGTACTAATGTTGCTAGCACTACCATGGTGGAAAAATTAGGTCTGCCAAAACTAAACGCCCCGACCTTATAAGTTGCAATGGCTTAATAATAGTGGTTAAGTAAGGGTGAGTAAGCAGGTATTAGTTTTCTTCTGCATTGGAAAGTATGGTGATCAAGTTTTGTGTGATGTGGTTCCAATGCAAGCTAGACACTTGTTACTAGACCGACCTTGGCAATTTGATCGGCGTGTTAAGCATGACGGCTTCACCAACAAGTATTCATTTGTGCTTAGTCAAAGGACAATCACGCTAGTTCCTTTGACACCAAAATAGCTTCATGGGGATCAAGTGAGGTTATAAAAGGAGAGTGATCAAAAGAAACAGAGTAAAAATAAGAAAATGAGTGATAATCAGAGAGAAAAAGAGATAGAGGTTTCTCAGATTTGACCTTCAAGAGAAAAAAAAAGAAAAAGCAAATTTCTATACCAAGGCGAATGACGTAAAAAAGCGATACTATCAAATCAGCTAATGATTGTACTTGTGTACAAAGAAGCATTTTTAAACACACCATGCAACTCATCCAACATATCATCTAAGTGAGGAATAGGATGGCAATACTTTACTATTATAGTGTTGATCGCTTGGCAATCAACATATATCCACCATGTCCCATCCTTCATAGGAACCAAAAGTACCAGAACGGTGCACGAACTCATGCTTTCTCTCATGTACCCTTTCTCCATCAATTCACTAACCTGCCTTTGTATCTCCTTGGTCTCCTTAGAATTACTTTGATAGGCTGGTCGGTTTAGAATAGTAGCACCATGTACAAGATCAATTTGATATTCAATCCCTCGAATAGGTGGTAAATAAGGTGGAATCCTCTGGAAAGACATCCTCAAATTCTGGCAAAAGGGAAGTAATAAAACTAGGCAAAGATATGTCAAGTTGGTTAATGAAAATCGAAAGCTAGTGGAATTCACAAAACTTAAGGCACTCTTAGTAGGATGGCCCATAGCTAGAGATGGCATCCATGTCCTACTAGGAGTACATTTGGTTCATCTAGAGAGAGAGCACCAATTATAATAAGAATACCCGCCATCACACAACCTACGTCATTCCTAATCACAATTGCTAGGTTTATAACAACATAGGACAGCTAACCAATGCTTTGACTTTCCTTAATATTGCATTCAATCCCTCAATCTTCTTAGATTTTAGTTCTTTTTCTAAAATTTAGTAGTTGACACATTTTAATTCAACCAAAACTATTGGTTAGGTCAAATATAGCATAGGTAATCGATATTTGGTACTCAGACATGCACTCTCTAGAGAAATGATACTCTATTAACTATTTATTACTTGTTGACACTGTGCACTTGCAACTTTGTACCACTTGTTTTAGGGTCACCAGCCACGGCTCAAGAAACTAACTCTGCGACTCTAAACACACAAGAACCTACTGCCCAGTTTTTACAGGTGGCACTGCAACGTAGAATTCTATTGGGTTTGTAAAATCATGGGAGATTAAGCAATGAAAATTTAATAAGTTTAAAGATAAATACATAAAAATTATACAATTAGTCCCGAATTTGATGTGATTTTATTTTAGTGCACTCTGGTTGACAACGATGATTTGAACGATTTAAATTATTGCACTTTCCCATACAGTTCACCCCAAGAATCCACATGTCTTTTCTCTAATGGTATCCACACTACGAGTAAAGCATGATTCAATTTCTCTGCCAGACGTAATTGAATCCATGTCCTTATTCTAGAATTTTGGGAGTGCTGATTAATTCCGCTCAATAATAAGAGAATTAATTAATTAAGTGCCTCTCCTACGATCCTATTAATCATTAAAATTCTTGATTAATTAATTAAACCTAACTACATGGTTCTAATGGACCACCGAAGTAAATTAGGTCTGATATAAATAGTTCAATTATTTATATTAGTTAAATTGATTTAACCCTTCAGTTGATTTAAGGCCCATTAATTAATTGATCCAATCAATAATTAATAACTCTCAAACAAGCTTATAATCAAATTAGGTCTAATTAAATATTCATATTATTTAATTGGATGAATTAATTTAACCATTAAATTAATTCTAGCTCCAAGTTAATTAATCACTATTAATCAATTTGATCTAACTCCTTGGATTTAATTCTAGATAAAAATGATCCATATCATTTTGTGTGTGACCTATTACATTCACAACTAACCTAGCAGTAAGCTTGCAACTTTTGCAACTTGGTGAATATATAAATATATTTTGATTAATTAATCTAATTATTAATCAATTTTGAAATTAACTCCTTAATTCCAAAAACCTCACAAATCAATAAAAGCACCCAGCAGTGCATCTTAACTGCCTAGTCTTAGGTGAAATAGCAAGCAAACTTATTTTTGTTACGAATACCATACAATTCCAGTTCTTCCATCAAACCTATTTCTATTATGAGTATCATGCAAGCCCGGTCCTTTCATCAACTAACCTCCTGAATAAGTCTAGGGCATCGATTATTAGTCGAAACCCTATTTAACTTAATAACCATGATATCATTTCTAGTCACATGACTCGTGATGAATCATCATAAAACCCCATCTAATATTTATCCTACTCTAGCCAAAGTCTTTTGAGTCAAGGAGTATGAAATGAATATGAGGTTCACCAATTCCATCAGATAGGATGAATCTTTTATTGGCTACTCATTAACCTCCATACATGAAGACCATTCACCCAAAATAAACCCCTTGTGGTTGTTATACAATTAGGAAATATATCAAAGCATATGATGTTGTGCATAAGGCTACCCTAGACTAGAAAATTTTCATTTGACAAATAATGTTTCTAGTGAGAATTTTCTATGGGCCTATTCGGTGTACTAGTTCCCCAATGAGCACCCACACATGTGCACAAGCATTTCTATGCCAATGCCAATGGAGCAAGACAACCTCTTTTCGAGCATGCATTTTGTGCGTGAGTCTTTACGATTTTATCATTGTCCTATCTTAATGAATCAACAAGTCATAACTAATTCAACACCAAAGCCATAGAGGTCAATTCCATGATTGTAATCATATGCGCGACATGCCCGTAGCTAAGTACGGTCCAGGGACTTTATACCTAATTGACTAAAATAAATCAAGGAAAAAAATGGCAATTTTATTATTATATTTCGAATAAGACTATTTTTACAAGAGATACAAGCGGCCACTAATTAGCTTGTCGGGCACTACTCTAATAATCTCCCACTTGCCCTAGAGCCAATTGTCCATGTACTTAAGGCCTATTTTCTCAAGATGTCCTTCAAATACTTTATATGCTAAGAGTTTTGTTAGTGGGTCTGCTATGTTTTTGATCGAGAAAACTCTCTCTATTTTAACGTCATCTCTACTAATGATCTATCTAATTAGATGGTATCACCTCATGATGTGCTTTGAACTTTGATGAAATCTTAGCTCCTTTGCTCACGCAATCACCTCATTATTATTGCAGTACAAAGGTACTGGATCAACAGTAGTTGGAAATTTGCTCAACAATTAGATGAAGTTTCTCTTCCAAACACCTTCCTTCATAACATCACATGTAGCGATGTACTCAATCTCGATGGTGGAATCCATAGTCATTTCCTACTTGTAACTCTTCTATCTAACCATTCCACCATTTATAGTGAATATGAACCCAGACATTAACTTTGAATTGTCTATGTTGGACTGAAAATTAGAATTTATAAAGCCTTCTAGTTTCAGCTCTCTATCGCTCTATTGCCATAAACTAAGAACAAATTCTTAGTCCTTCACAACTACATAAGGATTATCTTTACGATTTTTTAGTGTTATTTTCCTAGATCAGATTGATATCTGCTCATAACACTAGGAGCATATGCAACATTAGGCCTATTATATAGCATGATATATATTATGCTTCCAATGGTGGATGCATAAGGTATGTGGTGCAGCAGAAGTTTGTTTCAAAAATGAAATAGATTATCACTCGAAAATGAGCACACAGAACACAAGAGGAACAAGAAACTTAGAGAATAATTCTGATAAACTATATTGAAGTGATTCTAACTATTATAATGAGCCATTAAATTGTGTTTCTAATGCTGAACATAATAGAAAGAAAATCAAAATCAAATCAACTTAAAATATGAATTAAACCAAATCAACTTAGAATAGAAAATAAATCAAATCAACTTAAAATAGAAAATAAATCAAATCAACATTAAATAGGAAACTAATCATGATCAACTTAAAATAGAAAACTAATCATGATTTTATGCTACATCAATTCGTTTCTCTTGAAGACAACTCATCCTCAAGTTTTATGGCTGCAAGGAAAACTCATCCAGGGGAAAATACTCGAAGATATCGGCAATGTTGAAGGTATTGAAAATGTTCATATCAAGTGGAAGATCAATCCTATAGGTATTATCACCAATCCTTTGAAGGACACAAAAAGGACCAAGTTTCCTATTTTCAAGCTTATTTTCAGAGATGTATCATTACCAAATCACCTACATTAAATAATTTAAAGCATCGATGTTTGTTCGAAGCACTTTATAATGAAGATATTTTGTCTCACTTAATTATCAATCCATTGAATATGCTCAGGAAACTCTTTAGCATTAGGATTGACATCAAGAGAAGGAGCAAAACAAATCAAATCCACTATATGTCTCGGAACACTAGTGTAGACAACTTCAAAAGGAGGCTTCTTGGTAGAACAATTAGGCATGTTGTTAAAAGAAAACTTAATTTGTAAAAGTGTAGCATACCACTATTTTAGCTTATCTCCACTAACAGATCGAATCATATTGTCAATAGTGTGGTTAGCTACTTTAGTTTGCTAATTGGTTTGGGAATGACTGGTGCTACTATACTTCAAAGAAGTTTCAAATAATTTCCAAAAAGTTCCCCAAAAATAACTCAAGAATTTCACATCTCTATTAGAAGTTATTGAACAGGGAACACCGTGTAGGTGATCTACCTCACAAAAAAATAAATTAGCCATGTAAGAAACATTTGAAGTCTTCTTGCAAGGAAGAAAGTGAACCATCTTTGAAAATCGATCAACCATAACTAAAACAAAATTAACTCCATGTTGAGTTCTTAGAAGACCAAGAACAAAATCCAAAGTCAAATATTGCCAAATCGTCTCTAGAATAGGCAAAGGAGTATAAAGACTAGTATTTTGAGCTTCCCTTTTAGCTTTCTAACATACTGGGCAATGCTGAATGAAATGCCTAATATCCTTCTTGAACTAGGGCTAATAAAGTCTCTCCTCAACCAAACTAATTATTTTATCTCAGCCTACATGTCCTCCTAATCCACCAACATGCAATTCATGAATCAAGTTGTTGTGATCATTGTTCCTTGGGTTTGCGTCTTTCTTTGATGGTTAGTAGTCATCATCTATAGAAGGGTATAAAGGGTTTCGTTAATCCCATCAAGTCATTGCTTGATTTTCCCAAACCTTCATTCAATCTCGGTGATTCATTTCCCACTAAAACTATCATCAACCATCAGATCAAGGTAAGAATCCTAGCTCTGGTGTTGATTTTGGTGTAGAATAAGTTTGTTTTGAAAATCAAATAGATTATCACTTAAAAAACAAGCACAACGAACACAAGAGGAACAAGAAACATAGAGAATAATTCTGATAAACTATATTGAAGTGATTCTAACTATTATAATAAGCCATTAAATAGTTTTTGCGATGCTAAAAATCAAGAAAATAAAATAAAAAACAAATCAACTTAAAATAGGAATCAAACCAAATCAACTTAGAATAGAAAATAAATCAAATTAACTTAAAATAGGAAATAAATCAAATCAACATAAAATAGGAACTAATCATGATTAACTTAAAATAGGAACTAATCATGATCTTGTACTGCATCAGTATGTGATTCATACTCTCTCTTTCCTTAGGAGTCTCTGGGGATACAGATTTAAAAAAAGGGATACCTTGACTTATGGAGAAATCGCCTCTTGGATTCTCTATGTTGAACATTTTTAGCATCTTATCTATGTATATGGATTGGGATAGTGTTATCATCATTTTTGATCTATCTCTATAGATCTTGATCCCCAATATGTAGAATGTTTCTCCTAAATCGGAAACTAAGTAGGCAACCGATCTTTTATTGATTGCTACATCCTTATATCATTCACAATGAGTAGTATATCACCAACTAAAGTACAATTAATGTAGTTATTCTCCCACTAACCTTCTTGTACACACATGGTTCATACAGATTCTTGAGGAAACCAAATAATTTGATTACCTCGTGGAATCGAATTTTCCAACTTTGGGAAGCTTGTTTGAGTCCATAGATGGATCGTTGAAGCTTGCAAACCTTTTGATCGTTTTTTTATATGAAGCTCTCTTGTTGTAACATATACATCTCTTCCTCAATTTTCCATTAAGGAAAGGGATCTTCACATCTATCTACCATATCTCATAATCAAAATACATTGATATAGCTAGCAAGATATAAATGGATTTAAGTATTGCCACCAATGATAAGGTTTTCTCATAGTCAATTCCTTGTCTTTGAGTATAACCCTTCACAAATAACCGTGTATATAGGTCACTACCTCTCTATCTTCTCCATTCTTTCGCTTGTAGACCTATTTTCCACCAATGGGTACAATACTTTTTAGTGGGTCTACCAATTTCCATACCTTGTTGAAGTATATGGAGTCCATTTTAGATTGCATGGCATCTTTTCATCTCCCCTAATCGATGTCAGACATCGCTTCTCTATAGTTTTTTGGATTACTATCTAAGGATTGCCTCTTCTTGTTGTTCTCTAACAAAAGGCCATACCTCTCAAGAGACCTTGAGATTCTTTTGGATCTCCTAGGAGGATATGTGATAAATGTGATAGTTTTTTAAGGTGTTGGTACTATTGCCTCTTGTGGGACTTGTTGTACCTCTTGAATTTTTTTAAGTTCTAGAATCTTGCCATTTCTATCTAATAGAAACACCGCCTCTAGGAACCTGGAATACCTCAAAACAAACGCCTTTTATTCTGATGGGTTGTAGAAATAATCACCAATGGATTCCTTTGGATACCCCATAAGTTCACATAAGATGGATCTACTATCCAACTTATCTCCCACTTGCTGCTTTACATAAGCAGGGCAACGCTATACCCTCCACGTATTTATAAAAAGGGGCCTTGTTGTACCATATCTCATATGGTATTTCAGGCACTCTATTCAATAGATATGCCATCTTTTGTAGAGCATAGCCCCAGAATGAAAGAAAAAGTCTAATTAAGCCATCATAGATCAAACCATGTTTAACAGTGTGCAGTTTCAACACTCAACTACCCTATTTAATTATGGAGTTGCAGGCTAAGTCTACTATGAGAGAATCTCATTCTCCTTTAGATAATCAAAAAACTCCAAACTTAAGTATTCTCCTCCTCGATCAAATCGAAGAGTCTTAATACTTTGTCTAGTTTGTTTCTCCACTTCATGCCTAAAGTCTGTGAACTTTTCAAAAGCTCAAGACTGTAACTTAAAAGGTACACATACCTAAACCTAGATTAGTTGTCAGTAAAGGTAATGAAATATTGGTAGTTCTCCGAGCACTAACCCTTAGTGGCCGTATACATTTATATGGATCAATTCCAAAGAATTCACAGCATGCTCTTCTTATCTAATAAATGGGACTTGGTCATTTTTTCCTTTAGGCAAAACTCACATGTTGGCATTTCTTGCTTATCCTTAAGGTCAAACGATTGTGCCAATTTGTGAACTCTCTTCTTAGAGATATGACCTAGTCTAGCGTGCCATAAGTACGTGGAACTATGATTATCAAGTTTTATTTTATTTTGTTGAATATGAAAGATGGAGTTTTGGGGTGTAATAGAATATAAATCATTTGCCAATACTCCAATATGAATTAATAAAAAAAAATAAAAATAGGACAACTTCCCTTAGAAATAGTAAAACTAAATCTGACTCTACGCAAAACTAGAATAGAGATAATGTTCATAATCAAATTCAAGAATGTAATGACAATTATTTAAATCTATTCTAAACTCCACCTCCTAAAGCTAAGTGGATTGCCCCAATGGCTAATGCAACAACTCTTGTTCCATTCCCTAGCCACAGGGTAGTCTCTCATCTACTTAGCTTTCTGCTTCTTATCATCCCTTACAAGTTATTACAAAGATGAGAACCACATTCGGTATCTAATATACCCAAGAAGCATTATTAACTGAAAGATTAACTTCAACAAAATACATACTAGAAGTATTTTGGAGACTTTCAAGGTGCTCCTTATAATTTATCTTCTAATGCCCCATCTTGCCGTAGTAGTGGTACTTGTCCTTAGCTTTGGAACCCTTAGCCACTCCACCAGATGCCTTCAAGCCTTTGCCTTACTTAGAATAATATTTCTTTGTCTCTTTCTTCATTTTTTTAGCCTTAGATTGGGATGAAGAGGCAACAAACATGATAGGCTTATCCTTCTTCATGGTGGATTCAGCTATCTTAAACATGTTAACCAGCTTAGTGATACTAGTCTCCTTTTTATACAAGTTGAAGTTTACCACAAAGGTATCAAACGATGGTGGCAGAGACTATAGGATGAGATCTACATAGAGTTCATATCCATAATGGCTCCAAAGGACTCGAACCTTTCAATAAGGCCTATCATCTTCAGCCTATTGTCTTAGACTGAAGAGCCTTTGGCTATACGATATTGAAATAGTTCTTTCAAGACTTGATATCTTGCCTACCTAGCGTGTTCACTATATAACTTTTTCAGGTGAGTGTGAATATCAGCAGCAGTTGTCATATTCTCATGTAACCTCTGCAACTCATTGGACGTAGATGCTGTTATATAGCGCAAAGCTAGCGAGTCATCCTCAACTTGCTTGTGGTACTCTACAAGATCTTCCTTAGTGGCATCTGTCAGTGTAACCCACGACAGTGTCACATTGAGGACATGAGAGCCCTACCTAGACTAGAGAATAATTTGAAGGTTCCTAAGTCAATCGACATAGTTGGGACTAGTTAATTTATTTACTTCTAGAATTGAAGCTAGTGGATTTTGGGCCATTTTGAGATCTAATCTACAATACATGCAAGGCAGAAAAATAAGCATTAATTCAATCATTTAGGCATTGATAATATGGTCTTTAATTATAAGCATTGATAATATGGTCTTTAATTATAAATGTCTTCCATTTATTCAAATTCCATCTTCCTCTATATGGAGATTTAGAAAATCATATTTTCTAGCGGACTTGAGGTCTATTAATATTTTACACTCCCAAGAATATGAGACCATGTAAAACATCAAAAGGTAGACAACAACTTTGTCAATTGCAACATATTCCACCCCAAAGATGTTTTGCCTCACCACTTCCCATATAACCCAAGAATATGACGACATATGGTACTAAGTGTCAAGTAGTGTCCATCAAAGATCTATGTAGATGGAGCATCTAAATGTTCCACGACTCATGGAAGATGATAAAGACGAGTTCATCTCATAGGCATCCCCATGCTTAGTCGAGATCATAACTTTCCATCATTTAGGCATCTCACTACTCATGGATAATGTCCTAAATGCAGTAGCATTGCCATGTCATCTACTTTTAACGGAAGGCATTGATGATTGGGACTAGTCCAATGTCACCACATTTGCTTGATATAGAATTTTTAGCAAATTCATTAAACTTGACTATCAAGTAAGGGTTTGTTTTTATAATTCCAAAATCTCATCTAATTTTAGTTTGTTTATTTAATGTAGCACTAACCTAATGACGCACAAGCATAATCAATAGAAAAGAACTAAATAAACTTATACATTCATCTAAATACATATAAAATAAATGGATGATCAAGAGCCATATCTATAGTCCACTTGAGGTAAAATGGATCATGGTAAGTCTAAGGGTAGCAATTCAAATGAAAGTAATTCCTAACAATTAAAATCCCATACATTTATGGGCCTTCTTTCCCTTTTTCTCTATCTTTCTCCGCCTTCTTGTCCAACAAAAGAAATGTAATTTCTCACCACCTATTTCTACTCTCATTACAATTGCTATCTTAATAAGAAACCTTGGAATTTTTCCAAAGGGAAGTACATAGAGGAGGAAGAAAACAAATTGGAAAAAAATAGAAAAATGCCAGACCTGCAGGCCTCATTTTAATCAAAATCCAAAAATTATTCACAGCCATGCATTTATAATTCACAAAATATTCATACACTAGTCTAGGCTCTTTGATCATCCACACTGCATTGTTGATTCATACATCATTGCACTAAAATACAAGCATGTAAATTTACTCATTTCCCACATGTCAATTTTAGAATTAAGGATAAAAACTTTTTGGTTATTCATAAAAACTCTTTTTTATTAATTTAAAATTTAAAATTTAATTTTAAAAATGAATAAACTCAAAAATTGTGTTATAATTATGTAACAAATGAAAATTTTAAAAATTGCCATTAGTGTTGCAGCGATTGAGCTTGGCGCCACGGCCCCTCGAACAAAATTCGACCACACTGCGGCACTAAAAACTCACACCATGACATGAAAGTTTTACAATGTTTTTTTGGAGCATTCTGGACTCCCGTGGCCCGACGCCAACTCCTAGCGTTACGACACCGAATGCTTTAGCAGTACTCAACAGACATGAATCTAGCCCTATTTCAACATCCTATGTTTAAATTCGTGCTAAATTTTAACAATTCAATATAAATTTTTTTATCCCAAACTAAAATTGATTGAAACGATTTCAACAAATGCGAGAAACATATTAACTTACAAATTTCATCATATAAAATTTAAACAAATATTTGTAAACATATCCGGGTGTGGTAACCTAGGCTCTAACACCACAGTTAGGTTCGTAAAATCACGGGACATTACATAAAAGAAATTTAATAATTTAAAGCATAAATTGGTAATAATTATACAGTTAGTCCTGGATTATTTGCGTTACAGTAAAATATTTCATTTTAACCAAAACAAAATAATGTTCGCAATTATACCTTTAGTAAACTTCGATTGTTAATGATTCAAATCATTGAACGTTCCCAAATGGTTTGCTGTAGGAATCCATGTGTCTTTCCCCTAGCGATATCCACACCACGAGCAAGATCACGATTTGATTTCTCTACTATAAGTAATCAAATCCACATCCATATTCTAGAATTTAGAAGTGTTGATTAATCTAATATTAACTCAGTAATAAAAGAATTAAACAGATTTTATGTGAATTGACTAAAACCAAACTGATAGAACTAGACTAGATAAAATATGGAGCAAAAGAGTAAACAAAATTTTCTGCACTAAAAGAGACATGGCCGATTTTTTGTTGAATTATGTAAAAATCGTCACTTTGCTAACGTGATTTATACACCTTCATGTCTTGATCTATCTCATCAAGTATCTATCATATTTCCATATTTTTATCTTGTTTGATTCTATTCAAGATAAATCTTGAATGAGTTTCTTATAAACAATTTAAGTCCTAATTTGTTTCTACTCAAGATAAAGTGTCTTTGATTCATAACCAAAGACTACCAATGGACCTCTCCCATGAGCCCATTAATCATTAGGCTTCTTGATTAATTAATCAAGCCCAATTAAATAGTTCTAGTGGACCACCTAACCAAATTAGGCTCGACATAAATAATTTAATTATTTATATTAGTTAAATCAATTTAAACTTTAAATTAATTTAAGATTCATTAATTAATTGATCCAATCAATGAATTAATAACTCCCAAAATGAGATTCTAATCAAATAGGTCCAATTAAATAATCATATTATTTAATTTGTTTAACTAATTTAACTATTAAATTAATTCTAGCTCCAAGTTAATTAATCACTATTAATCAACTTGATCGTACTCCTTGGATTTAATTCTAAATAGAAGTAATCCATCATGAATTCTCTGTGACCCATTACAGTGGGCTTTCAACTTTTGCAACTTGGTGAATATATAAATATATTTCGATTATTACTCCTTAATAGGAAGAACCTCACAAATAAAGGGAAACACCTAACAGTGTATCTTGACTACCTAATATTAGGTGAATAGCAAGCAAACCTATTTTTGTTATGAGTACCATACTAGTTTAGTCCTTCCGTCAACTAACCTCCCCATTAGGGCAAAGATTGTTAGTCGAAACTCTATTTGACTTAATAATCATGATTTCATTTCTAGTCACATGACTCATGATGAAATCATCAGAAAACCTCATCTAATATTCATCTTGCTCTGGCCAGATTTTAAGTCAAGGAGCATGAAATGTATAGGAGGTTCACCTATTCTACCAGATAGGTTACAGATCCTTTGTTAGCACTCATTGACCTCCATACATGAATACCATACACCTAACATAAATCCCTTATGATTGGCGTGTAATTAGGAAATACATCAAAGCATATGAAGTCATGTACAAGGCTACTATAGTACCTTAAATCAAAGGACTAACTCATGCACTATCATAATTGAAAAATTTTCATTTGATGATCAATATTTCCAATGAGAATTTTCCATCGGCCTATTCGGTGTAATTATTCCCCAACGAGCACCAACACATGTGCACTAGCATCCCCATGCCCATGCCTATGGAGTGAAACATTCTCCTTTTGAGCATGTGCGATCATTGAACCCATGACTTACAACTAATTTAAGACTAAAGTTGTGGAGGCATATTCCATGATCACCATCATATGTACAACCATGCACCACAACTAAATATGGTCTAGGGACTTTATGTAATTGACTAAATGCAATTGAGGATAAAGAAAATATCAATTTTATTAATATATTTCAAATAAGACTATTTTTATAAGAATATACAAGTAGCCACTGATTGGCTCGTGAGGCACTACTCTAACAGATTCAGGGGTCACAGCATAAGATGTTAGGGCCGCAATATGAGAATTCTTACAATTGTTGGAGCCACGATGCAAACTTCTGTTGTGCCGAAGTGTGGGATTACTGGAGCTCACTACTTGATTTTTGGGGTTGGCAACTCAAAGCGAGATTCAGGGGCCACGACACGCATCCTGTACTTCAAATTTTAAGCATTTTTCATCTTTTATCTAGTCAACCCCATTATCTCCAACTTTGTACCTATACAATATATATTAAAAGATAAGCACACAAATCTATCAATTATATGATATTGTTGGGTTTGGAACTCTTCAAATCTCAAAAACTTTGTAGAAAGGATGGATTTGCCAAGATCCTAAAGCGTTCATCCTATTTAATTAATCATATTTGATCCAACTATTGGATTAATTACTTAGGCAATAAATGAGTTTGTCCGAGTTAGTGTGTGACCCATTAGGTTTACCCATATGCTAGTAGTAGGCTCACAACTCTTGTGACTTTGTTGAATAATTAATACTCTAATTATTCTTGATTAATTAATTAAATTAATTAATTATCTTAGAATTAACACATAATTCCAAGAACCATAATAATTATGGTTAGTGTCTAGTAACACGCCATAAAAACCTAGATATAGGTAAAGTGAACCCTTACAATTATGAATATCATGCAAGTCTGGTCCTACCATCAACTAATCTCCTAATTAAGCCTAGGGCATAGGTTGTTAGTCGAATTCCTAGTAGCTTAATTTTATATGAAACTATTTCTAGTATCTTGGTTTATTGATGCCAATTAGGCAATGTATTTTCTAATTATTTATCCCAACCACGGCCATAGGTTTCAAAATCAAGTACAGTGAAAATCATAGAAGATTCACCTATTTTACTAGATAGATAATGGTTACTTTGTTGGACATTCATTACCCTCCATACACAAGGATGATGCACCCAAATATCCCCTTTATGATTGTCCAGCAATAAGAGGATAGATCAAAATACATTATGTGGTATATGGGGTTACAATGGTGCCTCAAGTCGATAGACTAATTCATGCACTATTGTTATGATTGAAAAATTCCCATTCGACTAATAGTATTTTCTTAGGAATTTTCAGTGGGGTTGTTTAGCGTACTTGTTTTCTAACAAGCACCCCACATACATGTACTAGTGTCATAATACAGGTGTATATGGAAAGATACCCTTCTTTCGAACATGCATCATATATGCAAGTCTTAATGGGATTGTCAAAGTCCCTTTTCAAAATAAAGTGTTTGACTTAGAATGATTTTAAGATCACAACCTTAAAGGCATGTTCCATGATCGCCAATCCTTTCCACAACCATGCTTCATAGTCATATGTGATCTAGGGACTTTATCTAATTCTATTAACACAAATTTAAGATGGAGATTACCTTTTTATTAATGTTAATTGAATAAGAATGTATTTTTACAAGAGTATTAAGCGACAACTAATTAGCTCGCTGAATATTACTCTAACATAATATGTATAGTTTAGGGTCACTTTAGCTTAGAGGCTAAGATAAGATATAATTGATTAATTATGAAGTATGTCCCACTTCCTAACAAGCCCAATTATAGCTGAATATGCAAACTACTTGAAGACATTAGGAGAGTGATTGTCTGGTGGTGTGCAGGTTAGGTGCTTTAATAGCAAGTAAACTTAGGTTCATATGACGTTTGGAGTCAACATGCCCAAATTAATTGGGAGCTCCATCATAGCATGTAGTCATGCTACATATGTTTTGAGATGATATCCTATGGGAAATGACTTAATGAGTCCTTAATTCGTCACTATGTGTACCCAAATTTAATCTTGTCCCCTTTGGGATATCTACACCATGTCATGAAGTGTAAACTTGATGATGCTACTTTAGCTTATTATCCAATGGCCATGGATGATCAATCTATCAGAGCTTATGTAAGAAAGCTATGAAGACCAAGTTGATTGGCATGATAGGCTAAGGAATAACTAATTTGGTAACGCACTTATGTTCTATGGTTCATAGCCATGACTGTATCGAATTGTGTTTGATTAGTCATGAGCGTATATATATGTTTGAGAGAGTCAAACTTGCTCTACATGTTTTTACTAAGGTATCTAAAAATGCTTGATTAGCTGTAACCACATGGTTTTAGGGTACATCGAGTTAGTGAATTGTAGTGTTATGTTAGTTAGTGATGACTTAATCTAACTCTCCTTACCTATTCCTTTCTCGCTTGGCCGAATGCCTCATTTCTTCTATGAAGATAAGGATATGAAATTAAAAAACTATACAATGACGATAATTAAAGAGATCGAGTCAAGATATGAAATTGAGAAATTATACAATGATGATATTTAAAGAGATCGAGTCAAGTTTGCATGAACAGAAGACTGATAAAACTCTTCATCTGTAGGCTAAACTGAACAAGGAGAGATATAAGCATGTATATTTTTTCTAAAGCTTACTAATTGCAAATGATTCATTCTTCTTTGTTGTGCCATAATCTTTTAGGTTGTGATAGTTGACTTGTTTTTCTCTTTCCATATTTTCATTCATTAGATTAAATGTTCTTTTTCCTTTTATACTGCACAATTTTGAGATCTTTGTCACATGCAAATCTCTGTCTTTAGTTTCTAATATATGTCTCCCTTGTAATTCCGTATTTTACTTGAGTAAAATGATTGATTATATGCTAAAGACAATGATTGATTGTGTCTTTGGGCGACAAAATTCTGGCTAAAATTTATTTTTCTGATTGTCCAAAAAAATATAAACAAAATCTACTTTGATGTTGTTCTACCATTTCTTTAAGTTTGTATACTTTGCAGCGATAATTGAGATGAAATCTATATTTATATTACATATAAAACTCTCAAGTTTGAATTGTAAAAAGAAATCCATTCATTAACAAGTACTTTTGCTTAATAACAAACAAAATAATGTTTTATAAGAGAGAAAAATCATTTAGTAGAAGGAAACTACTAACTAGAAGAAAACATTTACACTCTTAAATCCTCTAAACTAATTAGACATAATACTAAATCAAATCTTTTATATTTTCAATTTTATTTAATCAAATCCGTAGAGGTCAAAATATGTGATCAAATTAGTTATTTCTAATTAATTAAAAAATACTTATATAAATCAAAATTTTCCTTGAAAGTGTTATAATATACTAAGTTCTAATGTGCAAATTCATTATTTAAATATTTTTTTACTAGTTTTCATTTATATTTAATATATCTACATTTTTAGAAATATATAACATTGAGGAGAAGAATAGGTGGATGAAAGGATATGAATTCTTGAAAACTTCAGAACCTCAAAGGCACTACCAAGTTGTAATAGATTTGATTTGGGAAATAAGTGTACCTGAGTTCAAGTTAGGTGGATCTCGAGCTTGGGTACTTTTAGTTTGAGAATGACCTACAATAGTATCGCATGTTAGGCTCGTTGGGGTGGCTCCAACCAAGACTCTCTAATATCTGTCTAAGCAGTTCAAGTCGTGAGGTCATGATGAATAGGTACACAAAGAGAATATGAAGAGTCTAATTACCTTGTGACAACTATGTAGGGCGTATTTATAGTAGTTGGTCTCACGTAATTGGACATAGGTGTCGCAATCTCAAAGGTTCGCTAGTCGTGTCAGCCTGAAGGATCAATGGCTCCTAGAGTTTTGGGTTAGTTCGGGATCTACGTAAAAAGATGTAGATCTTGGAGTGTTAGTAGTTTTGGTAATCTAGTATGACCATAACGATAAAATCATAAATTTACTCATTATTATTCCCTTAGTTTTTTGTGCATTTAATATATGGGAAGCTGATCAGGGTTGTTACTTCGAAGAGCCCCCCTACTGTCAACTGTGGGAGGCGATCAATGTCCCCTATATAGTAAGGCTTTTTTTTACCTCCTCATTTTCACTGTTCCCTCTGAGTGTAAAAATTTTCATGAGATCAGAGTGACTCTTGTCCTAAAAATATCTTTGAAACAAACTCAGGCCCCTAGGATCTAAGGTAGCGTCTTTCATTTTCATTTACTGAGTAGCTTTTCTTTTTGTATTCTTTTTCATTGACAAAATGTCTTCTAGAACTTTATTTTAGAAAATCAATTATAACACCCATTAACCTAACTACAGAACCTAAACAAGCTAATACAATTAAGTCAAAAAATATTAATTTTTCATCAATACTAGACTTATAATTTTAATAAAAGTTCCCAGTTTTTACTATAAGAGAAAGAACTTGAATTCATTTGTTATTTTATTTTGTTGTAGACACACCATATACATAAATCAAAACTAAGTACATTCATTTACAAAACCATAATAGAGCGGCTTATTAAAAATAAAACAGAGTTTTCAAACTAGACTACAAAACAGCTCGAAGTATAGTATATGAACAAATCTCTGTTCGGCCGCTTTAGAGATTTACCGCTTTAGAGATTTAGTCAACCTCTAAACTCCACCTGCATCACATAAATCTAATGTGCTAAGGTGAAACTGATGCAATAACAAATAGCATATATGCAAATCACATAAATCATTAAATGCATTATTCTATTTAATAATTTTCATTAATAAATTATCTTTTAAGGCTCTTGAAGTGTGGTACCTAACTAATAGCGATAGATCGTGGTTTTCGAAACATGTTCATAATGATTGGCCAACAAGAGAACTAATACGGGGTTCCATACTTGGTCTTTTAATCTCAAGTATTAGCTGTATTCTATCTCATTTATTGTGGCTTCCCTATACCCATTTTTCAACCTTAACTATTTGCCACCATTTGTTGGGTCCGTCCCGCGTCCCTTATCTACCCGACCATCAATCAAATACCATACTTCATTTTCAAAAACCTCATTATATTCTAAATAGTGTCATGCTTCATGAACCATAAATGCATCAAACATTACATCATTTGACAAATAATAACAATCACATTAAAACATGAACAACATTATATGATTCTTGTGATACAACAAATGAAAACTTCAACTTACCTCAAGTCCACTTTGTGCTAAGTGAAAAGATTAATCTCTTTGGAAGATAGGATGTGTTAAAGGCCTAACATAATCAAATCATGTACCTTTTCAATATCCTTTAAATAAATTACATAATCTATTCTAATTAAAATCATATACACTTTTTAATTTTTTTGTAAACAATTCCATATCGATTACATTACTTCAAAAACAATACATACTCCATATTTACTAATAATTCAAGACAATAAAACATTAGGACAACCATTAAATTACTATTAGGGCAGCCCCCAAACCTTGAGCATAATCACAAAATATCCAAATTAACATGGGGTGAACTTGATTCTAAGTTAAATTGATTCTAACCATCAATTAAGAAAACTAATTGCTATTGCTCACAATCATTCATGGAAACTTTCAAACATAATATAAACACTACAACATCAATAAGAACAAGTAAATTAGGCATATTTCACAAGACTATCAATTTTGCTAAAAACTAGCTTAACTAGCTTAGTTTTGGCTTCAAGTGTAACCTACTTAAATTTTCAATCATACAAAAACATACTAAAACATGTAACCATTCAAGATACTACAAATTTATCATAAGAAATATTGAAAAAGAATATACCTTGATTAAGTTGGAATTAAGTTTTAAAATCGACGCTTTTCAAGTTTAAAAGGGTAGAAACTTGTTCTAGTTTGTGTTCTATGGATTCCTATAGATTGAATTCAATTTTTGTGAGTATGAGAGTGTGGAAATTTGGGAAAAACTTGGAGAAGAAGAGATGGCCATTTTTGAGGTGCTTCCACAAGAAAATATGACTAAAAATAACTTGTTTGACATTTCAAAGAAAGATAAGTGGAGGGTGATGATTGGTTGACTCTCTTCTCATGCAAAGAGCCACATCTATGAACTAAGGAGATGACAAAAATTGATACTTTGGTGTTATAATCAGCTGCAATGCGATTTAGAATAGTTTCATGTAACCTAATCAACCAACCAATCAAATTGTACCATTTTGCATATTTTTAGTTCTTAGCCAAATGTAACATATTTCAAGAAAATATTTAGGCAATTAATCACTTTAGAATGTAACAAGTATGGAGCAATATGAATAATTTATTTAATGGCCATTCAACATATCAATCTTTCTTAATCGAGATATCGAGCTTTTCACTACAAAAAGGCACTTAAGGAATATGTTAAATCAAGAAACAAAAGTTTGATCTCATATTTTATGTTCTAATGTATGTTAAAGCATAACTGGAGTATATAATAACAATTATTCATGTTCGTGCAATCATGCTATTTGTATGCCATAATTCGATAATGCATATTGATTAAATGCATATTCATGCAAGATGCTTATTATTGGCTATGTAGGAGAGAATTAGACATTACACCAATTATCATGACCTACCTTTCCAGCCTATTAGATGCAAATTACCTTCGAACCTACTGAGTGCAACTTGAACTAGACTATGAACAACTTGCCCAAAAGGGATATCAAATAGGTGCACATAGATTCTTTAGCCAAAACTTGTAAGGTGTTCACCTTATTAATTTTTAGTCCATGTGGAATGGGATATCACAATCACCCCTCATTCAGAACGTGGCATTCTCATCAATGTATGACATTGTCCTTAATTGGTCGCCAGGCATTGGGATTTTAGAGGTGGCTACTACGAGTTAAAGAGGTAGCTCCCGAGCATTTAGCACTTTGACCCATGGGTTCAAGAGGTGACTCCCATATACGTAGAACTTTATCTCATATAACACTTAGTTCCTGGTGTTGTGCCATGATTTTGCGAGCCTATTAAATACGATAATTACCTCCAAACCTACTGAGTGTAACTTGAAATTGTGCTATAACAACTTGCCCAAAAGGGATTTCCAATTAAAGCACATGGATTCTGTAGCCAAATTTTATCAGGTGTTCTCCTTATCAATTTCTAGTACATATGGGATTGGGCATCATAATCACCCCTCCTTCAAAATGCGACATCCTTGTTGCAGCATGACATAGTCTATGATCAGTTCCCAAGCATTGGGAGTCTACAGACACAGTCCTTATTAGATTTTATGAGTTCAAGTGAACACCTTATAAGCTTTAGCTAAAGAATCCATATGCATCTGTTGGATATCCCTTTTGGGCAAGTTGTTCACAACCCAATTTCAAGTTGCACTCAGTAGGCTTAGAAGCAATTCTCACATTCAATATGCTTGCAAGCTTGGGGCATGATATTTATAGTTAATTTGGTTCATGAAGCTATGGGGCTCTATCCACTTTTGATACGAGCTTAAGTCCTAACTTGAGCTTAGAGGATATTAGGGACTACTACAAGACCCCATTGGGTCATTGGGGGAAAGGGCTACTCCTGAAATCCCTAGTCCACGTGGTTTAGAAGCTATTCCTGAAGAGAATGAGGGTAAAGGTCCTGATAACCAGGAAGCTGATCTTATGGACCTGTATCTCAAATTATAATTCCTTGGGCCTTAATAAGATCTATAATCTATAGCGTCGCTAATGTTAAACATCAATTCTTCTTCCTTACTGACTTTAAGATAATAATACCTGGACATAGAGATCAGATAGATGAACCTCCTCCTAGGTGTCTTGCTTTTCACATTGCCAGTTTAGAAGTTGGCCTTAGGTTTCCTTTGTCTGACCTTATAGAAGATATACTTTGTGGTTTAGATGTATGCCCTGCTCAACTTGTGCTTAATTCCATCCTCATTTTAATGAGCTATTTTCTTATAGAGTCTTCTTTTGCATATTTTTGGGCCTTATACTCCACCATCTCTTCAATTATGACTAGCAAAAAAAGAGCTTTTCTATCTCACCCCTAAGCCTAATTGTAAACTTTTATGCAAGTTACCCTTTTCAATAGGTCCCTAAAAGGATAAATACATCTTCATTAGGGCACCCAAGAATAGACCCTAGAGAGTTTCCCGAGACTAGCGAGTTTGACAACCTTGACCTCCCAATTTAGTCCCATTACTTGGGGTAAGAATTTTATTTTGGGTCATCTGACTAGGACTTAGTACCATGCATTGACACTCCTTAAAGAGGATATTTTCACCTTGGTCCAACATAGCCTGACTCATGTAGAGGTGACCTAAACTCTAAGTAATTGTCATTCTTCTCTAATTTTTCTTTGATCTCCAACTGGTTTAGTTTAATTATTCTTATATTTCAATTGTGGCTGTTAATGCATCATTGGTGGCCAAGGCAATAAAGGAGCAATGAGAAAAGTCCATAGTTGTACCAAGACCAACCATTCCTCCTCTAGCATCAGGGTCTAGGTTGACTTCTACTCCTTCCACTGAGCCTGCCGCTCCAGTAGAAGAATAAGTTAATCCCAATACTACATAGTTCCTGTAGCTCCTAAAATATCATTCGAAATAGTGGCTGCCCCAACTCCTACTGGAGATGCTTCTAGTTTCTTTAAGAGGTCCGAGCATAAAGGCCACAGTCTTGATAAGGGTAAGGACCCCAAGGACAAAGGTAAAAGCTCGAAGAATAAGGGCAAGAAATATTACATTAGCTTAAGAAAATGGAAAAATTAATATCTGTAATGCGTGAAGAGGTCCAAGATTAAGGTTTGATAAGTGCATATTTTGACATATTTTTGTATCAAATCCTTTATACTTTTCTTGTTTTATTCTTGTTAATATTATTATTTTATTAATGTTTTGTGTTAGGGAATAAATAGAAGCATGTTTACAGACTTGTGCAGTTTTTGTAATTTGAGTGTAACTTCATAATCAAAAGCCCTATGGACCTAAAGCTTATTTCATTTGAAATCCAAGAGATAGAGGTACAACGTTTTTGTTGGAAGCTCAGCCTAATTCAGTTTTGGTGATAGCATAAAATTCATCCAAGTAGTTGCACAAAATGGATCACCAAAATTCGGATCAGAGTTCAACCCAGTATTAACTTATTTTACCAATTTGGTTATATATCTTGATCCTAAATTTATTTTGGGCTAAAATTTGGATATGTTATACCTAAGAGATAAATAAACAAGTTTTTTGAAGACAAAATGGTGTGAAAATATATTGAAATAGTAAAAATATAGGCTTTAAGTTGATGCTGCTGTTAAAGGGTAGCTCCTAGACATGACTCGGTAATTTGACCATATTTCCTTCATCTGACCACCAAAGTTGACAAAAGATATATGAAAATATATTAGCGTTGAAAGATCTACAATTTTGATTCTTTACGTATCTTCAAAATTTGGTTGTATCTCACCAAAAAATATAATTCAATTCAATGGGTGAGAAATTTGTGTAACAACTTACCAACTCTTAGCAACTAGCATACCACTTGATTAACCCCTCCATTTTTTGTTTGGCCTCTAGCTTACTTCAAGTACTATAAATAGGCCATGAATTAAGCTTGTAAGAGGAGGGGCGAGAGGGTTTCTTTAGGCTAAGTTATCTAGTTTGTATGTTTTCTAGTATTGTAAGTTTTCTAGTAGTAATAGAAATGCATTCTCTAGTTTCTCTTATATTTTTAGTTTTTGCTACTTTTATTATGTCTTTCTAAATTTCATTTTGTTAAGGAAAAAGGGTGAATCTCTTGATGGAGGAAGAGAAATGGTTATAAGGGTAGAAATTGTTTAAGTATGTTGAATTATTATTTTAATTTTTGATCTAAACCCTACTTGTTTTGTGGTGATTCTTGATTTTTGTATCTCCAATGGCACAACAAATACTTGGGTTCATTTAGTTTATTGTACAATTTTACCCTATCGTGCTAATGTAAAACCTTGATTTGTTGTTGGCGAATGTGTGTATAAATGCTTGATCCCATAAATAAGTGTTGGCGTTAAGAGATAATTTACAATAGTAAGACAATATCATGATTACCTTATTGCATGAGTTACTTGATAATATATTTCCATTGGAACCTTCATTATGTATGGATTCTAATTGTGGCAATTAATAGAGGTAAAAAGAATAAATAATTATTTCTCTATCCAAAACTCAAGAGTGGATCCCTAATCCTCAATTCTTTTATTACTTCGGTTTTTCTTTAGTTAAATCATACATTAATTGTTTATATATTTTGATTCACATAAACTCCATTTTTTTAGAAATACAAACATGAATTCTTCAAACAACTTTTTTGTGGATTGACCTCAGACTCACAAGAAATTTATTACTTACTACAACTTGCACTTGGGTTTACAACCTTAAAGTTGTAGCATGTTTTCGGTGCCGTTGTCAGGGAAGGCAAGGTAAGTGTTCAGGTTTGTTAATATTTTTCCTTTGTAAATATAGTTTGTTTATTTTCTTAATGGATATATGGTTATATGGTATCGCAGTCATAATTCTCAACGTTTAGTAAAAAATAATTCCAAAACTTTGTTTGCAAATTTGTTTGAATCATCTCCACACACTTTCACATGGCTGAAAATAAAAGTGTCTAAGATGAAAATAAGAATCAACAGGTGCGTACCATGCTTTATTACTTGCAACCTCATCGAAATTCTTCTCATTCTTGTTTCATTTTTCCTCTAAATTCAAATAATTTTTTATTCAAGTTAGGTATGATCCCTTTACTTCCTAATTTTCATGGTTTAGACTCTAAAATCCCTTACTTTGCATTTAAAAGAATTTGATGAAGTATGTGCCATTTTTTATGATCAAACTTGCACAAATGAAATTGTGAAGCTCAAATTATTTCCTTTTTCTTTAAAAGATAAAGTAAAAAATTGGCTTAATTCTTTAAAACCTAGGTCAATTAACATTTGGCAAGAAATGCATGCTGAATTCTAGAAAAAATTCTTTCCAACTCATAAAACTAATGCTTTAAAAAGACAATTTCAAAAATTTTCTCAAAATTTAAATGAAGATTTTTTTCAATGTTGGGAAAGATTTAAAAATTTATTGAATTCATGCCCACATCATGGTTTTGAAAAATAACGCTTAATTAGTTTTTTTTTATGAAGGTTTAACTCCTGAAACAAAATAATTTGTTGAAACAATGTGTAATGGTGAGTTTCTTGATAAGGAACTTAATAAAGCCCTAGAATATCTAGATTATTTGGCAGAAAACTCTCAATAATGGCATAGTATTAATTCTTCCGAAGGTTCTATTAGATCTAATCTTGCTAATAGTAATAAAGGAAAATATTACCTTAGCCAAAAAAATGATCTAAATGCTAGGCTTGCTAGTTTAAAAAGAAAAGTTGAAGGCATGAAACTTAAAAAAGTAGAGGAAATCAAATCTGTGCAAGAGGAAGAAATTTGTAGCAATTGTGAACTTTTGGGGCACTCCACCAATGAATATCTAAACATTCCAGTACAAGAAAATTTTATGAACACATTAAAAAATCCTTTCCATTCTACATATTCTGAAACTTACAATCTAAAATGGAGAAATCATCCCAATTTCAGTTGACGAGATGATAACCGTGCCCAACTATTGCATTCACAAAAACCACAAAACTTTCATTCTTATCCAGCTCCACATACAAAATCGAGACTTTGCAAGCATTTATGCATAAACAAACAAACATCAATAATCAGACTTCACAAGCTATCAATGAGATCAGAAGCACACTTTCAACACTGACAACTTCTTTGTGTACTCATGAAAAAGGTAAATTTCCTACTTAACCTCAACCTAATCCTTCCACTCAGTGTCATTTTTCTTCTTCAGGTGAAAATGCAGTCAAGGAGGCTAATTCAGTTACAACTCTTCGAAATGGAAACGTTATTGACAATACTATTCATGCCAAGGAGAAAGTTTCTAATCTACCTTAAAAAATGAAAAATGGAAATAGTCTTGACGATGAAGGTAAGTTTGAAGAAGGTAAGTGTGAAAATGATGAAAAACAAAAATATTTACCTCTAGCACCCTTTCCTCAAAGATTGCAAGCAGCTCAGAAATTGAACTCAAATGCTGAAATTTTTGAAATTTTTAAACAAGTCAAGATTAATACTCCATTGTTGGATGCAATCAAGCAAGTTCCACCTTATGCCAAATTTATGAAAGATTTATGCACAATCAAAAGAAAATATCATGTACAAAAGAAGGTATTTTTAACTTAAAGTGTTAGTTCAATCATTCAACAATTCACTCCACCCAAATACAAAGATCCAGGTTGTCCAACCATTTCATGTATCATAGGAAACACTAGAATAGAGCGTGCTTTGCTTGATCTTGGTGCTAGTGTAAATCTTCTACCTTTCTCAGTTTATGAACAGTTAGGTTTGGGAGAACTTAAAACAACTTCTGTTGTACTCCAACTAGCTGACCGTTCGATTAAAGTTCCAAAGAGAATAGTAGAAGATGTGTTGGTGCAAATTGATAAGTTTTACTTTTCAGTTGATTTCATTGTTTTGGACATAGAGCCTGTTGTACAAACACATACACAAATTCCTATTATTTTGGGTCTTTCTTTTCTTGCAACTTCAAATGCTTTGATCAATTGCAGAAATGGTATTTTGAGTTATCATTTGGAAATATGACATTGGAACTAAATGTGTTTAATGTTTGTATGCAACTTGCAGAAGATGTCGAAGTACATGAAGTGGATTCGATTGAGGAACTTGTTCATGAATAATTTACTACTACTAACTCTTCAGATTCTTTGGAGACTTGTTTTAAAAGTGAAAATATTTGTAAAAAGGAACACACAAATACTATCTCTGAATTTTTGTAGGTACAAGAAAAATATTTTTGGAAGCCAAGGTTCGAAGAGCTTTCATCATCAACAGTATAATCTATTCCATCAAGTATTAAAGCTCCTGTGGTTGATTTGAAACCTTTTCCAGTTAATTTAAAATACTCTTTCTTGGGTGAGAATGAGACTTTTCTAGTAATAATTTCTTGCAAACTCGATACATCTCAAGAAGGTAAGTTGATCGAAACTCTAAAAATGCATAAGAATACTTTAGGATGGACCATTGCTAATATTAAAGGTATTAATCCTTTCATTTGCACACATAACATCTATCTAGAGGAAAATGCTAAACCTTTTAGAGAAATGCAATGAAGGCTAAATCCTAATATGAAAGAAGTAGTGAGAAATGAAGTCATTAAACTCTTAGATAATGGAATCATTTATTCTATTTCGGATAGCAAATGGGTAAGTCCTACTCAAGTTGTACCTAAAAAATCTGGAGTTACTGTAGTCAAGAATGAGAATGATGAATTAATTCCAACTAGCACTGTTACTGGTTGGCGAATGTGCATTGACTATAGAAAACTCAACTCAGTTACTAGAAAAGATCATTTCCATTACCTTTCATGGATCAAATTTTAGAAAGAGTTGCGGGACATGAATTTTATTACTTTTTAGATAGATATTCTGGGTATAATCAAATTTCAATTGCACTTGAAGATCAAGAGAAAACAATTTTTATATGTCCTTTTGGTACTTTTGCATATCGAAGGATGCTTTTTGGATTATGTAATACACCAGCTACATTCCAACGATGCATGCTTGGTATTTTTAGTGACATGGTTGAACATTTTCTTGAAGTCTTCATGGATGATTTTTCTATTTTTGGTAATTCATTTGATGATTGCTTATCTAATTTAGAAAAGGTTTTGATCAGAGGTGTGAAGAAAAGAATCTTGTGCTCAATTGGGAGAAATGTCACTTCATGGTAACAACTAGCATTGTTCTTGTACATATTATATCATAAGAAGGTATTGAGGTTGACAAATCTAAAATTGAGTTAATTGCCAATTTGCCAACACCAAAGATTGTGAAGGAGATTAGATCATTTTTAGGACATGTTGGTTTTATAGAAGATTTATCAAAGATTTTAGTATAATATCTAAACCTTTGTGTAATCTTCTAACTAAAGACACTATTTTTGAATGGACTAAAAACTGTGAAAATGCTTTTGTTAAGCTTAAAAGCATGCTTACATCTGCTCCAATCAAGCAGCCTCTAGATTGGATTTTACCTTTTGAAATAATATGTGATGCTAGTGATTATACTGTTGGAGCTATCTTGGGACAAAGAAAAGATAAAAAACTATATGTTATTTACTATGCAAGTAAAACTTTAAATGGTGCTCAATTAAATTATACAACAACTAAAAAAGAATTACTTGTTGTAGTTTTTGCATTGGACAAATTTCAATCTTATCTTATTGGCTCACCAATTGTTGTTTTTAGTGATCATGCAACTTTGAAATATCTTTTGTCAAAAAAAGATGCTAAACCAAGACAAATTAGGAGTAGCGAATGTAGTGGCTGATCATTTATCGAGACTTATTTGTGATGACTCGTTTCAAACCACACCTTTTAATGAAACTTTTCCTGATGAACAACTATTTAATGTTTCTATTTTACCTTGGTTTGCTAACATTGTTAATTTTCTTATGATAGGAAAGTTGCCATCGCATTGGAATTATCAAGACAAAAAGAAGTTTTTGACTGAGGTTAAAAAATTTTATTGGGATGATCCATATCTATTCAAATATTATCCGGATCAAATCTTTTGAAGATGTGTGCCTGACAATGACATGGGTAATATTGTTAAATTTTTTCATTCAGAAGCATGTGGTGGTCATTTTTCTGCAAAGAAAACTACGGCAAAAATCTTGCAATGTGGATTTTATTGGCCAACTCTTTTCGAAGACACTTATATTTTCTGCAAAAGTTGTAAAAATTATCAAAAGTTAGGGTCCCTTTCAAAGAGAAATATGATGCCCCTACACCCTATCCTAGTGATTGAAATCTTTGACTGTTGGGGTATTGATTTTATGGGGCCATTTTTATTATCATTTGGTTTTCTTTATATATTGGTTGCCATAGATTATGTTTCAAAATAGATCGAGACAATTCCTTGTCGAAACAATGATCACAAAATAGTGATAAAATTTTTGAAAGAAAATATTTTAAGTCGATGTGGAATTCCTAGATCTATTATCAGTGATGGGGAAAAATATTTTTGTAACAAAGTTTTTGGAACTTTAATGAGGAAATATGGAATCATACATAAAGTTGCAACCCCTTATCACCCTCAAACAAATGGACAAGTTGAACTTGCAAATAGGGAGATAAAACAAATTTTGGAGAAAATAGTTAACCCAAACTGTAAAGATTGGTCTCTTAGACTTATCGATACACTTTGGGCATATAAAACTGCTTTCAAAACATCATTAGGCATGTCTCCTTATAGGATAGTTTATGGAAAATCTTGTCATTTACCTATTGAACTTGAACGTAAAGCTTATTAGGCAATCAAAATATTTAACTTCAACCTTGATGAAGTTTCAAAATTGCGCAAATTGCAAATCAATGAACTTCAAGAACTGAGAAATGATGCATATGAGAATTCTAAAATTTATAAAGCAAGAATCAAAGATTTTCATGATAACAAAATTTCAAGAAAAATATTTGAGGTTGGTCAAAAGGTTTTGCTTTATAATTTTCGATTGCATTTGTTTCCTGAAAAATTGAGATCAAGGTGGAGTGGTCCTTTTGTTGTAAAAAAAATATATCCTTATGGGGCGATTAACATTGAAAATCCTAGAAATGGTAACATATTCAAAGTAAATGGACAAAGAGTTAAACCATTTCTAGAAAATTAATTTTTACAAGAGGAAATTCTTTTTCTTTCTAACCCTTATTATGATTAGTGTTGTATATACTCATTTTCCCTGACATTATTATTTTTTTCTTCTTTTATTTTTTTTATTTTCCGGGTTAAATGGCGATAACGGTACTTCGTTGCTATAAAAGTCGGACTTGTCAGTTTTCCAAACAATTGAAATCTTTGTACAATTTTTCTTTGCTTTTCTCATTCTCTTTTCTTGTTCTTTTCAAAATGGGTGACATTTTTCCAACTCTCAAGAAGCGATTTCATTTTCTTCCTAAAAATGCAATTTTGAAAATTTATAAAATCAAGATTGAAAGATTGAGGATGCTTATGCACAAGGGCATCTCGGAAGACATATGATGGATAATTGAAGAAAAGGTAAGGGCAGGTGAGTTTTCACATGAGTTTTCAGATTTGCTTACTAGATACATGTCTGGTTTTGGTAAAAGCATATATTCAAAAAAACGAAGGGCAAAAAAAATGAAAGTTTGTCATATTTGTGCTAGATGGACTTGCAACACAAAGTGACGTTCTTTAGGAATGGTCTCTAAAAATTGAAAAATAAACTTAAATTCATTATGGATGGACTGAGTAAGGAGTCTTTAGACCACATTGTATTAACTCTTGAGACGCATTCATGTGGATTGGTACAATGAGCAATTCTTGATTTATGAGATCATTTTCGAAATGAATATGAGCTTTATATTCTTAGAATCTGACATTAAAAGACCATGTTTGCCAGTTTATAAGAAAATTGGATGGGAAGCATATCCTCAACCCATAGAGGGCGTTTAAACCGTTACTGGACATAAAATCAGAGAAAGATGTGAGCCACAATCATAACTACATGTACATACATGTGTTAGTAGGTAATTTTTATATTTTATATGTCCTTATTTTCAACCTTTTTGACAAAAGAAAAAAACATACAATAAATGCATTCCCTGTTCACACCTCAATAAATATTACCGTACTCACTCTATTTTTGCACAACTTATTTTCAAAAAAAAATAAAAAAAATGGAAGTTTCTTCAACTCACAAATTTAATTCCATTTGTGCTTTTTGTGGATCCAATCTAGGAAAAAATGGTGAGTTTATAGGAGCAGCCAATAACCTTGGTAGAACTTTAGTAGAAAGAAAAATTCATTTAGTGTATGGGGAAGGTAGTTTGGGGTTAATGGGGAGTGTTGCTATTTCTGTTTATGTAGGAGGTATCAAAATTATGGGAGTTATCCCAAAATCTTTAACAGTACATAATATCATAGGTATGACAATTGGAGATGACCTAAAAGTGTCACATATTCAGGATAGAATGCCTAACATGTTAAATAACGAGAATGCATTCGTTATTCTACTAGGCAGTTTTGGTACACTGGAGGAATTATTCCAAGTTGTCTCTTGGGCACAACTCAACATTCACCAAAAACCTATAGGTATTCTTAATGTTAATGGTTTTTGTGATGGTTTGCTATCTTTTATAGATCATGTTATAAAAAAAGTTTTTATTTCAACTTCTACGAGAAGAATCATTATTTCTGCTCCGACACTTGACCAACTGATTGATCAACTTCTAGCATATGTGCTAGAACTTGATCCAGTCTTGGCCAATGTGGATTGGTCCAACAGGAACAATGGTCGAAAACGTAAATTGAATTTGACTCTCAATCTGTGATACTTATTGTTAATGATTTTATCTAATAGTATGTGTTTGTTTTTTGTTTTAGCTTCAGGTGATATCTTTCAAACTCTACTTTCTTATCTATTTTTGATATTGGGGACAATGTCTCGATTAGGTTGGGGGGAGGGATAATTGATATCATGACTTGTATGTTCAATATGTATTTTTCTATTATTTAAAAAAAATAAAAAATAATAAATAAATAAATATAAATCAAGCGTATTTTTTTTATGGGTCCGTTGAAAGCATGAAAAAAGGTGGCTGAGTAAAGGGTAATTGTAACACTCTTGAGATGCATCCCTATTTTTTGCATAACATGGTAGGTTTGTGAAGTTTTTAACAAATATTTGGGAATTACCAATTATTTTTTTCAGTCGTATAGGTTCTTCCAACTTCAATGATTAAAATTAAGCATGAATAATATGTTTGATTAATGATGGGTGTTGTTTTGGACTTTGATGTTATTATTTGGTTAATATATTTTTGCAATAATTATACTCAAATTTTATTTTGCACAAATAGTTATGTTATTTAGTGTGAAGACAATCATATCAAAATAGATAGTTCTTATGGCCTTGCTCTAATCATCACTTGAATATTCAACATGTAGGGATTGAATATTAGAACTTTTACTTTTGGTCTATCAAGGCGAACGACTGATAGTGCACCACTAGAAAAATGATCAAGACATTAGGCTTTCTAGCACCATTGTCAAATCAGGTTGTTCCCTATATGATGTTTCAAGAAAACATCCCCCTAGTAAACCACTTTGAACCTTATAATAAATAAATATTTTTTTAATCATATCTTTTTACTTAGCTTAAATACACTATTATCCAACCCTTATTCTAAAAATGATTGGAGTTTAAGAGACATTCAATTAACAACTTGAACTTACAAAAGAAATTTAGGTTAGAATAGAAGATAAGTGTGGGGGAATTTCTTTTAAAAAAAATAATAAAAAAATAGAAAAAAAAATTGCACAGTGCTACAAGTTGCAACTAAAAATGAGATATTGCAAGATGAATAAGAGGGGTCCAATTCAATAATAATAGATCTCAGTGTAAAATTTGTGGAGTTTGAGAATTTTTCATCGATAAATTTTATGTCTCTAATTCCAAGAAGTTTTTAGAACTTTTGTTGCATCCTATCCTTTTATTTCTTAGCTACATCACCTCCCTTTGGTCCCATTACAACCTTTGTTGAAGACCTTTTGATTTCATGTGGTGCCTTCAGTGTAGTGGAGATTTACACCAAAGGAAGAGCCTATGATGTTTAACTTTTCTGTTAGAGATTGGGTGATGGTTTTTGCAAGATTTTATGAGAATTCACTTATTTGAAGCATGCATAGTTTCATCACTATTGACATTAACTGTCCACACACACACACTTGAGTATGCTTATTGTGGAAATGTATTGATTTTGAATGACTAAGAGTTAAACTCAACACTTGTTTGATTTTATTTCCATATTACTTTGTTGCTTCATGAGAATAAAAGTTGGAAGATAGTTATTATAGGTGTTTGTAGGTATCAATGCTGGAAACCTTCACGAGACTATAACTTGACCTTTATGGCCACCTAGGGGTTTAAAGGCTTGTTGCATATGCTAAATGCAGTCGTGATTTTCTATGAAAGTGGATTAGTTTATGTTTGTTTTAAGCTTGCTCAAGGACAAGCAAGGGTTAAGTGTGGGGGAATTTGATAAGTGCATATTTTGACATATTTTTGTATCAAATCCTTTATACTTTTCTTGCTTTATTCTTGTTAATATTATTATTTTATTAATATTTTCTGTTAGGGAATAAATAGAAGTATGTTTCTAGACTTGTGCTGTTTTTGTAATATGATCATAACTTCATGATCAAAAGCCTTATGGACCTGAAGCCTATTTCATTTGAAAGCCAAGAGATAGAGGTACAATGTTTCTATTGGAAGTTCTGCTCAATTTAGTCTTGATGATAGCAGAAAATTCATCCAAATAGTTGCACAAAATGGATCACCAAAATTCATATCAGAATTCAGCCCAATATTGACTTATTTTACCAATTTAGTTATATATCTTGAGCCTAAATTTATTTTGAGCTGAACTTTGGATATGTTATACCCAAGAGATAAATAAACAAGTTTGCTGAAGACAAGATGGTGTGAAAATATGTTGAAATGGTAAAAATATAGGGTTCAATTTGTTGCTGCTGTTAAAGGGCGGCTCTTGGACATGACTTGGTAATTTGACCATATCTCCTTCATCCAACCGCCAAAGTTGACAAAAGATATATGAAAATATATTAGCGTTGAAAGATGAGTATCTTCAAAATCTGGCTATATCTGACCGAAAAATGTAATTAAATTTAGTGGGTAAGAAATTTGTGTAACAACTTACCAACTCTTAGCAACTAGCATACCACTTGATTAACCCCTCCATTATTTGTTTGACATCTAGCTTACTCCAAATACTATAAATAGGCCATGTATTAAGCTTGTAAGAGGAGGGGCGAGAGGGTTTTTTTAGGCTAAGTTATCTAGTTTGTATGTTTTTTAGTAGTAATAGAAATGCATTTTCTAGTTTCTCTTATATTTTTAGTCTTTGCTACTTTTATTATGTCTTTCTAAATTTTATTTTGTTGAGAAAAAAGGGTGAATCTCTTGATAGATGAATAGAAATGGTTATAAAGGTAGAAATTGTTTAAGTATGTTGAATTATTATTTTTATTTTTGATCTAAACCCTACTTGTTTTGTAGTGATTTTTGATTTATGTATCTCCAATGGCACAATAAATACTTGGATTCATTTAGCTTATTTTATAGTTTTACCCCACTGATTGCTAAAGTGAAACCTTAATTTGTTATTGACGAAGGTGTGCATAAATGCTTGATCGCATAAATAAGTGTTGGCCTTCATTATGTATGGATTCCAATTGTGGCAATTAATAGAGGTAAAAAGAATAAATAATCATTTATCTATCCAAAACTCAAGAGTGGATCCCTAATCCTCAGTACTTTTATTACTTCAATTTTTCTTTAGTTACATCATACATTAATTATTCATATATTTTGATTCACATAAACTCTATTTTTTTAGAAATATAAACTTAAATTCTTCAAACAACTTCCCTGTGGATCAACCTCGCACTCACGAGAAATTTATTACTTACTACAACCTGCACTTGGGTTTGCAACCTTAAAGTTGTAGCAAAGTTCTCTCCCTCTACGAGAGTTCTTAGGATGTAGGTCATGCCTCGATGGGACATAGCCTTAAAAAGCTTTGTCATCAAGATATGATCTTGGAAAGACTCTTTTGAGCTTTATAAGGCCTGTCTCCTACCTATTAATCAAATCGACTTGGAGGACTCACCACTCACTAGGATTGAAGAGGCTGATAAGTGCATATTTTGATATATTTTTGTATCAAATCTTTTATACTTTCCTTGCTTTACTTTTTTTAATATTATATATTTATTAATATTTTTTGTTAGGAAATCATTGAACAAAAAGAGATTGAAAAGAGCTAAAATGAAACCAAAGAAGACAACACGTTTCGCGAGCAAGTCGGGAGATAATATTTCATTGGATCAAAGAAGCATTATAATTAGAAGAAAATGACCATTTTTGCCTAAGTCCATCATGTGTAGATGAAAATATATATGAAGGAATCACTTGAACTTTGCAAGTGATTGTTGGACTTATATTAAATTCAAAATTAGCACGTTTCTATATTTGCACAGTTTTTGTATTTTAGGCATAACTCCATGCTCAAAAGCCCTATGGACTAGAATCATGTTGCATTTGAATGCCAAGACATAGAACTAAAAATATTTCTGTTGGAAGCTCAACCCAATTTAGCCTTGATTAAACCTTAAAATTCGTCCAAGTGTGTGTATTGGAAGGGATCTATCTATGCTGACACATCTCCTTAAATCAAGCATAAATTTCTTCCTAGTGGTTAGAATTAGGTGATTCAAGTTTGAAAATTAAGCTCATAGATAAATGTACAATTTTATGTTGATCACTTTTTCAAAATCAACTGATTTTATGGAGAAAAATGTGTGAACAAATTTAGATCTGAAAAAGTTACATGTGAATTTAGAGCACATTTGAAGTAAATTTGAAGTGCATTTGGAGTGAATTTGGAAATGCTAATTTAGGCACTACTCTATTATAAACAGGGGCTCTCAGATGTCATTCAAGATGCACAAAAAGCCATAGAAGAGGGGAAATAAAGTTTTATTATTGTTTTTCTTTAGGTTTAGTTTTCTAGTAGTAATAAAAATATCTTCTCTAGTTTTTCTTCTATTTTTAGTCTTTTCTACTTTCATTATATTTTTCTAAATTTCATTAGGCTGAGAAGAATGGGTGAACCTCTTGATAAAGGAAGATGAATGGTTATAAAGATAGATAATGTTTAGGTGTGTTGTATTATTGTTTTAATTTTTATTAAAACCTTCCTTGTTTAGTGACGATTATTGATTTAGGTATTACTAATGGAATAACAAATATTTGGGTTCATTTAGCTGGATGTCTGGTTCTATTATACCAATTGCTAACATGAAACCTTAATTTGTTGTTGACAAAGGTGTGCATAAATACTTAGTTCCATAAATAAGTGTTGGCGTTAAAACCCTCCTTGTTTAGTGGCGAGTTCTGATTTATATATTGTAACACCCTCCCCCCCCAAACACTGAATATAGATATTGAAATAACAATAATTTTGACAAGGTAGCACATGTGTGTGCATGTGTGTATATATATATATTTACTTTTGTCAAATGTAGCACTTTGAGAAACACTTTGAGAAATCTATGCATACTCGTATGCATGCAAATCCATGTACGTGAACCTGCAAATTTATGCATACGACCATGCAAATCCATGCATGCTTCGGTGCACTAGTAGTGGTCAGCAATATATTTTTCTTTCTCAGAATTATGTCGTGCAATGCAAAATTTATCACAATGCTCGTATATGATGCATGCACATGCCAATGCCCATGTATGTATGATCAATGGACATGAATGACAGTAATGTGTGGCCTCTACTATGCACATATGATCTATGGTATTACACATAAATCACACATTTACTATGTCTATGCATTGTAGTTGTAAATAAATCTTTCAAGTACCTCAGTTTTGTAGTGTCACATGTAGTATTACATAAATAATTTAATTAACTCGAAGAGTGTCGAGTAACTTTTCTATATTACATCAAACATATACCAAAATGCAATGAGATACACCACTATACATAATAAATAATTTATATCTAAAGTTGGAGTCACTACTGAAGCTCAAATAATTTCTCTTTAAGTAATTAGGGATTTATTCCCATTTAGCGAACCATTCAAATTTCATATACCTGTATGTATGATAAAATAATGCAGTAACTACTAAGGTGAAATTTTGACTGAATACCCAATAATATCACTAACTAATAAAACTTTTCTTATTTCTATCACATTTATTGGTCTTCTCTATTTCAGTACAACCTCGAAGTTTTGAATAGTTACAAAGACACCTTCTCAAGAAAATTACCAGTCCCAAAAATAAATATTGTATTACATAACCAAAAGATCGCATTTACTAAATTGAACAAATAATATCTTCTTCCTTAGAGTTTCCAAGATCATATTAAAATGTCAATCATATTTCTCCTCGTTGTACACTAAGATATCATCAATGAATATCACCCGAAACATACCTATATAAAATCATCAAACACATTATTCATCATGTATATCAAAATAATTAAGACATTAGTCAACCCAAAGGCACAACAAGAAATTCATAATTAATTCAAACTTAAAATAAATCCTCAAGATCATAATAGCTCCTCTTAATTTATCAAATAAACCTTAGTATGAAAAATCTGTACTTATTAAAAATTATTACTCAATTCAGTTGCAATAAATAATACATAACCTCAAGATTCATCTTTCTTCTAGGTGAATATGACATGGAGCTTGTTTAGGAGAAGCACTAAATCTTAATGCCTTGCTCAATATTATAACAATATCATCAAATTCTAATAGGTGTATATGATGAACTAAAAGAGAAATTGGATTTGTTTTTACAACTATATCAAGAAAAATCAATTTGTTAGTCAATAACATGCCTGGAAATTATTTTTTTCAATAAGTGTCAAGAGATCCAAGATCACATAAATGAATTTTGAGTAAACTTGGTCATTTCTAAAAAATTTTAATACAACCCAAAGATCGATAATAACTCTTTCTTACTATTCTCTTTCATGGTAACTGTAGAAAGTTATAATTTGACAATCTTCTTTATTTTTTTACAAATAGTAAACATTTTCCTGCCATGGTCTCCATAAAATTTCTAATTTTTCATCACCTAAAATTTAAAAGTCTTAATAATCTTGAAATAATCCACAATGTATAATTCTCAATAAATCAATTTACACAAAAGGTTATATCATAATCCTAGCCAATATAACAAAATCAACTTAAAGCTCTTAAAATCTAATTAGTTGATCTTGAACCTCCAAAAGGAATTAAAACATTACAATTGACCTCATATATATATCAAGTACCATATCTAGTCTTATTACATACTTAGTGGATAATAGATAATAGGTAGCTCTAAAGATAGAATATCATCGATAAATTTTGTACCTGTTACTACTGATGAGTCTACCTCAACATTATTTTATACAAAATTTCAAAACACATGGCCAATATTATTCATGAAATATAAAATGAATTATACAACAAATAAAACTTACTGGCATGGTTGTGCTCCACCAGTTTCAGAGATCATGTACATGGACAGTCTACAGAACCACAAATCGGGCTCTGATACCACTCTGTAACACCTTCCTAACACTGAATATAAATATTGAAATAACAATAATTTTGACAAGGTAGCACGTGTGTGCATGTGTGTGTATATATATATATTTACTTTTGTCAAATGTAGCACTTTGAGAAAAATAGTAAAATATTTTCTCACATATAACTCTGTATACAGAAAAATCACTGTTTAATATATAGTCAGTAATTTACATAATTATAATGAATGTAAAAATTAGAATATGTCCACAACACAACCCAACAAGTCATCATCCATGTACACTGATTCTCAGAACCTATAGGAACCTCAACGGCTTGCCAGTAAGTCCATGGTATCAAGTATCACCAAACTCACCTACAAATGCATAAACTATATGAGTTAACACTCAGCAAGTAAAGATTATGCATGTTAAAATATAATCCACAATATCAATTTATGCATCTCAAAATGCTATGCCCACAATGCAATTCCATACATCAAAACATTTCTCTCAAAATCATTTCTTTCTTGGGCTCCTGACCAATGCTACTATCATATGCACCAAAAAAGAGCTCGACACATTGCCATAATCCAATGGCCAATAATCATATAAGCATGCAAATCCATGCATATTCATACGCATGCAAATCCATGCACACGAACCTACAAATCTATGCATACAACCATGCAAATCCATGCATGCTTCGGTGTACTACTAGTGGTCAGCAAAATATTTTCCTTTCTTAGAATCATATCATGCAATGTAAGATTTATCATAATGCTCGTATATGATGCATGGACGTGCCAATGCCTATGATGTATGCTCAATGGACATGAATGACAGTAGTGTGTGCCCTCTACTATGCACATATGATCCATGGTATTACATATAAATCACACATTTACTATGTCTATGCATTGTAGTTGCAAATGAATCTTTACTTACCTTTGATCAATTGTGTGCTACTTCTAGATTTCTTAAGTATTACTCCCTAAACGTAGATGTGAAACAATCTGTAAAAATACAAGATATCAATCACCATCCTCAATTAGCAAGTTCATTATACCTAATATAGTATAAAGATCTTGAATCTTTTTAATTAAACAACCTTACCACTAAGAAACTATAACCAAATACAACATTCTACTTACATTTGTTCCACATCTTAAATGTATACTAACTTCACTAAATTGATGTACTATAACTCTTACAACATCTCCCTAAATGTTAGAGATCAAATGCACCACATCTATACTGGAACATGTTAATGAACCAAATGAGACAGATTCAAAACTTCACATTTTCTTGATGCCATATTAATTTACATGGTGATTTTAATACCCTTAAACATATTCATTCACTCCCTGTAGGCATGAATTCAACAAATTTTTAAATCTTTTCTAACATTGAAAGAAAGCTTCATTAGGATTATGAGAAAAAAATTGGATTTATTTATTCAAAGCATTAGTTTTATGAGTTGGAAAGAACTTTTTCAAACATTTAGCTTGCATTTCTTGCCGAGTGCCAACTGACCTATGCTTCAAAGATTTAAGCCAAGTTTCTGCTTTATCTTGTAAAGAAAAATGAAATAATTTGAGGTTAACCATCTCATTTGTACAAGTTTGATCATAAAAAATAGCACATACTTCATCAAATTCTTTCCGATGCAATTAAGGGCTTTCAAAGTCTAAACTATGGAAATTAGGAAGTAAAGAGATCATACCTAGCTTGAATCAAAAGTTATTTGCATTAAGAGGAAAAATGAAACAAGAAGACGAAAATTTTTGAAGAGGTTGCAAGTAATAACGTATGGTATGCACCTATTGATTCTCATTTTCATCCTGAACACTTTTATTTTCGGCCATGATAGAAGTGTGTGGATGTGACTTAAATAAATTTCCTAACAAAGTTTTAGAATTATTTCTAACTAAATGACAAAAATTATGACTACGATACTATATGAACATATAACCATAAAGAAAACAAACACACAATATTTTCAAAAAAATATATATTTACAAATCTGAATACTTACCTTGTCTTCCCAGCAACAGCGATAAAAAACTTGCTATAATTTTAAGATTGCAAACCTAAGTGCAGGTTGTGTCAAGAAATAAATTTTTTATAAGTCTGAGGTCGACCCACAGAAAAGTTGTTTGAAGTTTTTGGAATTATATTTCTTTGAAGATGGGTTTTATGTGGTTTAGAATATAAAGAAAAATTTAAGCTATAACTAAGAAATTAAAGTAATAAAATTACTGAGGATTAGGGATCCGCTCACAAGTTTTGGATAGAGGAATGATTATTTCTTTTTACCTCTTTTAAATGTCACTATTGAAATCCATACATAATGAAGGTTCCAATGGGAAGATGCTATCAAATAGTTCATGCATTAAGGTGATCATGATAATTTTTTACTATCTATAAATTATCTCTTAACACTAATACTTGTTTATGGGATCAAGTATTTATGCACACATTTGTCTACAACAAATCAAGATTTCATGTTAGCAGTTGGTATAGTAGAACTAGACATCTAGCTAAATGAATCCAATTATTTGTTATATCATTGGTGACACATGTAATACCCAATCCTCACACTACTCACTTGGCCAATGTGATTCAAGCATTACATGCTACTTATATGCTAATTTGCATTAACATCTACATGGCATCTTATATAGCATTCTTAATCGTTAGACCTTTAATGCTATCACATGATATTAGTGGTTTAGATCTTATAACCTAATTAAGAAATTCTATATTTAAATAAGAAAAATAATAGATAGGTCAATATATTGGATATTCATAGGTTATATGTTATAATTTTGAAAGTGTTAAAAGTGTTACTAGTAAGTTTATATGATTCGATTTAATTAGATCGAGGTGTTTTAAAAGTATACATCCATGGATTAACATACTTGGTATATTGGACATGATATAATGTGATTTAAGTGTCATAATACAAGGTCCATATGTACATATGATTTTAGAAATGCAAACTAAACAATCATTTAAGAATCGGATGCCAATTGGTTTGGAGATCGAATGAACGAACATAGAAATTACCTATGGGAATGAATGGTGACTAAGATAGTTGAAACCAAGTAAAAATAGTGAGACACACAAGATTAGAGCTTCAAGATAAGGGAGAAAATCAGATTTTACCACTACATGCCACCTCAAGCTTATACTACCTCATGCTTAGATTTTTCAAGCTAGCACCTCAACCTATTCTTCACTCTCAAGCTAACAACCACGACTTGAACCTTATTATGCACCATTTTAGCTTCCAAATATGTATTAAAATCTCTCTAAATAGGTCCTAAGTGATTCCAACCAAAAAAGGAGGCAAAACAAGCAAAGAGGAGGAGAAATAAACAAGTTCAAGTACAAAACTATTGCAAGGTGAGCTTAACCTACAGGTTTGACATGAATTTCAGATTTATTTTGAGGTTTATTGGCTTATTAAGCTTTGAATATTATTTATAAATGTGTTAGGATGTTATTAGATAGTCGTTGGTGCACAAAGAAAGGGTTTTTGGTTACAAATACTTGTGCTATAAACTATCACCTTGCTGTATTCTTGTGTTTTAGTCTTCAAAAGTGTATGGTATGTTGAATAAATCCTATAGGTATCATTATATACAAGTTCATGTATGAGTTAAGAGTATTGGAATAAATTTTCATCGATTAGAAATTACAATATGGCATGATAATTAAAGAGATGCTCAGAACTGTCTCCATCAAATTTTATATTCTGTCCTATGTGAAGAGGACTAGTTTTACAGTAATAAATCCATTATTTTTGGTAAGAATATGACCTGGTTGTCTCTTTGAATATGTTATCTAAGTGTGGTGAAAATTTTGGAGAGATTGAATATACGTAAGGGTGCCAAAACCATTAATGTCATGAAGTGCGTAAAACTGTCACGGTAGGAAAAATCTGTTTCAGTATGCTGTGAAGGGAGCTGAACTTGGGAAGCTATATCCATGAGTTTTGACCATTCTATAACATGGTTACATTATTTTTGGTGTTAGCTAAGTGTGAAGTTTTCAAACCTTTTGCTCACTTTCACTAGATATGAAGCCCTTTTGTTGTCTCATATATATCTCTTCCTCAATAGTCCCATTAAGAAAGGCGGTCTTCACATCCATTTACCATATCTCGTAGTCATAATTCACTGATATGCCAAGCAATATTCAGATGGATTTTAGCATCACTATTAGTGAAAAAGGTTTGCTCATAGTCAACGCCTTGCTTTTGAGTATAACCTTTTGCAACCAGTCGTTCCTTATAGGTCACTACCTCTCCATCTGCTCCAAGCTTCCACTTGTAGACCCATTTGTAGCTGATGGATACTATATCCTATGGTGGGTCCATCAAGGTTCATACCTTGTTGAAGTACATAGAGTCCATCTCAACTTACATGGCTTCTTGTCATATCCTCAAATCGATGTCTGACATCACTTATCCATAATTCCTTAGATCATTATCCAAAGAATGCTTCTTCTTGTTGTTCTCCAACAAAAGACCATACCTCTCAAGTGGTCTCGAGATCCTTTTAGATTTCCTAGGAAGCTGTGTGATAGGAATGTTAGTTTTGGGTGGTTCTGTCGCTACTATCTTTTGTGAAACACTTTGTGGTTCTTGAGTTTCTTCAAGCTCTATAGCCTCAACTTTTCTATACAATAGAAACTCCTTCTCTAAGAATATGGCATTCCTCAAAACAAACACCTTTTGTTTCAAAGGGTCGTAGAAATAGTATCCAATGAACTCTTTTAGAAACCTCACAAACTTACATAAGGTAGATCTAGCATCCAACTTATCTCCTACCAGCTGCTTCATGTATGCAGTGCACCCCCATACCCTAAGGTATTTGTATGAAGGGGTTTTGAAACACCACCTATATATGACTGGTGGGAGGATCATTTATGGACTTATGAGCAGAGAAGTGGTGACAAATGGAAGCATGAGGTGTTTTGGGCACCGACTTACTTGGCACTTTGTTTAACAAAAATGTCATTGTTTCTAATGCATAGCCCTAGAATGAAAGAGGAATCCCAATGAAGCTTACCATGGACCGAACCTTGTCTAATAGGGTTCGGTTCCTACGCTCTGCAACCCCATTTAGTTGTGGAGTTGCTGGCGGAGTCCACTGTGAGTGAATGCCATTATCTTTTAGATAATCAAAAAATTCTAACCCTAAATATTCACCTCCTTGATCAAATCAAAGAGTCTTAATACTTTGCCTAGTTTGTTTCTACACTTCATGCCTAAAATCTTTGAACCTTTCAAAGGCTTCAGACTTGTATCTTAAAAGATACACATACCCATACCAAGAATTATCATTGGTAAAGATAATGAAATAGTGGTAGTTCCCTCGGGCACTAGCACTTAGTGGCCTGCATACATCCATATGGATCAAATCTAAAAGATTTGCAGCCCGCTCCACTTGTCCAACAAATAGTGACTTGGTCATCTTTCCCTTAAGGCAAGATTCACAAGTTGGCATTTCTTACAATTCTGTAAGGTCAGGCAAGTTAGCTAACTTGTCAATTCTTTTCTTAGAGATATGACCTACTCTAGCATGCTATAAGTATATGGAACTTGATAATCTATTTTACATTTGTTATTTTGTTGAATATGAAAGATGGATTTATTCGGTTAGATAGTATATAAATCATTTATCAAAGTCCTAACATGAACTAAAGAAGAACCAAAGTAAATGGAACAATTTTCATCCTTTATTGAAAAATAATAACCCTCTCTACCCAAAACTGGAATAGAGACAATGTTTTTTATTATTTCAAGAACATAAGAACAAGAATTTAAAACTATCCTTTTTCTATCTCCTAACACTAAGTAGATAGTCCTATGACTAATGCAACAACTTTTTCTCCATTTTCAAGCCTCAAGATCCGCTCTCCTCTACTTAGTTGCCTGCTTCTTGTCATCACCTACAAATTATTACATAGATGAGTTCCACAACCAGTATCTAATACCCAAGAAGCATCATAAACCAAAATGTTAACTTCAACAAAGTACATACCAGAACTCTTTTGGTGATTTGCAAGATACTCTTTGTAGTTTCTCTTCCAATGCCCCCACTTGCCATAGTAGTGACACTTGTCATCTAGTTTGGAACCTTTCTTCACTCCACCTAAGGCTTTCATACCCTTAGCCTTCTTAGAAGAACTTTTCTTCTTCCCTTTCTTCGACCTTTTAGTCTTAGATTGGGATGAAGAGCCAACAAGTAGGATAGGCTTTTCCTTCTTGATGGTGGACTCGGTAGTCTTCAACATGTTGACCAGCTAAGCAAGGCTAGTCTCCATTTTGTGCATGTTGAAGTTGACCACAAAGGAGTCAAACTAGGGCAGCAAAGACTGCAACACGAGACCCATATAAAGTTATTGTCCATAATAACTCCTGGGGACTCGAGTCTCTTGATCAAGGCTATTATCTTCAATCCATGATCATGAATCGAAGAGCTTTCCATCATACGGCATCGAAAGAGCTCCCTAGATACTTGTTATCTAGCTTACCTTATATGTTTCAGCCTAAACATGTTGCTATTGAGTTCTAACAATTAGGTACATACTATTAGAGTGATAATACTTCAATTACACGATGTTTACATATATTTAAGATGAGAAATTAAGGTATTTGAGGGACTATATTGGGTTTTAGTTTGTGAAAGTCTGATTGTTACTTAGATAGCTTGGTGTTTAAGGTCTTAGTATGAGATTTTGTATTTTCAACTTGCCAAATTGGGAATGGTGATTGATGTTGGGTAATATTACAGATGATTTTACATCTAAAGTTGGAGAGAAATACTAAACAAATCTAGACTAAGCCACCAACCAAGTGAAAGGTAAGTAAAAATTCATTACAACTACAATGCATAGATATAGTAGATATGTGAATTATATGTAATATCATAAGTCATATGTGCATAGTAGAGGGCTCTCTATTGAGCATACATACATGGGAATTATCATTGGCACGTGCATGCATCATATACGAGCATTGTGATAAATCTTGCATTGCACGGCATGATTCTGAGAAAAAGAAAATATTTTGCTAACCACTACTAGTGCACTGAAGCATGCATGGATTTGTAGGTTCACGTGCATGGATTTGCATGCTTATATGATTATTGGCTATTAGATTATGGCGGTGTATAGAGCTCTTTTCCAGTGCATGGGATAGTAGCGTTGGTCAGGGGCCCAAGAAAGAAATGATTTTGACAGAAATATTTTAATGCATAAAATTGTATTGTGGGTATAGCATTTTGAGATGCAGACATGATATTGTGAATTATTCTTTGACATGTATAATCTTTACTTCCTGAGCATTAGCTTATGTAGTTTATGCATTGTAGGTGAGTACGATGATGCTTGAAGCATCTTTTACTGGCTGGGCGGCGATTTGAGCTCCTGTAGGTGTCTGAGAGAGTGTGTACATGGATGATGACCTGTTGGGCTATTTTGTTGGTTTGTTATATTTTGAGTCTGTTGTATTATATTTTTAGACTGGTACTATATTTTGCTTTTAAAACTTTATTGTACATAAGTATGTAAATATTGGGTCGTTGTGGGTGTTGTGCTTTTATATAAATACTGATCCTGCTATATACATGACATATGTGAGAAAGTATTTTAAACAGAGTTGTGCATGTAAGAAGTGATTTATCTTTTCTTAAAATGTTACAAAAAAAATAATAATAATTATCATTCACACGAGGTCTATCATGTTAAATTATATAATATATATGGTTGTCTAGTAATGGGGGTGTTACACTTATACCATTATTGGCCATTGGATTATAGCAATGTGTAGAGCTCTTTTTCGGTGATCAGCGGCCTAAGAAAGAAATGATTTAGAGAGAAATATTTTGATGCAGGGAATTACATTGTGGGCATAGTATTTTGAGATGCATGACTTGATATTGTGGATTATTCTTTGACATGCATAATCTTTACTTGTTGAGTGTTAGCTCATATAGTTTATGTATTATAGGTGAGCACGATGATGCTTGAAGCATCTTTTGCTGGCTAGGCGGCTGTTGGAGCTTCTACAAGTGTCTAAGGGAGTGTGTACATAGATGATGACCAGTTGGTCTATTTTGTTGGTTTGTTATATTATGAGTCTGTTGTATTATATTTTGAGATCGGTACTATATTTCACCTTTAAAACTTTACTGTAAACAAGTATGTAAATATTGTGGTCGTTGTAGGTGTTGTGCTTTTATATAAATATTGATCCTGCTATATACAGGACATATATGAGGAAGTATCTTAAACAGGGTTGTGCCTGTAAAAAGTGATTTATCTTTTTTTAAAGTGTTACACAAAAAAATATCACACATACACACAAGTTCTATCATGTCAAATTATACTTTATATATAGTTGTTGAGTAGTGGGTGTTACAATCTAAAATCAAGCTAGTTAAGTTAGTTTCTAGCAAAAATTAGTAGCCTTATGAAATATGCTTAATTTATTTATTTCTTTGATATGTGATGCTTATATTGTAATTGGAAGTGCCTATGAATGATTGTGAACAATATTAATTAGTTTGTTTAATTGAAGGTTATAATCAATTTAAGTTAGAACTGAGTTTACATCATGTTAATTTAAACTGTGTGCATGTTTTAGGGGCTGCCCTAATATTTATGTTTGAATTGTTAGTAATTTAATAGTTGCCCTAATGTTTAATGTCTTGAATTAGTAGTAAATATGGAGTATGCATTATTTTTGAGGTCATGTAATTGATATGGAATTGTTTACAGAAGATTGAAAAGTGTATATGATTTTAATTAGAATAGATTATATCATTTATTAAAAGAATAATAAAAAATACATGATTTGATTATGTTAGGCCTTTAACACATCCTGTATTCTAAAGAGATTGACATTTTCACTTAGCATAAAACGGGCTTGAGGTAAGTTGAAACTTTCAATTGTTGTATCACAAGAATCATATAATATTGTTCATGTTTCAATGTGATTGTAATTATTTGTCAAATAATGTAATGTTTGATGCATTTATGGTTCACGAAGCATGATACTATTAAGAATATAATGAGATTTTTGAAAAGAAAGTATGTTACTTGATTGATGGTCGGGTAGACAAGTGACACGGGAAGGACCGATGGACCCAACAAACTTGAAGTTGAAAAACTGGTATAGGAAAGCCACAGTGAATGAGTTAGAATACGGCTAATACCTGAGGTTGAAAGACCAACTATGGAAACCCCATATTATTTCTCTTATTGGCCAATCCTTATGAACAGATTGTGAAAACCATGGTCTTTCGCTATCAGTTAGGTACCACACTTCAAGAGCCCTAAAGAATGATTTATGAATAAAAGTTATTAAATTGAATAATGCATTTAATCATTTATGTGATCTTCATGTACCCTATTTGTTACTGCATTAGTTTCACCTTATTGAGTGTTTAACTCATTAGATTCATGTGATGCAGGTGGAAATATACAGGTTTAAAGGTTAACTAAGTATCTAGAGCAACCGGACAGAGATTTGTTCATATACCATGCTTTGAGCAGTTTTGTAGCCTATTTTAAAAACTCTGTTTTATTTTTAAAAAAGCCGCCCTGTTATGGTTTTGCAAATAGATGTACTTAGTTTTGATTTGTAATGCCTAATTATCTCCTACATAGCCAATAATAAACATCTTGCATGATTATGCATCTAATCAATGTGCATTACAGGATTATGACATACAAATAGCATGATTGCACGAACATGAATAATTATTACTATATGCTCCAATTATGCTTTAACATGTACTAGTACATGAAATATGAGATCAAACTTTCATTTCTTGATTTAACATATTCCTTAAATGCCTTTTTCCAATGAAAGCTCAGTTACTTGGTTAAGGAAGATTGATGTGTTGGATGGCCATGAGATGAATTATTTGTATTACTCCATACTAGTTATATGATAAAGTGATTAATTGCCTATATATTTGTTTGAAATATGTTACATTTGGCTAAGAAAAAAAAGTTTGCAAAATAGTGCAATTTGATTAGTAAGTTTACTAGGTTGCATGAAATCATTTTAAACCACGTTACACTAGATTATAACACAAAGCATCAATTTTTGTCATCTCCCTAAGCTATGAACGTGGCTTTTGGCATGACAAAACACCATGCATGATGTAACCAATCATCACCCTCAACTTATTTTTGTTTGAAATGTCAAACAAGTCATTTTTAGCCATATTTTCTTGTGGAAGCTCCTCAAAACTGACTAGCCTTCTACTCCAAAGTTTCTCCTGAATTTCTACACTATCTTACTCACAAAAATTAAATTCAATCTATAGGAATCCATAGATCACAAACTAAAACAAGTTTTCACCCTTTTAAGCTTGAAAACCATTGATTTTGAAGTTTAATTCTAACTTAATCAAGGTATATTCTTTTTCAATATTTCTTATGATGAATTTATAATATCTTGGATAGTTACATGTTTTAGTATGTTTTTATATGAATGAAAAGGCAAGTGGGATAGACTTGAAATTAAAACCGAGCTAGTTAAACTAGTTTTTAGCAAAATTAATAGTCTTGTGAAATATGCTTAATTTACTTATTTCTATTTTCTTTGTGATGATTATATTGTATTTTAAAGTTCCTACAAATGATTGTGAATAGTAGCAATTAGGTTGCTTAATTAAATGCTAGAATCAATTTAAGTTAGAACCGAGTTTAAGTCATGTTAATTTGGATTGTGTTCAAGTTTGGTGGGCTGCCCTAATATTTATTTTAAATTATTAATTATTTAATGGTTGCTTAATATTTAATGTCTTGAATTAACAGTAAAATATGGAGTATGCATAATTTTTGAGGTCATGAAATTGATATGGAATTATTTACAAAAGATTGAAAAGTGTATATGATTTTAATTAGAATAGATTATGTGATTTATTAAAAAGGATATTGAAGAGTACATGATTTGATTATGTTAGGCCTTTAACACATCCTATCTTCCAAAGTGATTGACCTTTTCACTTAGCACAAAGTGAACTTGAGGTAAGTTGAAACTTTCATTTACTGCATCACAAGAATCATATAATGTGGTTCATGTTTCAATGTGATTGTCCTTATTTGTCAAGTAATGTAATGTTTCATGCATACATGATTCATGAAGCATGATACTATATTAAGAATATAATGAGGTTTTTGAAAAGGAAGTATGGTACTTGATTAATGGTCGCGTAGGCAAGGGACGCGAGAGGGGCCGACGGACCCAACAAATGGTGGCAAATACTTGAGGTTGAAAAATTGATATAGGAAAGTCACAATGAATGAGATAGAATACGGCTAATACCTGAGATTGAAAGACCAAGTATGGAAACCTTGTACTATTTCTCTTATTGGCCAATCATTCTGAATAGGTTCCAAAAACCACAGTCTATCGCTATTAGTTAGGTACCACACTTCAAGGGCCCTAAAGAATTATTTATGAATGAAAGTTATTAAATTGAATAATGCATTTAATCATTTATGTGATTTGCATGTATGCTATTTGTTATTGCATCAGTTTTACCTTACTAAGCCTTTAACTCATTAGATTCATGTGATGCAGGTAAAAATATATAAGTTTAGAGGTTGACTTAGTATTCAGAGCAGTCGAATAGAAATTTGTTCATATGCCATGCTTTGAGCTATTTTGTAGTCTATTTTCAAAACTTTGTTTTATTTTTAAATAAGCCGCTCTATTATGGTTTTGTAAACATATGTACTCAGTTTTGATTTATACATATGGTGTGTTTAAAATGAAATGAAATAACAAATGAATTCAAGTTCTTTCTCTTATAGCCAAAAAGGGGAACTTTTATTAAAACCCTAACTCTAGTATTGATGAAAAGTTAACATTTTTTGATTTAACTGTATTAGCTTGTTTAGGTTCTGTAATTAGGTTAAGGGGTGTCACAATTGTGGTATCAGAGTGGAGGTTTAGTCGTTCCTTGTAATATCTAAGCCTTACACTACTCACTTGGCCAATATGATTCATGCACTACATGCTACTTATATGCTAATTTGCATTAATATCTACATGGCATCTTATATAGCATTCTTAATCATTATACCCCTTTTATGCTATCACTTGATGTTAGTAGTTGAGATCCTATAACCTAATTAAGTAATTTTATATTTAGATAAGAAAAAGAATAGATTGGTCAATATATTGGATATTCATAGGTTATATGTTATAATTTTGGAAGTGTTAAAGGTGTTACTTATAAGTTTATCTGATTCGATTCAATTAGATCGAGGTGTTTTAAAAGTATACATCCATAAATTAACATACTTGAGATATTGGACATGATATAATATGATTTAAGTGTCATATTACAAGGTCCATATGTGCATATATTTTTTGAAATGCAAACTAGACAATCATTTAATAATCGGATGTCAATCGATTTAGAGACCAAAGGAACGATTAAGAAATTAGGACAAAAATATATTATCGGATCATATGGAAATTAAAATAGGTTATAAATAGATAAATAAATATTGAGAAACACTATATTAGAGCTGTATAAGTGTGAATAATATCATATTTGAACCACCACTTGACACCTCAACCTTTGCCAACTTAAGCTACCACCTCAACCTTCATTTCTATTCTTGAACCACAATAAAAACCCATTTTCCATGATATTTCACCTCCCAAAACTCCATATTAAATTTTAGAAGTTTCTCTCAAGTGATTCCAAGAAAATAAAAAAGTGAAGGAAGCAAAGGGAAGTAAGAAGGAGCAAGTAGAAGCTTAAATATGTGCATAAGTGAGCTTAACTCATGTTTTTTATTTAAGATCTCGAATTTTTTGAGGGTTTATGATTTTTAAAGCTTCTATTATGGTTTATAATCATGTTATAATGTTATTTATGGTCTTATAATTCATAAAAGAGGGATTTTTAATTATAAAATTGCAATAGAAACCACTAGAGACAGAAACTGTATACTTGCTGGTTTTTATTTTTCAAGATTTATTTATGTATAATAACTTGATTAAAATTATATATTTCACCATATATGTATTTATATATGATTTTAGGTGATTTATGTAGGTTTGGAGAGGTTATAAATTAAAATATGATTTGATATTTAAAGAGACACTGAAAACTGTCATGATAGAACTTACAGTTTTTGTACTGTGATAGTTGGGCTAGTTTTGTTGAGGTAAATCAGTGATTTTAAGCAATTTTAAAATATTATCACATTTATATACATGGTATATAAGGGTGGTAAAAATTTAGGAGTGATTGGATATGCTCAAGGATGTCAAAATTAACATGCAACTGAATTGGATAGCAAGAAAATTTGAAAATGTGAATCTGTCCCATTTTTTAACTTAGCATATTTCAATCTACACATGTTGCTATTGAGTGGTAACAATTAGGTACATGATATTAGAGTTATAATACTTTAATTATATGATGTTTACATGCATCTAAGATAAGAAATTAAGGTATTTGAGGGACTAGATTGGGTTCTAGTTTGTAAAAACTTGATTGTTAACTAGATAGCTTGGTGTTCATGAACTTAGTATGATATTTTATGTTTTCAACTTGGAAAATTGGGAATGGTGCTTGATTTTGGGTAATATTATAAACTATTTTACATCTAAGATTGGAGGGGAACAATAAACAAATCTAGATTAAGCCACAATCAAGTCAAAAATAAGTAAAGATCTATTTGAAACTACAATGTATGAACATAGTATGTCTTGAAGCATTTATACCTAATATGTTGATGATATTTAAATTATCTGGATAACAAGTATAGTATGTACCTTAAGAGTTTTATGATTCTTGAAATATGTTAAGAGCAAGATGACTTGCATTTCATATTGAACATATCATTCATAAGCATTTACATGTTCATGCATGGCATATGAGTATAGTGGAGTTTCATACATGGACGATATGATTTGAGACATGATTTTCAGAAAAAAACTATTTTGGTTAGCCACTACTTGTGTACTGAGGTGTGCTTATGTGATATTTTGGGGCGCCGCAAGTGTTACTTCTTGGAGGATCATAGGGGTTAACAGGGGGTGTGCCTCTGGTGATCACGAGAGGTTGGACCACTTCACTGTACTCTTATTAACTCCGTCGGTGGGAAGACTTCTGGAGGATCACAGGGAAAGACAGGGGGTGGACCTTTGGTGATTCCAAGAGATGGCCTCTAGACTGAGTCAATTTGTTTATGAACATTTGATTATTGATATTGTGTAGAGCTCTTTCTGGTACATAGTATGTGGGCCAAGGGCCCAATAACTTAGCATATTTCAATCTACACATGTTGCTATTGAATGGTAACAATTAGGTACATGATATTAGAGTTATAATACTTCATTTATATGATGTTTACAAGCATCTAAGATAAGAAATTAAGGTATTTAAGAGACTAGATTGGATTCTAGTTTGTAAAAACTTGATTATTAGCTAGATAGCTTGGTGTTTATGAACTTAGTATGAAATTTTATGCTTTCAACTTGCCAAATTGGGAATGGTGCTTGATGTTGGGTAATATTACAGGCTATTTTACATCTAAGATTGGAGGGAAACAATAAACAAATCTAGACTAAGCCACCAATCAAGTCAAAGATAAGTAAAGATCCATTTGCAACTACAATGCATGCACATAGTATGTCTTGAAGCATTTATACCTAATATGTTGATGATATTTAAATTATCTGGATGACAAGTATAGTAAGAACCTTAAAAGTTTTATGATTCTTGAAACATATTAAGAGCAAGATGACTTGCATTTCATATTGAACATACCATTCATAAGCATTTACATGTTCATGCACGACATTTGAGTGAGGTTCTTATACGTACGATATGATTTGAGACATGATTTTCAGAAAGAAACTATTTTGGTTGGTGACTGCTAGTGTACTGAGGCATGCGAGGCGTGCTTATGTGATATTTTGGGGCACCGCAAGTGTTACTTCTTGGAGGATCATAGGGGTTAACAGAGGGTGTGCCTCTGTTGGTCATGAGAGGTTGGACCACTTGACTGTGCCCTTATTGACTCAGCCGGTGGAAAAACTTCTGGAGGATCACAGGAGAAGACAGGGGGTGGACCTTTGGTGATTCCAAGAGATGGCCTCTAGACTGAGTCAATTTGTTTATGAACATTTGATTATTGATATTGTGTAGAGCTCTTTCTGGTACATAGTATGTGGGCCAAGGGCCCAATAAAATGAAGTGATTTTTAATAAAAACTCTTTGGTTTATGAGTATTTAAATTTGACACATTTATAGCATCATATCTTAGAGATGAGTTGTATGAGAATTTATATCATACTCTTGTCATGCATGATTTTTACTTATTGTGCATTAGCTCATGCAGTTCATGCATTGTAGGTGATCATGATGAGAATTGAGACCTTTGTTTACTGGGCTGGCTATGGAGCTCCTAGTAAGATGATGACCTGTTGGGCTATTTTGTGGGCTACACTTTTGATTTTACACTTTATTATATTATATTAGTGATTTTATCTTATATATCATCATTTGTGACAGAGAGTTTGAGTTTGTGATGATTTTGATAGACCTAGTTAATGTTTTAATAACTACCTATGTATATACAGTGTTACAAGATGTGAAAGCACTTTACTTTTATCAATGTTTTGTTGAACTAACTAGAAAGAACATACGTGCACAAATTATGTTCCACAGGTTGTTTATATATATATATTTATACATATTGTTGGGAGGTTGTGACAAGAGTGGTATCAAAGCCCAAGTGTTGATTCTGTAGAACTTGTGGAGCACAGCTATGCCAGTAAGTTTTATTTTTTATATATTTCATGAATTATATTGGCCTTTTGTTATAAAAAAAATCGTATTGCAGTCATGGTAAGAACAAGGGGTGAAAGTAGTAGTGAAGCCAGAACCCAGGAGAGCAGACACCTATTCCAAATAATGATCATGATATTATCATTAATAGACTTACAGAGCTTGTGGAATGATAATTAGAAAAAAATTAGCAACTTATCCAGCAGAGGGATATAGGTGGACAACCAAAGGCTGAAATGGTTTAACCACAACTCCGAGTATAACAGGTGGAGATAGTTGGGGAAAGATTCAGAAAACTAAACCCACCGGTGTTTGAGGATGCATTAGATTCTACAGCTGCAGAAAATTAGTTGAGAACTCCTGAAAACATGTTTCAGTATAGTAGAATTTCATAAGAGGAGAAAGAAATCTCTGCATCCTTTATGCTTCGAGGCAGTGCTGGACATTAGTGGGATACAATGAGGAGCATCAAAGACACCACTGTCATGACTTGGGGTAGATTCAAAGAGTTTTTTCAAAATAAATACTTCACAGCCCTAATTTGTGCAATGAAGATGAATGAATTTATATAGGTACGATAGGGAACTATGACAGTTGGAGAATATATTCGTAAGTTTGAACAACTATCCAGATTTTCCATACATATGGTCAACACTGATTCATTGAAAGTTGAAAGATTTCTTAAAGGCTTGAGACCAAAGCTATATAGAGATGTGAATATGGCAGAATCCAAGGAGTGATATACTCACAAATTGTTGAGAGAGCTTTAGTGGCAGAACAAGCTGAACTTAGAATTTATCGTGCTTAGGAGATTCGACACCAATTTAAGTAAGGACAGGGGCAACGATGGATTGGAAATGAAAAGAAGAGACCATTTCAAATGCAGAATCAAAAATCTAAATTCCAACAAATACAAGGGTAGCAACAGTAGAATCAGAGTAAGCGTATAAAGTTTGATCAAGACAAGGCACCAATGTCGCAACCTGCTTATCCTAAATATGGTGGTCACCACAGTGGAGTTTGTCTGATGGAAACTAGAACCTACTTTGTGTGTTGGAAGGTTGGACATATTCCAGAGCATGTCCAGATAATCCAAATCCAATAGGACAAAGAAAAGTGCCGGCTAGAGTCTTTACCATCACTAGATTAGATGTAGAGGCGAACCTATCAGTGGTAATAGGTAAATTTCTATCTTTGGTACTCCAGCATTTGTATTATTTGATTTTGGAGCTACACACTCATTTATATCCACTGAGTATGCGAAGAGGCTGGGTAGAGTACCTAATACTATTGAGGTTAGTTACAATGTGATAATTCCTTCTGGAGATTCAAAACAAACTAACCATATTTTAAGAGATTGTGCTATTCCCATTGAAAATAGAGAACTCTATGTTTATTTAATTGTATTAGCCATGAATAACTATCATATGATTTTGGGTATGGATTGGTTGTCAAAGTATCGTGCTACAATAGATTGTTAGAGAAAGACAGTAACTTTTCAACCTCCTGGTGAGGAACTGTTCACCTTTACTAGAATCATAAAAAGTTTCAAATTCCCAATTATATTAGCATTGAAAGCACAAAGATTATTAGATAGTGGTTGTGAATGATATTTAGCGAGTGTTATGAGCATTGAAGAACAACACTATCCTATCCTTAGTGAAGTGCCAATTATTTGGGAATATCCAGAAGTATTTTCTAATGATCTTCCTAGATTACCATCAGATCATGAGATAGAGTTTGTCATTGAACTAAATCTAGGAACACATCCAATATCTAAAGCTCCATACTAAATTTCACCAGCTGAGTTGAAAGAATTGAAGATACAAATACAGGAATTATTGGATAAAGGTTTTATTAGACCCAGCTTTTCACCATGGGGTGTACCGATAATATTTGTGCGTAAGAAGGATGGTACAATGTGACTGTATATAGACTACCGAGATTTAAATAAACTTACAATCAAGAATAAGTATCCTCTGCCCAAAATAGAAGATTTATTTGATCAGCTCCAAGGTGCATCTATATTTTCAAAAATTGATCTATGATCTGAGTACCATCAACTAAAAATAAAGAGGATGATGTCACCAAGATAGCATTTAGCACGAGATACAGATATTATGAATTTTTGGTGATGCCATTTAGGTTGACAAATGCTCGAGCAGCTTTTATGGATTTGATAAACTAGGTATTTAAAAAATTTCTTGATAGATTTGTTATTATGTTTATTGATGATATCCTAATTTACTCTAGCACAAAGAAAGGGCATGGTGAACATCAAAGAATAGTTTAGAAGGTTTTGAAAGAGAAACAACTATATGACAAATTTAAGAAATGTGAATTTTGGATTGATCGAGTGGTATTTCTGGGACATGTAATATCAGGAGCAAGAATATCTGTTGATCCAAGTGAAGTAGAAGCTATTAATAGCTGGTCACAACCTATAAATCCTTCGGAAGTATGAAGTTTTCTGTGTTTAGCTGGATATTACTGTAGATTTGTGGAGGGATTCTCCAAGATAGCTTCTCCTTTGACACAATTAACCAGAAAATGTGCGACATTAAATGGACGGATGCTTTGAAGATATGTTAACTTCAGCTCTTATTGTACTGGAGGCTTTGTGGTTTATAGTGATGCTTCGAAAAATGGGTTGGGATGCGTATTAATGCAAAATGGTAAAGTAGTTGCATATGCATCCAGATAGCTTAAAGAGTATGAAAAGAATTATCCTATTTATGATTTAGAGCTTGCTGCAATGGTGTTTGCACTTAAGATATGGCGACATTATTTGTATTGTGAATGATGTGAGATATATACTTATCACAAGAGCTTAAAATATTTCTTCACCCAAAAAGAGTTAAATATACAATAGCGAAGATGGTTGAAGTTAGTGAAAGATTATGACTATGTTATCAACTATCATCCTGGCAAGGCTAATATTGTGGCTGATACATTGAGCAAAAAATCAACACAAAATACCGTAGCTTTAGCTTTGACTCAGAAATCAGAGTTAACAAAACTATAGAAAATGGATGTAGAGATTGTACAGCAGGGATTAGTGGAGGCTAAATTTGCAGCTTTGACACTCCAACCGACTTTGATTGATAGAATTCAACAGGGATAACAAGTTGATGAATATGTTACTAAAATGATGAAAGACATTGCTTTAGAAAAGTTTTGTGATTTTCAGATGTCAGAGAATAGTATCTTGCAGTTCTGAAAATGGTTATATGTGCCTAATGTAGACAACATTTGGGAAGATATTGTGGTAGAGGCACATTCAATGCCATATTCAATACATCCAGGAGCTACTAAAATGTATAGAGATTTGATAATGCATTATTGGTGGCGAGGTAAGAAAAGAGATGTTGCTCAATTTGTAGAACAATGTTTGACATGTCAATAAATAAAGCCAGAACATCAAAGACCAGCAAGAACCTTACAACCTTTATTTATTCCAAAATGGAAATGGGAAGAGAATTACTATAGATTTCATGTTGGGATTACCTAAAATAGTTAAAGGCCACGATGATATTTAGGTTATCGTTGACAGGCTAACTGAATCTGCTCACTTTCTTTCAATATCTTCCACCTAGTCCATGGACCGTTATGCACACATATATATACTGGAAGTGGTCAAACTTCATAAGGTACCACTATCTATTACTTTTGATGGAGATTCAAGGTTTCTGTCTATGTTTTGGAAAAGTTTACACAAGGCATTGGGAACACAATTATCTTTTAGTACTGCATATCATCCTCAGACTAATGGATAATCAGAGCGAACAATATAAATATTAGAAGATATGCTTAGAGCTTGTGTAATAGATTTTCATGGTCAATGGATTAAATTTTTACCTTTAGTGGAATTCTCTTATAATAACAGTTATCAGTCCACTATTGAAATGGCCCCCTATGAAGCATTATATGGTAGAAAATATAGATCTCCAGTTCATTAGGATGAGGTTGGTGAAAAGAAGCTTTTGGGCCCAAATATGATTCGAGAAATGACAAAAGTTGTGGCACAAATTCATCAATGAATGTAGACTGTCCAAAGTCGATAGAAAAGTTATGCAGATCAAAGAAAAAGAATGTTAGAATTTTCCATAGAAGATCAAGTATTTCTAAAGGTATCTCCAATGAAGGGGATTATGTGATTTGGAAAGAAAGAAAAGCTTAGTCCTATATATAGATTAGTCTGTTTCATATCATTGAAGAAATTGGGGATGTTGCTTACAAGCTGGACCTACCTGGAATAATATCTCAAGTGCACAATGAATTTCATGTATCCGTGTTGAAGAAATATATTACAAATCTATCTCATATTCTGAAGAATAAACTTATAGAGATGAAATTAGATTTGAGTTATGAAGAAAGACCTATAGATATTCTTCTAAGAGAAGTAAAATAACTCATAAATAAAAAGATCCCATTGGTTAAAGTATTATGGAGAAGTCAGTCAACAGAAGAAGTTACTTGGGTGTAACACCCCCAACACAGAATATAGATATTGATATACCAATAATTTTAACAAAGTAGCACATGTGTGTGTATATATATATATATATATATTTTTTTTGTCAAATGTACCACTTTGAGAAAACAGTAAAATATTTTCTCATATATAACCCTGTAAACAGAAAAAATATTGTTTATATAAAAACACAACACCCATCACAGTCACACTATTCTCAAACTTATTTACTATAAAATTTTAAGAGTTATATAGGACACGGCATCCCAAAATTATAATGCGATAAACTTAAAAATTAAAATAATAGCCTATACTTTTGGAAGAAGTAAGGACATTTTCCATTTTGTAACCCTTTACATATAGAAAATAATTTACACAAGAATAATGATTGTAAAAATTAGAATATGCCCACTATAATACCTAATTCTCAATTCTCTCCTACATAATAAGCATTTTGTATCTAATCAATGTACATTATCGAATTATGGCATACAAATAGCATGATTGCACGAACATAAATAATTGTTATTATATGCTTCAGTTATACTTTAACATGCATTAGTACATAAAATATGAGATCAAACTTTTGTTTCTTGATTTAACATATTCCTCAAGTGCCTTTTTGTAGTGAAAAGTTCGGTATCTCAATTAAGAAAGATTGATGTGTTGAATGGCCATGAGATGAATTATTTATATTACGCCACACTAGTTATATACAAAAGTGATTAATTGCCTAAATATTTACTTGAAATATGTTACATTTGGCTAAGAACTAAAAGTATGCAAAGTGGTGCAATTTGATTGGTTGGTTAACTAGGTTGCATAGAATCATTCTAAATTACATTGCACTTGATTATAACACCAAAATATCAATTTTTGTCATCTCCCTGGCCCATAAACATGGCCTTTGGCATGAGAAGATACCAAGCATGATGCAACCAATCATGGCCCTCCACTTACCTCTCTTTGAAATGTCAAATAAATCATTTTCATCCATATTTCTTGTAGAAGCACCTCAAAAATGACCAGCCATTATTCTCCTAACTTTCTCCCAAATTTCTGCACTCTGATACTCATAAAAATTGAATTTAATCCGTAGGAATCAATAGAACACAAACTAGAACAAGTTTCCACCCTTTTAAGCTTGAAAACCGTTGATTTTGAAACTTAATTCCAACTTAATCAAGGTATATTCTTTTTCAATGTTGGATGGTTACATGTTTTAGTATGTTTTTGTATGATTGAAAACATAAATAAGTTACACTTGACGCCAAAACCAAGCGAGTTAAGCTAGTTTTTAGTAAAATTGATAGTCTTGTGAAATTATTTAATTCACTTGTTTCTATTGATTATGAAATGCTTATATTGTGTTTGACGGTGCCTACTAATGATTGTGAACAATAGCAATTAGTTTTCTTAATTGAAGGTTAGAATTAATTTAAGTTAGAACTAAGTTTATGCTATTTTAATTTAGATTGTGTTCATATTTTGTGGGCTGCCCTAATAATTATGTTTGAATTAGTAGTAAAATATAGAGTATGCATTGTTTTTAAGGTTATGTAATTGATACGGAATTGTTTACAAAAGATTGAAAAGTGTATATGATTTTAATTAGAATAGACTAAATGATTTATAAAAAGGATATTAAATGGTACATGATTTGATTATGTTAGGCCTTTAACATATCCTATCTTCCAAAGAGATTGACCTTTTCACTTAGCACAAAGTGGACTTGAGCTAAGTTGAAACTTTCATTTGTTGTATCACAAGAATCATATAATGTTGTTCATGTTTTAATGTGATTGTTATTATTTGTGAAATGATGTAATGTTTGATACATTTATGATTTATGAAGCATGATAATTAAGGATATAATGAGGTTTTTGAAAAGAAAGTATGGTACTTGATTGATAGTCAGGTAGACAAGGGACGCAGGGGGGACTGGCGGACCTAACAAATGGTGGCAAATACTTGAAGTTGAAAAATCGGTATAGGAAAGCCACAATGAATGAGATAGAATACCACTAATATCTGAGGTTCAAAGGCCAAGTATGGAAACCCCGTATTAGTTCTCTTATTGACCAATCATTATGAATAGGTTCCGAAAACCACAGTCTATTACTATTAGTTAGGTACCACACTTCAAGGGTCCTAAAGAAGGATTTATGAAAGAAAGTCATTAAATTGAATATTACATTTAATCATTTATGTGATTTGTATGTACGCTATTTGTTATTACATTAGTTTCACCTTACTAAGCCTTTAGCTCATTAGATTCATGTGATGCAGGTGGAAATGTACAAGTTTAGAGTTTACTGAGTCTCTAGAGCGGCCAGACAGAGATTTGTTCATATGCCATGCTTCGAGTTGTTTTGTATCATATTTTGAAAACTCTATTTTGTTTTTAAATATGCGCTCTGTTATGGTTTTGTAAACAGATGTAATTAGTTTTGATATATGTATATGGTGTGTTTAAAATAATTCAAGCTCTTTCTCTTATAACTAAAAATTAAAACTTTTGTTAAACCATAACTCTAGTAATGATGAAAAATTAACATTTCTTGACTTAACTATATCAGCTTGTTTAGGCTCTGCACTTAGGTTTAAGGGTGTTACAGTTTGTGGTATTAGAGCGGAGGTTTAGTCATTCTTGTAGATAGAAGAAGGCATATGAACACAGCCTAGCTGGGAAACTCAATCAACTATTTGTTTATCTGCTTTTATGTTTACTTGATTAGATTTCATTTTATGTTATTGTCATGATTATGTATTTATTATTAGCTAATGAATGGAATGAGATTGGGCAATGCATATCAGGTCATGGCACCAAAAAGGAAGATAATGGATGATCATGAGGATAATCATAGTGTGGTAAAAAATTTGACTGATCTCATTTAACAACAGACTAGAATGCATGGTGAACAGATATAACAATTGCTAGATATGCAACAAAGAAACCAAGAATAAAATCAGCGACTTCCTCCACCACAAGCTCGATAGGATAATCCACAAGCTGTATATGAGAAGTTTAGGAAGATAGAACTTATTGATTTTACTGGTGGGTCTGATCCTACGGTTACAAAGGAATGGGTTAAATCATTAGATACTATCTTTGACTACATGCGAATTGATGATGTTGAGAAGGTACTCTGTGCAATTTTCTTATTGAAGAAGGATGCTAGAACCTGGTAGGAATGAGCTAAACTTGCAGTGAATATGGAAAAGCTAACTTGGGAGAGGTTTAAAATAATCTTTTATGATAAGTATTTCACCATAGACGCTAGGTCACTCATAGTAAAAAAATTCCTGGAGTTAAAATAATGAAGGATGTCTGTATGTGATTATGGGAGAAAATTTGAATAGGGTTTCAAGTATGTACCATACATCACCAAAGACAACAATGAGAAGATGGATCATTTCTTGAGGGGCCTTAATCCTAAAATTAGAAGAGATATGAGAATGTTTTTAGTAACAGAGTTTAGAGAACTAGTGGACAAGGCTTTGATGACTGACTTAAATGAGAAATTCCATCAATAAAAAAATCAAGTATTCACTCCAAGAAATCTTAACCAGTGGAAGAAAGGAGAGAGAAAATCAAACCAAGGGAATGAAAAGCATCCTAGGGTTGGACAGACTTCTACTACAGTTGAAAGGCCTAAATGTGCTAAGTATGGGAAGAATCATTTTGGGGAATGCTATAGTGGTACTAATCATTTCTTTAAGTGTAAAAAGCCTGGACATATAGCAAATGATTGTGCAACAGTACAGGGGAAAGTTCATGGGAGAGTGTATGCAATGACACAAGAACAAGCCGATGCAGATGCTTCTGTAGTCATAGGTACTATTTTAATTAGTGGGATACCTGGAATTGCATTAATAGATTCTGGATCTACACATTCATTTGCATGACGTGCATTTGTGAGAAAATTGGGCATTACACCAGATTTATTAAAAGTAAGGTACAGTGTGACTATCCCATCCGGGGAAGAAATGGATTCCAACCAAATGTTAAGGGCTTGTTCTATTCAGATTAGTGATAAGATACTCTATGCAGATCTCATCGTTTTATCAATGTCAAATTTTGAGGTTATTTTGGGTATATATTGGCTTACCAAATATCATGCAACAATTGATTGTAACAAGAAGATTGTGATTTTTCAACCACCTGGAGAAGAACAATTTGTGTTTAGTGGTACCTTACTCTCACGATCCTTACTAATTATATCTGCTTTGAAAGCTCAAAAGATGTTGAATAATGGTTGTGTTGGATATTTGGCAAGTGTTCTGGACACCTCAGTTGAACCACAATTGAAGCTAGAAAATGTAGATGTGGTTCAAGAATTTCTTGAGATATTTCTAGATGATTTACCGGGACTACCACCAAATCGAGAGATTGAATTTGTGATTGATGTTATGCTAGGAACTACTCTTATTTCTAAAGCATCATATCGAATGGCACCAACAGAATTGAAAGAGTTAAAAGTTCAATTGCAAGAATTGCTTGATAAGGGTTTTATTCACCCTAGTTATTCTCCTTGGGGAGCACCTGTGTTGTTCGTGAAAAAGAAGGTTAGTACATTACGGTTGTGCATTGATTATAGAGAGTTGAATAAAATAACAGTCAATAATAAGTATCCACTCCCAAGAATAGATAATTTGTTTGATCAATTGCAAGGAGCATCTGTATTTTCTAAGATTGATTTGCGCTCTGGGTATCATCAATTGAAGATCAAGGAAGAAGACATACTAAGGACTGCATTCCGAACAAGGTATGGACATTATGAATTTCTAGTGATGCCTTTCGGTTTAACCAATGCCCCTGCAGCTTTTATGGATCTAATGAATAGGGTGTTCAACCAATATCTCGATAAATTTGTGATTGTGTTTATTGATGACATCCTAATTTATTCACGTGATAAAGAAGAGCACAAGGAACATTTAAAGATTGTGATGCAAGTTCTTAAAGAAAAATAATTGTATGCTAAATTCAAGAAATGTGAGTTTTGGCTTGAACAAGTGGTATTCCTAGGTCATGTAGTATCAAAGGATGGTATTTCTGTTGATCTGAGCAAGGTAGAAGCTGTCATTAAGTGGCCAACACCTACAAATGTATCAGAAGTAAGGAGTTTCTTGGGATTAGCAGGGTACTATCGACGATTTGTTCAGGGGTTTTCAAAGATAGCAACTCCAATGACAATGTTGACAAGAAAGAATGTGAAGTTCTTGTAGACCGATGCTTGTGAAAGAAGTTTTCAAGAACTGAAATATAAATTGACTACAACTCCTATTCTTACCATTCCAACTAGAATTGGTGGATTTGTGGTGTATAGCGATGCTTCAAAAAATGGTTTGGGTGCTGTTTTGATGCAAAATGGGAAGGTTATTGCCTATACTTCAAGCAATTGAAGGAATATGAAAAGAATAATCCAACCTATCATTTGGAACTTGCTGTTGTAGTTTTTACTTTGAAAATTTGGAGATATTATTTGTATGGTGAGAAGTGTGAGATATACATAGATCATAACAGTTTGAAGTAGTTCTTCACCCAAAAAGAGCTGAATATGAGATAAAGAAGATAGTTAGAACTTGTGAAGGATTATGATTGTGTTGATCAACTATCATCCTGGTAAAGCGAATGTGGTTGTAGATGCATTGAGCAGAAAATCCACATCTTCTCTTTTTGTTATACAAAAGTCAATATTACTGGATTTGCAGAGATTAGAGCTTGAAATTGTACCTAAAGGAAAAAAGTGTTCATTGTCAGCTTTAGTATTGAGACCTATACTTCAAGATAAAATCAAAGAAGGTCAAAAGGTGGACATGCATTTGTGTAGATTGAAAAGAATGATTGAGGCTGGAAAAAGCCCAGACTTCTCTGTTACTGATTATGGGATTATTCGATATAAAGGGAGACTGTGTGTGCCGTTTGGCAAGGTCATGAAAAGAGATATTTTAGAAGAAGCTCATACTACTCATTACTCAATACACCAAGGTAGCATAAAAATGTATAAGGACTTACAACAACATTATTGGTGGCCTAAAATGAAGAGAGATATAGCAAAATTTGTGGCTGAATGTCTAACTTGTCAACAAGTTAAGATTGAACATCAAAGACCATCAGGGTTGTTGAAGCCTTTGTTGATTCCAGAGTAGAAATGGGAGCACATTACAATAGACTTTGTGGTTGGATTACCTAGAACACAAAAGGGGTATAATTCCATATGGGTGATTGTTGATAGATTAACTAAATCAGCCCACTTTCTTCCAGTGAAATCCACATACAATATGGACCAGTATGCTCAACTTATATTAAAGAGATAGTCAGGTTACATGGGGTGCCCATTTCAATAGTGTCTGACAGAGATCCTAAGTTTACATCTACATTTTGGAAGAGCTTACACAGTGCCATGGGAACAAAACTTGCATTCAATACAACATTTCATCCACAAAGTGACGGGCAATCAAAAAGAGTTATTTAGATATTAGAGGATATGTTAAGAGCTTGTGTGCTAGATTTTCAAGGGAGTTGGGATGCAAAACTTCCATTAGTGGAGTTTACTTATAATAATTGCTACCAATCAACAATTGGAATGCTGCCTTATGAAGCATTGTATGGAAGGAAATGTAGATCTCCAGTTCATTGGGATGAAGTTGGAGAACAAGCCTACTTGATCCATAAATAGTTCAATATACCGCTAAGGTAGTGGAGAAGATACGAGAGAGAATGAAGATTGCGCAGAGTAGACAGAAAAGTTATGCAGATAAATGGAGAAAAGATCTAGAGTTTGCCATTGGGGATTATGTGTTCTTAAAAGTAGCTCCCATGAAAGGTGTTATGAGATTTGGAAGAAAGGAAAACTCAGTCTGAGGTATGTCGGCCCATTCGAGATTCTCGAAAGAGTTGGTGATAAAACTTATAGAGTGGCCTTACCTCCATCATTATCTACTGTTCACAATGTTTTCCATGTGTCTATGTTGAGAAAGTACATTTCAAACCCTTCTCATTTGTTAAGTTATGAACTGTTGGAATTGACTCATGATTTAGCCTATAAGAGAAACCAGTGCAAATTCTAGATCAGAAGGAAAAAGAGTTGAGAATGAAAAAGATTCGACTTGTTAAAGTATTATGGAGGAATCATTCTGTAGAAGAGCCACATGGGAAAGAGAAGAAGAAATGTAGAGCAAGTATCCGGAATTATTTGGTACGTCAAATTTTGAGGATGAAATTTTTATAAGGAAGGAAGGATTGTAATGCCCAATTCAATTCTCTCCTATATAGCCAATAATAAGCATTTTGTATGAATATGCATCTAATCAATGTACATTATTGAATTATGGCATACAAATAGCATGATTGCACGAATATGAATAATTGTTATTATATGCTTCAGTTATGATTTAACATGCATTAGTACATGAAATATGAGATCAAACTTTTATTTCTTGATTTAAAATATTCCTTAAGTGCCTTTTTGCAGTGAAAAGCTCGGTATCTCGATTAAGGAAGATTGATGTGTTGAATGGCATAAAATAAATTATTTGTATTGCTCCATACTAGTTATATGATAAAGTGATTAATTGTCTAAATATTTACTTGAAATATGTTACATTGGCTAAGAACTAAAAGTATGCACAATGGTGCAATTTGATTGGTTGATTGACTAGTTTGCATAAAACCATTCTAAACCGCATTGCACTTGATTATAACACCAAAGCATCAATTTTTGTCATCTCCTTAGCCCATGAATGTGGCTTTTGGCATGAGAAGACACCAAGCATGATGCAACCAATCATCGCCCTCCACTTACCTCTCTTTGAAAGGTCAAAAAATCATTTTCATCCATATTTTTTGTGGAAGCACCTCAAAAATGACCAGCCTTATTCTCCTAAGTTTCTCCTAAATTTCTACACTCTCATACTCACAAAAGTTGAATTCAATCCATAGGAATCCATAGAACACAAGCTAGAACAAGTTTTCATCCTTTTAAGCTTGAAAATCGTTGATTTTGAAGCCTAAATCCAACTTAATCAAGGTATATTCTTTTTCAATATTTCTTATGATGAAATTGTAGTATCTTGGATGGTTACATGTTTTAGTATGCTTTTGTATGATTGAAAACTTAAGTAAGTTACACTTGAAGCCAAAACCAAGCTAGTTAAGCTAATTTTTAGCAAAATTGATAGTCTTGTGAAATTGTTTAATTTACTTATTTCTATTGATTTTGTAATACTTATATTGTGTTTGGAAGTTTCTTTGAATGATTGAAAACAATAGAAATTAGTTTGCTTAATTGAAGGTTAGAATCAATTTAAGTTAGAATCAAGTTTACGTCATTTTAATTCGGATTGTGTTCATGTTTTAGGGGCTGCCTTAATAATTATATTTGAATTATTAGTTATTTAATGGCTGCCCTAATGTTTAATGTCTTGAATTAGTAGTAAAATATGGAGTATGTATTGTTTTTAAGGTTATGTAATTGATACGTAATTCTTTACAAAAGATTGAAAAGTGAATATAAACTTTAACTAGAATAGACTAAATGATTTATAGAAAGGATATTAAATGGTACATGATTTGATTATGTTAGGCCTTTAACACATCCTATCTTCCAAAGAGATTGGCCTTTTCACCTAGCACAAAGTGGACTTGAGGTAAGTTGAAGCTTTCATTTGGTGTATCACAAGAATCATATAATGTTTGTTCATGTTTTAATGTGATTGTTGTTGTTTGTCAAATGATGTAATGTTTGATGCATTTATGGTATGAAGCATGACACTATTAAGAGTATAATGAGGTTTTTGAAAAGAAATTATGGTACTTGATTGATGGTCGGGTAGACAAGGGATGTGGGAGGGACCGGCGGACCCAACAAATGGTGGCAAATACTTGAGGTTGAAAAACCGGTATAGGAAAGCCACACTAAATGAGATAGAATACGGCTAATACCTGAGGTTGAAAGACCAAGTATGGAAACCCCGTATTAGTTCTCTTATTGGCCAATCATTATGAACAGGTTCCGAAAACTATGGTCTATCGCTATTAGTTAAGTACCATACTTCAAGGGCCCTAAAGAATAATTTATGAATGAAAGTTATTAAATAGAATATTACATTTAATGGTTTATGAGGTTTGCATATATGTTATTTGTTATTGCATCAGTTTCATCTTACTGAGCCTTTAGCTCATTAGATTCATGTGATGCAGGTGAAAATGTACAGGTTTAGAGGTTGACTGAGTCTCTAGAGTGGCCGGACAGAGATTTGTTCATATGCCATGCTTCAACCTGTTTTGTAGTTTATTTTGAAAACTCTGTTTTGTTTTTAAATGAGCCGCTCTGTTATGGTTTTGTAAACAGATATACTCAATTTTGATATATGTATATAGTGTGTTTAAAATGATTCAAGTTCTTTCTCTTATAGCTAAAAATGGAACTTTTATTAAAAAAACCATAACTCTAGTAAAGATGAAAAATTAACATTTCTTGACTTAACTGTATCAACTTGTTTAGGCTCTGCAGTTAGGTTAAGGGGTGTTACAAGAGATGTCTGTATGTGATTATATATGAAAATTTGAAAAGGTTGCAAGTATGTGACATACATCTCCCGAGATAACAATGAGAAGATGGATCATTTCTTGAGGGGCCTTAATCCTGAAATTAGAAGAGATGTGAGAATGTCTTCAGTAACAGAGTTCAGGGAACTGGTGGATAAGGCTTTGATGGGTGACTTAGATGAGAAAGAGATGGAGAAATTTTATCAACAAAAGAAGCAAGTATTCACTCCTAGAAATCTGAATGAGTGGAAGAAATGAGAGCAAAAATCAAACCAAGGGAATGAAAAGCATTTTAGAGTTGGGCAGACTTCTACTGCAGTTGAAAGGCTTAAATGTGCTAGGTGTGGGATGAATCATTTGGGGAATGCTTTAGTGGTACTAATCGTTGCTTTAAGTGTAAAAAGCCTGGACATATAGCAAAGGATTGCCCAATAGTGCAGGAGAGAGTTCAGGGAAGAGTATATGCAATAACACAAGAATATGCTGATGCAGATGCTTCTATAGTCACAAGTACTATTTTAAATTTTGTGATACCTGTGATTATATTGATAGATTCTGGATCTACGCATTCATTTGCATCGCGTGCATTTGTAAGAAAATTGGGCATTACACCATATTTATTAAAAGTAAGGTACAACATGACGGTTCTATCCAGGGAGTAAATAGATTCCAACCAAATGTTATGGGCCTGTTCTATTCAGATTAGTGATAGGACTCTCTATGCGAATTTCATTATTTTACCAATGCTAAATTTTGAGGTTATTTTGGGTATGAATTGGCTTGCCAAATATCATGTAATAATTGATTGTAACAAGAAGATTTTAATTTTTCAACCATCTAGAGAAGAATAGTTTGTGTTTAGTGGTACCTAATTCTCACAATCCTTACCAATTACAACAGCGTTGAAAGCTCAAAAGATGTTGAATAATGGTTGTGTTGGATATTTAGCAAGTGTTCTAGAAACTTCGATCGAAGGATAATTAAAGCAAGAAAATATAGACATTGTTCAAGAATTTCTTGAGGTATTTCCAGATGATTTACCAGGACTGCCATCAGATCGATATATTGAATTTGTGATTGATGTTATGCCAGGGACTACTCCTATTTCTAAATCACCATACCGAATGGCACCAACAAAGTTAAAAGAGTTAAAAGTTCAATTTGAAAGATTTATTTGATAAGGGTTTTATTCACCCTAATTATTCTCCTTAGGGAGCACCTGTATTGTTCGTGAAAAAGACAGATGGTACATTGTGATTGTGCATTGATTATAGAAAATTGAAGAAATTAACAATCAAGAATAAGTATCCACTTCCAATAATAGATGATTTGTTTGACCAATTGCTGGGAGCATCAATATTTTCTAAGATTGATTTGCTCTCTAGGTATTATTAATTGAAGATCAAGGAAAAAGACATACAAAAGACTGCATTCTGAACAAGGTATGAACATTATAGATTTCTAGTGATGCCTTTCAGTTTAACCAATGTCCCCATAACTTTTATGGATCTAATAAATAGAGTGTTCAAGCAATATCTCGATAAATTTGTGATTATGTTTATTGATAATATCCTAATTTATTCACGAGATAAAGAAGAGCACAAGGAACATTTGAAGATGGTGCTGCAAGTTCTTAAGAAAAAACAGTTGTATGCTAAATTCAAAAAGTATGAATTTTAGCTTGAACAAGTGGTATTCCTAAGTCATGTAGTATCCAAAAATGGTATTTTCGTTGATCCAGGAAAGGTAGAAGCTGTCACTAAGTGGCCAATACCAACAAATATATCAGAAGTAAGGAGTTTCTTGGGATTGGTAGGGTACTATCGACTATTTGTTTAGGGGTTTTCAAAGATAGCAACTCCATTGATAATGTTGGCAAGAAAGAATGTGAAGTTCTTATAGACCGATACTTGTGAAAGTAGTTTTCAAGAACTGAAATATAAATTGATTACAGCTCCAGTTCTTACTATTCCAATAGGAACTAGTGGATTCGTGGTGTATACTAACGCTTCAAAAAATGGTTTAGGTGTTGTTTTGATGCAAAATGGGAAGGTTATTGCCTATGCTTTAAGGCAATTGAAGGAGTATGCAAAGAATTATCTAACCCATGATTTAGAACTTGCTGCTATGATTTTTGCTTCAAAAATCTGGAGACATTATTTGTATGGTGAGAAGTGTGAGATATACACAGATCATAAGAGTTTGAAGTACTTCTTTACCTAAAAAGCAGCTGAATTTGAGACAAAGAAGATGGTTAGAACTTGTGAAGGATTACGATCGTGTGATCAACTATCATCCTGGTAAAGCAAATGTGGTTACAGATGCATTGAGCAGAAAATCCATGTCTTCTCTTTTTATCATACAAAAGTCAATATTACTGGATTTGTAGAGATTAGAGCTTGACAATGTACCTAAATGGAAAAGGTGTTTGTTGTCAGCTTTAGTGTTAAGACCTGTACTTCAAGATAGAATTAGAGAAGGTTAAAAGGTGGATATGCATTTGTGTATATTGAAAAGAAAGATTGATGCTGGAAAGAGGCCAGAGTTCTCTGTTATCGATGATAGAATTATTCGATATAAAGAAAAATTGTGTGTGTTGTTTGACAAGGCTATGAAAGGAGATATTTTAGAAGAAGCTCATACTACTCCTTACTCGGTGCACCAGGTAGCATAAAAATGTACAAGAACTTACAACAATATTATTGGTGGCCTAAAATGAAGAGAGATATAGCAAAATTTGTGGTTGAATGTCTAATTTGTCAACAAGTTAAGATTGAACATAAAAAACCATTAGGGTTGTTGAAGCCTTTGTTGATTCCAGAGTAGAAATTGGAGTACATAATAATGGACTTTGTGCTTGGATTACCTAGAACTCAAAAGGGGTATAATTCTATATGGGTGATTGTTGATAGATTAACTAAATCAACCCATTTTCTTCCAATGAAATCCATATATAATATGGACCAATATGATCAATAATATATTAAAGAGATAGTCAGGTTACATGGAGTGCCAGTTTTAATAGTGTCCGACAGAGATCCAAAGTTTATATCTATATTTTAGAAGAGCTTACATAGTGCCACAGGAACAAAAATTGCATTTAGTACAACATTTCATCTACAAAGTGATGTGTAATTAGAGAGGGTTATTCAGATAGTAGAGGATATGTTAAGAGAGCTTGTGTGCTGGATTTTCAAGGGAGTTGGGGTGCGAAGCTTCCATTAGTGGAGTTTACTTATAATAATAACTGCCAATCAAGAATTGGAATGGCGCCGTATAAAGTACTGTATGGAAGGAAATGTAGATCTCCAATTCATTGGGATGAATTTGAAGAACGAAGCCTACTTGGTCCGAAAAGAGTTCAACATATAGCTAAGGTAGTGGAGAAGATACGAGAGAGAATGAAGATCGTGTAGAATAGACAGAAAAGTTATGCAGATAAATGGAGAAAAGATCTAGAGTTTTCCATTAGGGATCATGTGTTCTTAAAAGTAGCTCTCATGAAAGGTGTCATGAGATTTAGGAAGAAAGGAAAACTCAGCCCAAGCTATGTCGGTCTATTTGAGATTCACGAAAGAATTGGTGATAAAACTTATAGAGTGGCCTTACCTCCATCATTATCTAGTGTTCATAATATTTTCCATGTGTCTATGTTGAGAAAGTACATTTCAAACCCCTCATGTGTTGAGTTGTGAACTGTTGGAATTGACTCTTGATTTAGCTTATAAAGAGAAACCAATGCAAATTCTGGATTGGAAGGAAAAAAAGTTGAGAACAAAAAAGATTCGACTTGTTAAAGTATTATGGAGGAATCCTTCTATGGAAGAGGCCACGTGGGAAAGAGAAGAAGAAATGCAGAGTAAGTATCTAGAATTATTTGGTACATCAAATTTCAAGGTTGAAAATTTTATAAGGAATGAAGGATTGTAATGCCCAATTATCTCCTACATAGACAATAATAAGAATCTTGCATGATTATGCATCTAATTAATGTGCATTACTAGATTATGGCATACAAATATTATGATTGTACGAACATGAATAATTGTTACTACATGCTCCAATTATGCTTTAACATCCATTAGTACATGGAATATGAGATCAAACTTTTGTTTCTTGATTTAACATATTCTTTATGTACCTTTTTCCAGTGAAAAGCTTGGTATTTCGATTAAGAAAGATTGAATTATTGGTATTACTCCATACTAGTTATATGCTAAACTGATTAATTGCCTAAATATTTGCTTGAAAATGTGCAATTTGATTGGTAAGTTGACTATAGGTTGCCTAAAATCATTCTAAACCACATTATACTTTATTATAACACCAAAGCATCAATTTTTATCATCTCCCTAACCCATGAACATGACTTTTAGCATGAGAAGACACCATGCATGATGCAACCAATCACCACCCTCCACTTATATCTCTTTGAAATGACAAATAAGTCATTTTTAGCCATATTTTCTTGTGGAAGCTCCTCAAAAACAACCAATCCTCTTCTCCAAAGTTTCTCCCAAATTTCTACACCCTTTTACTTACAAAAATTAAATTCAATCCGTAGGAATCAATAGAACAAAAACTAGAACAAGTTTTTACCCTTTTAAGATTGAAAACCATTGATTTTGAAGCTTAATTCCAACTTAATCAAGGTATATTCTTTTTTAATGTTTCTTATGATGAATTTATAGTATCTTGGATGGTTACATGTTTTAGTATGTTTTTGTAAGAATGAAAATGCAAGTAGGATAGAGTTGGAACCAAAACCAAGCTTGTTAAACTAGTTTTTAGCAAAATTGATAGTCTTGATAAATATGCTTAATTTACTTATTTCCATTTATTTTGTAATGCTTATATTGTCTTTGAAAGTGCCTACAAGTGATTGTGAACAGTAGCAATTAGGTTGCTTAATTGAAGGTTAGAATTAATTTAAGTTAGAACCGAATTTAAGTCATGTTAATTTGGATTGTGTTCAAGTTTTGTGAGATGCCCTAATATTTATTTTTGAATTATTAGTTAATTAATGGCAGCCCTAATGTTTAATGTCTTGAACTAGTAGTAAAATATGGAGTATGCATTATTTTTGAGGTCATGAAATTGATATGAAATTGTTTACAAAAGATTGAAAAGTGTATATGATTTTAATTAGAATAGATTATGTGATTTATTAAAAAGGATATTGAAAAGTACATGATTTGATTATGTTAGGCCTTTAACACATCCTGTCTTCCAAAGAGATTGGCGTTTTCACTTAGCACAAAGTGGACTTGAGGTAAGTTGAAACTTTCATTTGCTGCATCACAAGAATCATATAATGTTGTTCATGTTTCAATGTGATTGTCCTTATTTGTGAAGTAATGTAATATTTCATGCATACATGGTTCATGAAGCATGATACTATATTAAGAATATAATGAGGTTTTTGAAAAATAAGTATGGTACTTGATTAATGGTCGGGTAGGCAAGGGATGTGTGAGGGACCAGCGGACCCAACAAATGGTGGCAAATACTTGAGGTTGAAAAACCAATATAGGAAAGCCATAATGAATGAGATGGAATACGGCTAATACCTGAGGTTGAAAGACCAAGTATGGAAACCTCATATTATTTCTCTTGTTGGCCAATCATTCTGAACAGGTTCCAAAAACTACAGTCTATCGCTATTAGTTAGGTACCACACTTCAAGGGCCCTAAAGAATGATTTATGAAAGAAAGTTATTAAATTGAATAATGCATTTAATCATTTATGTGGTTTACATGTACGCTATTTGTTATTACATCAGTTTCACCTTACTGAGCATTTAGCTCATTAGATTCATGTGATGTAGGTGGAAATGTACAGGTTTAGAGGTTGACTTAGTGTCTAGAGCGGCCGGAGTCTATTTTCAAAAATCTGTTTTGTTTTTAAATAAGCCACTCTGTTATGGTTTTGTAAACAGATGTACTCAATTTTGATTTATGTATATGGATTGTTTAAAATGAAATGAAACAACAAATGAATTCAAATACTTTCTCTTATAGCAAAAAAGGGAACTTTCATTAAAACCATAACTCTAGTATTGATGAAAAGTTAACATTTCTTGATCTAACTGTATCAACTTGTTTAGGTTCAACAGTTAGGTTAAGGGGTGTCACATGAATACCAAAGATAGAGAATTTACCTATTACCATTTATGGGTTTGCCTCAGCATCTGATATAGTTATGGTAAAGACACTAGCTGGCACTTTTTTTATCCTGTTGGATTTAGATTATTTGGGCATGCTCTGGCAATATGTCCGACCTTCCCACACAAAGTAGGTTATAGTCTCTATAGGGAAGACTCTATTGTGTTGACCACCACATTTAGGGCAAGAAGATTGCGACATCGGTGCTTTGCCTTGATCAATCTTTGTACTCTTACTCTGATCCCACTATTGTTGCCCTTCTCATGGTTGGAATTTAAATTTTTCATTCTGCATTTGAAATAGTCTCTTCTTTTCATTTCCAACCCATCGTTGCTACTGTCCTTGCTTAAACTGGCATCGAATTCCTGAGCACGGGAGATTCTAAGTTCAACTTGTTCTGCCATTAATGCTCTCTCAGCAATTTGTGAGTATGCCACTCCTTGGATTCCTGCCATATTCACATCTATATATAGCTCTCGTCTCAATCCTTCAAGATATCTTTCAACTTTCAATGCATTAGTGCTGACCATATATGTGGCAAATCTGGACATTTGATCAAATTTATGAATATATCCTCCAACTATCATAGTTCCCTACTGTAGCTGTATAAATTCATTCATCTTCATTGCATATACTGGAGATATAAAGTATTTATTTTGAAACAACTCTTTGAACCTATCCCAAGTCATGACTAAGGTGTCTTCGATGCTTCTCATTGTATCCCACTAATGTCCAGCACTACCTCGAAGTATAAAGGATGCACACATTACTTTCTCTTCTTCTGAAATTCTACTGTACTGAAACATGTTTTCCAAAGTTCTCAACCAATCTTCTACAGCTGTAGGATCTAATGCATCCTTAAATACCAGTGGGTTTAGTTTTCTGAATCTTTCCCCAATTATCTCAGGGTTGTGGTTGAACTATTTCAGCCCTTGGTTGTCCACCCATATCTCTCTATTGGATCACGATCATTATTCAGAATACATCACGATCATTATTCAGAATAGGTGTCTCCTCTCCTTGGTTCTGGCTCCACTACTAATTTCACCCCTTATTCTCACCATGACTGCAATATCAATTTTTTCTGTAACAAATGGCCAATGTAATTCATGAAATATATAATGCATTATAACATTAAATAAAACTTATTAGCATGGCTGTGCTCCACAAGTTCCAAAATTATGTACATGAACAGTCTACAGAATCAAGACTTGGGCTCTGATACCACTCAGTCAAAACCTCCCAAAAATATGTATACATATATAGAAACAACCTGTGCAACATAGTTTGTGCATGTAAGCATGTGTACAACTTTTTTTCCCAACTAGTTAGTTTGACAAAATACTGATAAAAGTAAAGTGCTTTCACATCTTGTAATACTGTAAATACATAGATAGTTATTTAAACAATAACAAGGTCTATCAAAATCATCACAAACTCAAACTCATTTACAATTGAGTTTTGAAAGTGATATACATGATAAGATCACTAATATAATACAATAGACCATAAAATAACCGATAAAATAGCCCAATAAGTCATCATCTATGCATATTGATCTTTGAAAGCCTATAGGAACTCTACTGCCAGCCCATTAAACCAGAGGTCTCAAGTTTCACCATGCTCACCATCCAATTCTTAAATAATTATCTAGTTTGCATTCTAAAATTATATGCACATATGGACCTTGTAATATGATATTTAAATCACATTATATCATGTCCAATATCCCAAGTATGTTAATTTATGGATGTATACTTTTAAAATACCTTGATCTAATTGAATCGAATCATATGAGCTTACTAATAACACCTTTAAAACTTCCAAAATTGTAACATATAACCTATGAATATCCAATATATTGTTCATTCTATTATTTTTCTTATCTAAATGTAGAATTACTTAATTAAGATGTAAGATCTCAACTAATTACATCATGTGATAGCATTAGAGGTCTAACGATTAAGAATATTGTATAAGATGCCATGTAAATGTTAATGCAAATTAGCATGTAATGCATGAATTATATTGGTCAAGTGAGTCGTGTGTGGCTTGGGTATTACAACCAGTGAGTTTGTTGGTGTAAAGAATTAATATAGGTGAATTTTTAGCCATAATGTAAATTAGATATCTATAAAATACGAGGCAGAAAAGAAGCACATATTCAACAATTTAATCATTTATAATAATGTCTTTAATTATAAATATCTCTCAATATTTTCTTCAAATCCATCACCCTCATGATGGATATTCGGGAAATTATATTTTCTAGTGGGCTTGAAATCCAATTAGTTTTATCATACACTCTAATTTTATGAGCCCATATGATAAAACAAAAGATAGTTAACACATTAGCAATTACATCCCATACAACCTTTAAGCTATTTTGCCTCACTACTTTCCACACACCATAATTTTATGAGCCCATATGGTACTGAGTGTCAAGTATGTCCCATCAAACATCCATGTGAATAGGACAACTAAAGTATATCCTATAACTCATGGCCAACATCTTTAGCCCTCCTACCCCACAAGCATCTCTATGCAAGTAGTGGTTCATAGCTAATACCTCTACTTAGCACATCCCATGACTTGTGGCCAACGGACTAAGTGTGGCAGCATTTCATATGCCAAGTACTTTTGATGGAAGGCTTGGATGATTGGGCCCCGTCCAATATTGCCCATTAACGATTGATAGAGAATTAATAAATTCTTAAACTTACAACATCTCTAAGTGAGGGTTTCAATTTTACCAAGACCTCATCATTTTATTTCATGTTGTTTATTTAATGTTACACTATCCTAAGATTGCAAGCATAATCAATGGAAAATATTAAATAAACCTATGCATGCATCTACAATACATACATAATGGGATGATCATGAACCTTTTTCTATGCAATCCGCTCAAGCCAAGGTGGATCTTAAGGTCAATCTAAGGGTAATTAATCAAAATAGTAATAAATCCTATCTATTACATGAATGTATCGTCCATACTTTCATGGGCCTTGAATCCTTATTTTTCTCCACCTTGCCCCTTCTTCTTGTCCACCAAAAGCAAAAGAAAACCTCACCATCCTAATACTACTCTCATTACAATTGTTTAACCTAATATGAAACCTTGGAATTTTTTCCAATGGAAGGTACATTAGAGGGAGATAGAATTTACATTCTTGTCCACCAAAAGTGAAGGAAGACCTCACCATCCTAACACTACTCTCATTACAATTGTTTAACCTAACAAGAAACCTTGGAATTTCTTCCAATGGAATGTATATTAGAGGGAGATAAAATTTACATTCAGAGTCAAAAATAGAGAAAAGGCGAGAGTTGCAAGCCTTATTTTAATCAAAAACCCAAAGCATAAAACCATACATAGAAAGTAAATGGTCTAAGCTCCATGGTCATTTATCCAATTCATGCTTACTTTAATTATCACATGATCCAAAGCATTTAAATTTACCAAGTTGTTAAAAATCACATTTTTCTAGTTTGGGAATTAATTCATGGTTTTTCATAAAAATAATTTTTAGAATTTTAAAATTAACATTTAATTTTAAAAATAAAAAAATTGAATTTCCAGCCTAATTCTTTTTATTTGTTTGTTTTTGTGTCGTGCAATTTAATACATTAAAATCATGCAGAAAATTCCAAAATTATAATTCCCAAACAAAAATGCAATTAAGCATATTTTTCATCATATGAATGATTTATATATAAAACATCGTGAAAACAATCAGAATGCATAAACCTAGGTTGCGATACCACTATTGGGTATGCATAATCAGAGCGCTTCAAATCCCTGCTAGTAAATTTGAACTTCTTATTTCTAAATCTATTTGAGAGTGGAGATTAATTCTTAAATCAACAAGTGATGGAATAATTAACCTTTTAATCAAAAAGGGATGGAACCTTTTGATGGAGTAATTCTTCTTGAAATAAGAAAATAGAACACCAAAAAAAATGATAAGGAGAAGAGGAGAGGGGGCCGAAAATTCTAGCTCTCTTACTTGTTGTTTTTGGTCCCTACGTTGTGTATTTATATACATAATGTAGTCTTGGTATAATCCCATTAGGTCTCCAACTCTTACCCTAATTAGTCCCCAAATCCAATTAGGAAACCTTTTCCTTCCTTATCTCTTATTTCTTTCACTTCAAAATAAATTATTTCCATCTTTATTAGGATTATTTAATTCTAGCAATTAAAAATTCCTAATGGGCCTCTAACCCCATGGGCTTGGACTCTAATTAATTTATTAAAGTCCAATTAATTGATCTCCATCAATTAATTAAAAAGCCCAATATAATTAATTGATCAAATTAATTAATTAGATGGTTCTATCATAGGCCACCTAATTATATTAGGTCTAATTAAAATAATTCTATTATTTTAAATGGTTAAATTAATTTAACTTCTTAAATTAATTTTAGGCCAATCTAATAGAATTGATCTCCATCAATTAATTAATTCACTCTCATGAGCCCCTAATCATTATTAGGTTCAGATAAATGATCATATTATTTATTTGAATGAATTAATTTAACTGTTTAAATTAATTCTAACTCAGGTTGATTAATCTCCATTAATCAACTTAATCCAACACTTTGGATTACAAAAATAGGTATAAAAGCAGATCATCTTAATTTGTGTGTGACCCATTAGGTTCACAACTAAGCTAGTACTGGGCTTGCAACCTTTGCAACTTGTGAATAAATTTAATGTTTTGATTAATTAATCTAATTAATTAATCTCCTTGGAATTAATCCCTTAATTCTAAGAACCTCACAAATCAAAGGAAACACCTAGCAGTACCTCTTGACTACCTAGTCTTAGGTGAACAACAAGTGAACCTTTTTTTTATGAGTACCTTGGAAATACGGTCCCCCATCAACTAATCTCCCAATTAAGTCTGGGGCTTGAATTATTAGTCAAAACCCTATTTGACTTAATAACTATGATTCCATTTCAAGTCACATTAATTTTTTGATGAGTCACTAGAAAACTCTACGTCTAGTATTCATCCTGCCTTGGCGAAGGTTTTTAGGATCAAAGGCTCTGATGTTAAAGTAGGATGTCCAGCGCCCCGATTAAATTGGGTGTATTTATACTTTTTTTCTTTTATAAAGATAATCTTACTGTGAATCATATTAATAAAAAAGATATTTTCTTTATCTTATGTCTCGCATATTTTATTTCTACACATTAGATAAAGTTCTTACACCAAATTTAGCTATGGGGTATGGTTGCGCATATAATGGTGATCATGAAACATGCCTCTAAAGATTTTGTCTTAAATAAGTTCCGAGTCGATTGTTTTTTGAGATGGAATATCAAATAAATCAATAAGACTCACAATATGATGCATGCTCGTAAGATGAGAATATCGCATTCTATTAGCATTAACGTAGAAACGCAAGTGCATGTATGTAGATGTTTGTTAGGTAACAAGTACACCGAACATGGCCCGCAATAAATTCTTAGATGGAGGCTTTGTCTATTGAAATGAGAATTTCCATTTTGCAATAGTACACGACTAGTCCTCAAACTTGAGGCACGATGGTAGCCTTATGCGTATCCTGCAGCACTCTGATATATTTTTTGATTACTTCACAATCACAAAGGGGGTATGTTGGTTGTTGCACTAGTGTGCATGGAGGCTTGTCAGTAGCCAACAAAGAATTTGACACTTATTTTTTTAAATAAGAGAATCTCCTGTGTTTTCATAGTTCATGATTCAAAGATCTTGGCCAAGGTAGGATGAATTGTGATTCATCAGGAATCATCAGAACATAAAATGGGATCACAATTATTGAATCATTTAGGCTTTCGACTTATAATACATGCCCTAGATTCAATCGGGAGATTAGTTATCAAAACGATCGTGCGTGTATGGTACTCGCAACTAAAATAAGTTTACTCACTATTTTACCTAAGACTAGTTTGCCATGATTACTTGCTAGATGTTTTCATGGATAGTGAGGTTTTTAGAATAAAGAAGTTAATTTCAAGCAGATTAATTAATTGGAATAATTATTATTCTCAATTTGCAAATATTGTGTAATAAACGAGCCTCACACTACTCACTTGGCCAATATGATTCATGCATTACATATTATTCATAAGTTCTTGTATTAAAACTAGCATGGCATGATCCGTTTTACCTTATAATCACATTTTATCATTAAATTTCTAGAAAATCTCATATGGTGTTAGTTGTCTATCATCATAATATAAGTAATCAACATTAAATTGAAATAAGAAGAAAATGAGGTTGATCAATATTGGATATCGATGGGATATATAGGTTATAATTTTGGAAATGTTAAAGTTATTACTAGTAAGCTTATATGGTTTGATTTGATATAATCCAATTATTTCAAAAGTATATATCGAGAAATTGCATATTTGGGACATTGGACATAAGAAAATATGATTCAAAGGTGATATTACAATATTCATTTATGTATAATATTATATAATTTTAATATGGACAATTATTTAAGAATCGGGTGACAATCGGGTAAGAAATTAAATGAACGACTAGAAAATTAGCTTATGAATTATCTATGGGATCTTGTGGTAATTAAAATAGAATGCAATAAAATTAATGTATAGTAAGACACATCTGATCTAGGTCTGAAAGATGAGTGAAATGTCAGATTTATACCACAACTTACCATCTCATGTTTGCTACCAAGCTTAAGCAAGAACCTCAAGCTTTCTTTCAATCTTGGCCATTTACCCATGACCCTCAACTATTTTCAGTCATTTTCAGGGTCTAAACTCATGTCAAAATCTCTCCAATATGGTCCTAAGTGATTCCAAGTGATAGAAAGGGCAAAGGAAGCAAAAAGAAGTAGTAATCACAAGTAGAAGCTGAAACTGGCATAGGTAAGGTTCATATATAGTTTTGACATCAATTTTTATATTATTTGAGGGTTTTGTGATTTCTTAAGGTTCTTATCTTGTTCATGATGATGTTAGAGCTTATTTATAGGGTTATTATACATAAAATAATGATTTGTAGTTGCAAACACATAGCAGAACCACTAAGGGGCAGAATCTATGTATATGTTGATTTCTAGTTTATTGAGCTTGAAATATGCAAGAAACTTTGGATAAATCCTATATTTATCAACATGAACGTGTGTTTATAGGAGTTAAGATTATGTATATAGGTTTGGATAGCTTAGGAATTAAAATATGTCCTGATAATTAAAGACATGCTCAAAACTGTCACCATTGAATTTCAGATTCTGTCCTGTGGGAAGGGGACTGGTTTTACAGCATTAAATCCATTATTTTTGGCAAGAATATAACCTAGTTGTTTCTATGTATATGTTATCTAAATGTGTTAAAAATGTGGAGTGATTGCATATACTTAAGGGTGCTAAAACCAATAATGTCATGAAGTGCATAAAACTCACTATAGGAAAAATCTGTTTCAGTATATTGTGAAGGGAGCTGAACTTGGGATGCTATATCCATGTGTTTTAGCCATTATATGACATGGCTACATTTTCTTTTATGTTAGCTAAGTGTGATAAAAATTTAGGAGTGAATGAATATATCTAATAGTGTCAAAATCATCATGCAAATTAAGGTGGCAGTAAGAAAATGTGAAGTTGTGAATCTGTCCCATTTGGTTCATTAACATGTTCCAGCATAGATGTGATACATTTGATCCCTAACATTTAGGGTGATATTATAAGAGTTGGAATACATCAATTAAGCGAGTTAGTATACATTTAAGATGTGGAACAAAAGTTCGTAGAAGGTTGTATTCGGTTATAGTTTTTAAGTGGTAAGGTTGTTTAGCTAAATTGAGATTCAAGATCTGTATACTACATTAGGTATAATGAACTTGTTAATTAAGGATGGTGATTGATATGTTGTATTTTTACAGATTATTTCACATCTAGGGTTGGGAAATAATACTTAAGAAATCGAGAAGTAACACACAACTCATCAAAGGTAAGTAAAAATTCATTTGCAACTATAGTGCATGAAAATAGTATTTCTTAAAGCATTGGATGATAAGTATAGTATGTACTTAAGAGTTTTATGATTTTTGAAAAATGTTCAGAGCAAGATGACTTGCATTTCATATTAAACATACCATTCATGAGCATTTACATGTGCATGCACGGTATATGAGTATAGTTGAGGTTCTTGCATACACGATATGATTTGAGACATGATTTTTAGGAAAAAAAGGTTTTGTTTGGCCACTACTAGTGTACCGAGGAATACGAGGCATGATTATGTGATATTTTAGGGCGCCGTGAGTGTTACTTCTCGGAGGATCATAGGGGTTGACAAGGGGTGTGCCTCTGGTGGTCACAAGAGGGTGGACTACTTGATTGTGCCCTTATTGACTCCGCCAGTATGAAGACTTCTGGAGGATCATAAGGAAAGACAGGAGGTAAACTTTTGGTGATCCCAAGAGATGGCCCTTAGACTAAGTTAATTTATTTATGGCCATGTGATTATTGATATTGTTCAGAGCTCTATCTAGTGCATAGTAGATAGGCCAAGGGCCCAGTGATGGAAAATGATTTTGAATAAACTGTTTTAGTTCAGAAACTTACATTTCTAGCATGATTTCATAGAGGTATATCTCATATATATTAGATTATCACTTCAGCATGCATAATTTTCACTTACTGGGCATTATCTCATGTAGTTTATGTACTGTAGGTAAGGATGGTGATACCTGAAACTCTGAGACTTATTGGGCTAATTATTGGAGCTCCTACAGGCTTTTGAGAATCACTGTGCATGAGTGACGACCTGCTTACAATCATTATTATTGTGTGAATTATTATCCATATACAAAGGGTTACAAGATAAAAAATATCCTTACTTCTTCCGAAAATATAGGGTATTATTTTGATTTTTAAGTCTATCATATTACAACTTTAGATGTCGTATCCTATATAACTTTTGAAATTTTATATTAAATAAGTTTAAAATAGCGTGACTGTGATGGGTGTTGTGTTTTTATATAAACGGTGATTTTTTTTATATAAATGATGAATTTAAGAGTTTTATGATTTTTGAAACATGTTCAGAGCAAGATAACTTGCATTTCATATTGAACATACCATTTATGAGAATTTATATGTGCATGCACGATATATGAGTATAGTTGAGGTTCTTGCATACACGATATGATTTGAGACATGATTTTCAAGAAAAAAATATTTTGTTTGGCCACTACTAGTGTGCCAAGGAATGCGAGGCGTGATTATGTGATATTTTTGGGCGTCGTGAGTGTTACTTTTCGGAGGATCATATACGGGTTGACAAGGAGTGTACCTCTGATGGTCATGAGAGGGTGGACCGCTTGATTGTGCCCTTATTAACTCTGCCAGTGGGAAGGCTTGTGGAGGATCATAGGGGATGACATGAGTAAACCTCTGGTGATCCCAGGAGATGGCCCTTGGACTAAGTTAATTTATTTATGGCCATATGATTATTGATATTGTTTAGAGCTATATCCAGTGCATAGTAGGTAGGCTAAAGGCCCAGTGATGAAAAATAATTTTAAATAAACTGTTTTGGTTCAGATACATACATTCCTAGCATGATTTCATAGAGGTGCATCTCATATATATTAGATTAACTCTTCAGCATGCATGATTTTCACTTATTAGGAATTAGCTCATGTAGTTTATGTACTGTAGGTAAGCATGGTGATACCTGAAACTTTGAGGCTTATTGGGCTGGTTATTGGAGCTCCTACAGGCTTTTGAGAATCACTGTGCATGAGTAACGACCTGCTTACAATCATTATTATTGTGTGAATTATTGTTTATATATAAAGGGTTACAAGATAAAAAATGTCCTTACTTTTTCCAAAAGTATAGGCTGTTATTTTTATTTTTAAGTCTATCGTATTATAACTTTATATGTCGTATCCTATATAACTATTGAAATTTTATATTAAATAAGTTTAAAATAGCGTGACTGTGATGGGTGTTGTGTTTTTATATAAAAGGTGATTTTTTTTATATAAGGTTATATGTGAGAAAATATTTTACTGTTTCTCAAATTACTACTACATTTGACAAAAAAATATATATATATATGCACACATATGCTACCTTATCAAAATTATTATTATATCAATATCTATATTTAGGGGTGGGGGTGTTACATGTTGCAAGCCCACTACTAGCATAGTAGTGAACCTAAGAGGTCACACATATTTATGGAAAGTAACATTTCTAATTTTATGATTTATCCAATAGTTGGAAATTAATTAATTAATATTGATTAATTAATTAAAGGTTCTATTTAATTTAATAATTAAATTAAATTTTTAATTAAGTAATTAGATTATTTAATTGGACCTAATTTGATTAGTAAGACTAATTGGAGTAAATTATAATTAATCAATTGGATTGATTAATTTGGGATTCAATCAATTGGATTGATTTGTGAATTTTTAAGTTCAAGCCCAAAAATTAATGTGGATCACTTAAGAAGCCCACTACAATATGAAGATAATAAATTAAATAAATATAATTTATTTAATTAATATATTTATAAATAAATAAATTAAGTGATCAATTTTCATAAGATAAAAATTAGCTACTAGGATTTATTTTATGTATAAATATATTGTTGGTATATATTTGATATATATCCATCTTGATACTATTTGAAGAGTTCAAATTAATATCAAGAATATATGTATAGAATTTTGATTACTTATGTAGTCTCATATAAGTCCACATACATTGGAGAGAGAAAAAGAGAAAAGTTGTTGGAAGATTTAGAATTTTTCCAAGATCAAACTTTAAAGTAATTCAAAATTGATAAACTCTCCAAGAGTGGGAGTAGGAGCAAATTTTCTGCCCCTATATATAGGAATGGACAAAAATTACATGAAATAATTAGCAAAAAATTATTTTTAAGTCTTCTATTTTTCTCTCCAAGAAATGAAAAGAAAAAAAAAAGAAAAGAAAGAAAAAGAAAAAGTATTTTATTGAAATCTTGATTTTCTTGTTCTAGTTTCTTAATATTTTCTTTATATTCAAGTTTCAAGAACTTAAAGATTAGTAAACGATTAAAAAGATACTAGCGAATCTTTTTAATTGGTGTTACTTTTTCATATTGTGGACCTGATAGAGGGGAGACACTTGGATCCCTACGAGTTCTGAAAGTCTAGGATAAGCAATTGATTATTTCATTCCCTACAACAATCGGAGTGCACAAAAGGTATAATTCAAATTTAATATTTGTTTATATATTCACTTGAATAAACATGATCGTTAGAATTATTTTTGAATTGAGGGGATAAATTTAATTGATAAATTTATGTTTTTTATAAAAAATTTAATTTTTTACTGCGCATGCCCCTGCGATTATAGTGAACATAACATATGAAAACATAGGAGATTCTCCTATTCTACCAAATAAGTTACGGATCCTTTATTGACTACTCATTGACCTCCTTACACGAAGATCATATACCCAACATAAGCCCTTTTATGATTGTCATGCAATCAGGAACTACATCAAAGTGTATGATGTCGTGTACAAGGCCACCATGGTGCTTCAAGTCAAAGGACTAATTAATGCATTATCATAACTAGGAAATTCTCATTCAACAAATAATACTTTCCAATTGAGAATTTATCAATAGGTCATTCAATGCGCTCATTCCCTCACAAGCCCCCACATACATGCACTAGCATCCCTATGCTAATATCTATGGAATGAGATATTCTCCTTCTGAGTATGCATCATGTGTGCGAGTCTATTGGGCTTATCGATGTCCCATCTCAATAAACCCCTAACTCGGAACATATTTAAAGTCAAAGCCATAAATGCATATTACATGGTCACCATCATATGTGTTGTAACACCCCTTAATCTAACTGCAAAACCTAAACAAGTTGATACAATTAAATCAAGAAATGTTAACTTTTCATCAATACTGGAGTTGTGGTTTTAATAAAGATTCCCCTTTTGGCTATAAAAGAAAGAACTTGAATTCATTTGTTGTTTCATTTCATTTTAAACACACCATATACATAAATCAAAATTGAGTATATTTGTTTACAAAACCATAACAGAGCAGCTTTTTTTAAAAAAAAAACAGAGTTTTCAAAATAGGCTGCAAAAATAGCTAAAAGCATGGCATATGAACAAATCTCTGTCTGGCCACTCTCAAGACTCAGTCACCTCTAAACCTGTACATTTCCACCTGCATCATATAAATCTAATGAGCTAAAGGTTCAATAAGGTGAAACTGATGCAATAACAAATAGCGTACATGTAAATCACAAAAATGATTAACTGTATTATTCAATTTACTAATTTTTATTATAAATCATTCTTTAGGGCCCTTGAATTATGGTACCTATCTAATAACAATAGACTGTGGTTTTCAGAACCTATTCATAATGATTGGATAATGAGAGAAATAATACGGGGTTTTCATACCTGGTTTTTCAACCTTAGGTATTAGCCGCATTTTGTCCTATTCATTGTGGCTTTCCTATACCAATTTTTCAATTTCAAATATTTGCCACTATTTGTGAAATTATATAAATCGCAAGTACAAGGTGTCAAGTTTTAATACAACAGTGAGTTGAGTTGAGTATCCACAAGGATTGTAATAAAAAATTGCATCAAGTACCATAGTTTAAATAGTTTTAATTTTACCTAGAAAATCGAGTGATGATTGATAAACAAAATAGAGTAAGATAAAAATGCAAAAGATAATAGTAGAGTTGTTAGAAACAATATAACAAACACCTTATGAGCAAGAAATTTTAGAGGAATGACTCACCTATTTATAACCTATGTTCTTCCTTCCAAAATATACCAATTCAAGTCAACAACACATGTAAGTTAAGAATTCCTAAACTCATCAATTTCCTCTCTCGAGTGCCGAATTGACTATGAGTTCCAACATGAATTTCGATATCTCTATAAAAATTCAAGAATAAAACTCTACAAAAGTTTAATGAATTCTTTTTCTAAACTTCAAATGTTTTATAAGCTTCTCAACTTTATGATTCCTAGGTTGTGTTATCCCTATGATCATATATAATTAAAAATGAAAAAATTGGCAGAGCACAAGAATTGGTCACCATTCCCAAACATATCTTAAGTCACCCTAGCAGGCCTTGCTTTATCTAGTGTATGCTTTCTGAAATTAAACATGAAATTGAATTAGTACTTGTATCTAGATCACATGTTTCTATTTCACAAGTAGAGTTTCCAATTGAATAAGGGATAATGAAGCTCCCTGAATTAGTAAGCACTTGAGGTGGCTTATCTTGCAAGATGGCATTGCACTTTTCAGTAGTTTTGCACTCTTCTATGTGTTGTTGTTGGATGGCTTTGCAATGTTCCCTTAGATTGATTTTTGTATCACTTGAAAAGTTTTTTTTATGTTATTAAGTATTAATTTCAGTAGCAAGCTATCCAATTTGATTTTCTATTTATTTCATTTGAGCTCTTAAACTTGAAGCTAGTTGCCCCAATTGAGTCTCAAAGTTGTCTATCTTCACTTTATTCTTATTCAATCGGGCTCTTGTTTTACCAATGAAAGTGCATAGCAACTCCTCCAATGATGCCTTTTTCTCACCTTTGGTTTTCATAAATGAAGTGCTAGTGGATACCATGGAATCCATTTCTTGAGAAGCTCCATAAGAAGTCTAAACTACAAATTGGTTAGAAATAGTAGAAATTTGTGTAGCTAATTGTGTAAATGAATCTACCTCAAAAACACCAAAAACCTTTTTGATGAAAGACCTCTCGGAAGGCCATTGATAGCTATTAGTAGCCATCTCCTTCAAACTCCTAGCCTTATGCATACAAATACGTATAACCTGGTGCAAGGTAAGACAACATCAAAATATGCCAAGAAAAGTAAAAGCAATCTAGACTAAAATCAATACTAAGTCATAACAATATTATTGTAATTATGATAAAACAATCCCTGGAAACAACACCAAAACTAGTTCGTGAAATTATGCAAACCGTAAATACATGGTGTCAAGTTTTAATACAATAGTGAGTTGAGTTGAGTATCTACACAGATTGTAATAAAAAATTGCATCAAGTACCATAGTTCAAATAGTCCTAATTTTTTCTAGAAAATCGAGTGATGATTGGTTAACAAAGTAGAGTAAGATAAAATGCAAAGACAAGAGTGGAGTTGTTAGAAATAATATAACAAACACCTTATGAGCAAAAAATTTTAGAAGAATGACTCACCTAATTATCACATATGTTCTTCCTTCCAAAATATACCAATTCAAGTCAACAACACATGTAAGTTAAGAATTCCTAAACTCATCAATTCCCTCTCTTGATTACCGAATTGGCTATGAGTTCCAACATGAATTTCTATATCTTTATAAAAATTCAAAAATAAAACTCTACAAAAGTTCAATGAATTCTTCTTCAAAACTTCAAAGGTTTCATAAGCTTCTCAACTTTATGATTCCTAGGTTGTGTTATCCCTATGATCATGTATAATCTTCTCTCTCTCGAGTGTCGAATCTCATACATCAAACAATCTCAATTAGTGGCCAAATAATCAAAATGCAATACTAAACAAGATAACACAAACAAAATGAATAACTTGAAATAATATTATTTGAAACTCAAAATTTAGGATCAAATAAGGTTGCATCATCCTCTACAAAGAAAAGTTTAGTTCATCATGGATGAACACAACTTCAAAAAATAAAGAAGAAGGAATATGGAAATTGTTCACCAATTTGTGAAATGGAAGGAATGGTTGAAACTCTCTTGTCTCCAAGAATGGCTTCTTCTCTCCAAAAATGCTCTGTTTTGGTTTGCAGAAAATTGAATGGGTCTTATCTCCAAGAACCCAATGGCCTCTTTTATTTCTAAGAACCAATCCCCCTCCCCCTTTTTTAGTTGATGCTAATCTTCCTTTTTAAACTTCTCAAAATAATTTTTTCTCCAAGAGTCTTCCAAAATAACCTTGAAATCCTTCCACGTTTCTTGGCTTTTCTTCAAAAGAAACATGAAATTCTTCCCCTTTTCTTAGTAAAACAATGAGATCCGCATAGAGTGTCCATCACTAATCTAAATAGAACAAGCCCTTAACATTTGGTTGGAATATATTTCTTCCCTAGATAGTACTGTTATACTGTACTTTAATTTTAATAAATCTGATGTAATGCCCAATTTTCTCACAAATGCACGAGATGTAAATGAATACGTAGATCCTGGATCTATCAATGCAATTGCAAGTATCCCAAAAATTAAAATAGTACTTGTGACTATGGAAGCATCTGCATCAGCTTGTTCTTCTGTCATTGCATATACTCTCCCCTGAACTCTCCCATGTACTGTTGGCCAATCCTTTGCTATATGTCCAAGATTTTTACACTTAGAGCAACGATTAATACAACTAAAGCATTCCCCAAAATGATTCCTCCCATATTTAGCACATTTAGAATTTTCAACTACAGTAGAAGTCTGCCCAACTGTAGGACGCTTTTCATTCCCTTGGTTTGATTTTTGCTCTCCTTTTTTCCACTGGTTCAGATTTTTGGGAGTGAATATTTGTTTATTTTGTTGATGAAATTTCTCAATCTCTTTCTCATCTAAGTCAGTCATCAATGCCTTATCCACCAGTTCCCTAATCTCTGTTATTGAGGACATTCTTGTTAGATTAGTGCCTGGCGTGCTAATTATTTTGGCAGTTCTTATACTCTTGCGAATCATTCTTATTTATATTAATATCATTTAAATGACAATCTTTATCTTAAATTCATTATAAGAATTAGATAAAGTCCTTAGATCACACATAGCTATGGGGCATGGTTACGCATATTATAGTGATCGTGGAATATGCCTCTAAGGTTGTGATATTAAAATATTACAAGTTAAGGATTAATGAGATGAGACATCATTGATCCCGTTGAGACTTGTGCATACGATGCAGGATCAAAAGAAGGATGCCTCGTTCCATAAGTATTGGTGTAGAGACAGTAGTGCATGTATGCAGGTGCTTGTTGGGAACAAGTATACTGAACAACCCCACCTGAAAATTTTCAATTAGAAAATATTCTATTGTCAAATGGAAATTTTCTCATTACGATAGTGCAAGAATTAGTCCTTGGACTTGAGGCGTCATAGTAAACTTGTGCATGATATGTTGTACTTTGATGTATTTTTCGATTACATGACAATCACAAGGGGTTTATATTAGGTGTAACATCTTTATATATGGAGATTAATGAGTGGCCAACAAAGGATATGTCACCTATCTAGATGAATAGGTGAATCTCCTATGTGTTCCACTATACTTGACTCTAAAATCCTTGCCCAAGGTTGGATGAAAATTAGACGTGGGGTTTTTTAATTATTCATCATCGAATGAAGCTACTAGGAATGGAAACATAGTTATTGAGCTAATGGGGTTTCGACTTAATATCCATGCCCTAGGCATAATCAGGAGATTAGATGACGGAAGGATCGTACTTGCTTGGTATTCGTAATTGGAATAGGTTCGCACATTCACCTTAGACTAGGAGTCATGATGCATTGTTAGGTGTTTTCCATATCTTATGGGTTCTTGGAATATTTAATTAATTGATTGGATTAATTAATTAAGATGGTCCTAATTAATTAAATGAATTAATTTAATTGATTGAATTAATTAAAGTATGGCCTAATTGATTACTTAGGCCTAGGCCTATTAAGTGTGGGCTTGTAGGAAGCCCATTAGAAAATTGGATTAGGAATCTAATTCCTAAAGGAAGTTGAATTGGGAATTCAATTTCTACGAGGTAATAAGGAAAAAGGAAAGTCATTATGGGATAAGGAAACTTACTAAAAGAGTTAGAGATAAGAAAAGAAGAAGAGTCCTACATGGAAAGGACTTGTGGTAGCCTTTATTGACAATCTTCTTAGACATTTTTATGGGAATTTTATTGCAGATTTTTGTGAAGAAAAAATGTGGAAAACAGCCCCTCTCTCTTGAAGAAAAATAGTTTTCTTCATCTCCAAATATTCGTCCCTCCTTTCCCTTTCAATCTACAAAAAGTTCACCAACCTTTTATCTAGTTTAATTCTTGATTCAATTGTTGAATTAGGAATTAAATTAAACGCCTAAAACACTAATTGTTAGTGTGTTCTTGTTCCAAACAAAATCATTTTGGGATACAATTATCGAATCAAAAACTACTAGCATAGGATTCAGTTGCGAATGGGCATCCAAAGTGTGGATACCGTTAGAGGGACATAACATTTGGGATCCTAGAAGCAAATCAAATTTCAATCAAAGCGATTTTGAATTGAAGAACATGGAGATACTTTCATGCAGGGATAATGATTTGAATCGTTTCAATCCCTACATCCGCTGGAATGCAAATCAAGGTAAGGGTTTTTGATACTTTCTTACTTTAACTATCAGAAAACGCACAATTGAGTAATCGCGAAAGGGTTTCAGGATTTATTTTAATTACATGTGATGTAATGTATATTTATGTTTTTGAAATTTTTTAAATTCCGCTGCGTATACATTTTCTGGGATCATGCGAACCTAACAGTGGTATTAGAGCTAAGGTTCGTGCATTTCTGATACTTTTCAATTATGTTTATTTAATATATGTGATAGATTAAATATTTATGTGTAATTGATTTTGAATCAATTAATTTCTTTGTTTGGGATTAATATTATTAATCCTTTTAAATGTTAAAACATTTTAAGAATTGAGATGAGTTAAGAAATTTAATTTTTTGATCTAAAAATTTTAAGATTTGTGAAATCTTGAATTTCTTGAAACGTGGTAAGAAATAAAAAATCAAATAAGTTAATTTCTTGATCAAGAAAATTAGTTTTTATCAAGTTTTCAAAATTTCTTGATGAGATCAAGAAACTATAAAATCAAAATTTTGGGAAAATCTTGAATTCTTGGACATTAAAAAAAAATTGACCGTCGAGTGGGCCGCCAGGCACCTAATGCGCGGGTGCTGATACTCGACGTCACACGTCGGGTGGGCTGCCGATCACCCGACATCGGGCATTGGGTTGCCCGCTGGCACTCGGCATGCGGGCGCCTAGCCACCCAACTTGACAATAGTCATTACCTGGCACAACATTTCCAAAGCATTCAAACCATGCCTTGGGAGTGTTTAAGACCATATAAAGGCTTCTTCAGCCTGCAAACCTTACCACTGCCCCAACTTTCCTTCAAATCTAAGGGGTAGATTCATAACGACCTTTTCCTTCAAATTTTCATTTAGAATTGCATCTTTAACATCCAACAGATGTAGCGGCCAGCTCAAGTTTACCACCAAGGATAATAAGACTTGAATTGAGTTTAGCTTTCACTACAGAAACAAAGGTCTCCTGATGGTTAACCCATAAGTCTGGATAATTTCCTAAGCGATAAGTTTAGCCTTGTATCTTTCTATGCTCCCATTTGCATTACACTTCATTAGTAAGATTTGAACTTGAGGCCATAAATTCATCTTACATCTCTAAAGTGTCACTAATGTAACGTTGGGTGGGCTGTCGGCCACCCGACATCGGGTGTTGTGTCACCTGCTGGCACCAGACGTGTGGGCACCCACCACCCAACATGTGACGTCGGGTGGGCTACCAGCCACCCGATGTGCAGGCGGCCAGCCACCCGACGTGTGACATCAAGTGGGCAGCCGGCACCCGATGTACAGGTGTTCAGGTCGCCAGTCGGCACCCGACGTGTGGGCACCCAGCCGCCAAACAGGTGGTCTGCCCAACCACTCGACGGGCAATAGCCTTGTTGAGCTGTTGTCCCTCCTTAACCTAACTACAGAACCTAATCAAACTGATACAGTTAAATCAAGAAATGTGAACTTTTCATCAACACTAAAGTTATGGTTTTAATAAAAGTTTCCCATTTTAGCTATAAGAGAAAGAACTTGAATTCATTTATTATTTCATTTCATTTTAAACACACCATATGAATAAATTAAAACTAAGTACATCTATTTACAAAATCATAACATAGCGGCTTTTTAAAAAATAAAATAGAGTTTTCAAAATAGGCTACAAAAATAGCTTGAAGCATGGTATATGAACAAATCTATGTCCCGCTGCTCTTGAGACTCATTCAATCTCTAAACTTGTACATTTCCACCTGCATCACATGAATCTAATGAGTTAAAGGTTCAGTAAGGTAAAATTGATGCAATAACAAATAATGTACATACAAATCACAAAAATAATTAAATACATTAGTCAATTTAATAACTTTCCTTCATAAATCATTCTTTAGGGCCCTTGAAGTGTGGTACCTAACTAATAGCGATAGACCGTGATTTTTGAAATATATTTATAATAATTGGTCAATAAGAAAAATAATACAGGGTTTCCATACTTAGTCTATCAACCTTAGGTATTAGCCGTATTCTGTCTCATTCATTGTAGCTTTCCTATACTGATTTTTCAACATCAAGTATTTACCACCATTTGTTAGGTCCGTCACTCCCTCCTACGCCCCTTGCCTACCCGACAATTAATCAAGTACCATACTTCCTTTTCAAAAATCTCGTTATATTCTTAATATAGTATCATTCTTCATGAACCATGTATGCATAAAAAATTACATCATTTGGCAAACAATGACAATCACATTAAAATATGAACAACATTATATGATTCTTGTGATACAACAAATGAAAGTTTCAACTTACCTCAAGTCCGTTTTATGCTAAGTGAAAAGGTTAATCTCTTTGAAAGATAGGATATGTTAAAGACCTAACGTAATCTAATCATGTACCTTTTAATATCTATTTAATAAATCACATAATCTATTCTAATTAAAATCGTGTATTTTTCAATCCTTTGTAAATAATTCCATATCAATTACATGACCTCAAAAATAATGCATACTCCATATTTTACTTTCAAGACATTAAACATTAGGGCATCTAAAAAATCACTAATAATTCAAACATAAATATTATGGTAGACCCCAAAAAATGAACACAATCCAAATTAAGATGACGTAAATTCAGTTCTAAATTAAATTGATTATAACCTTCAATTAAGCAAACTAATTGTTATTGTTCACAATCATTTCTACTTCCAAATACAATATAAGCATTACAAGATTAATAAAAACAAGTAAATTAAGCATATTTCACAAAACTGTTAATTTTGCTAGAAACTAGTTTAACTAGCTTGGTTTGAGCTTCAAGTCTATCCCACTTGAGTTTTCATTCATAAAAAATATACTAAAACATGTAACCATCCAAGATACTATAAATTCATCATAAGAAACATTGAAAAAGAATACACCTTGGAATTGAGCTTCGAAATCAATGGTTTTCAATCTTAAAAGGGTGGAAACTTGTCATAGTTTGTATTCTATGGAATCCTATGGATTGAATTTAATTTTTGTGAGTAAGAGAATATAGAAATTTGGGAGAAACTTTGGAGAAGAAGGCTGGTCTTTTTTTGAGGAGCTTCTATAAGAAAATATAGATGAAAATGATTTCTTTGACATTTCAAAGAGAGATAAGTGGAGGGCTAGGATTTGGTGACTCATGCTTGGTGCCTTCTCATGCTAAAAGCCACGTTTATGGGTTAGGGAGATGACAAAAATTGATTCTTTGGTATTATAATCACGTGCAATGCAGTTTAGAATGATTTCATGCAACTTAGTCAACCAACCAATCAAATTGCATCATTTTGCATACTTTTAGTTCTTAGCCAAATTTAATATATTTTAAGCAAATATGTGGGCAATTAATCACTTTGAAATGTAACAAGTATGGGGTAATATAAATAATTTATTTCATAGCTATTCAACACATCAATCTTCCTTAACCGAGATACGGAGCTTTTCAATGCAAAAAGTCACTTAATGAATATGTTAATAAAAAAAATAAAAGTTTGATCTCATATTTCATGTACTATTACATGTCAAAACATAGCTAGAGCATATAGTAATAATTGTTCATGTTTGTGCAATCATGTTATTTGTATGCCATAATCCGATAATGCATATTCATGCAAGATGCTTGTTATTGACTATGTAGGAGATAATTAGACATTACATGCATGACCATGCCCCATAGCTAAAAATAATCTAGGGACTTTATCTTGATAAAATAATTAAAGATAAAGAAATACCTTTATCTATTTAAACATTATGGATAAGACTATTTTTACAAGAGTATAAAAGCTCGTCGCTAATTTGCTCACCGGGTACTACTCTACACCTATATCATTTCCAATGAGTAAGATATCATCAACATACAGCACAATAAATATCACTGCACTCCCACAATAGTCTAATCATTCTCTTGGATCTAACTCTACAGATCCTAATCCCCAAGATTTAAGATACTTATCCCAAATCCTTCATGGAGAACTGAGTAGACAACAAAAACTTTGTTAATGCACATCCCTACATAATTCCTAATGAGTAGGATGTCATCAATCTAAAGCACAACAAATGTCACCATCCTCCCACTAATCTTCTTATACACACAGGGTTCATCCAAATTCTTGAAGAAACCAAATAATTTGATTACCTCATTGAATCAGAGGTTCGATCTTGGGAAAGCTTGTTTAAGTCCTTAAATGGATCTCTGTAGCTTGCAAACCTTTTGTTCACTCCCACTGAATACGAAGACCTTTAGCTACCCTATATAGATCTCTTTCTCAATATTCTCATTAAGGAAGGCGGTCTTTACATCCAGTTGCCATATCTCGTAGTCATAATATGCTGATATGGCTAGCAATGTCCAAAAGTATTTCAGCATTGCCACTTGTGAGAAGGTTTCCTCATACTTATTTCCTTGTCTTTGAGTATAGCCCTTCGCAACCAGTCATGCCTTATAGGCCACTACCTCTCTACCTACTCCAAGCTTCCAATTATTGACCTATTTGCAGCCAATGGATACACGTGGTTGGTCCAATGTGGTGGGTCCACTAAGGTCCATACCTTCTTAAAGTATAAGGAGTCCATTTCAGTTTACATGGGCTCTTGCTATTTTCCTGAATCGATATCAGACATCGCTTGTCCATAATTCCTTAGATCACTATTTAAAGAATGCTCCTCCTTGTTGTTCTCCAACAAAAGACCTTACCTCTCAAGTAGCCATGAGATCCTTTTGGATCTCTTAGGAGGCTGTGTGGTAGAAGTGTTAGTTGTTGGTGGTTCTGGCACTACTGTCTCTTATGGGATGCTTGGTGGTTATTGAATTTCTTAAACTTCAATGACCTTGCCTTTTCTATAAAATAGAAACTCCTTCTCAAGGAAAGTGGCGTTCCTCAAAACAAACACCTTTTGTTCTGAGAAATCATAGAAATAGTATCCAATTAATTCCTTTAGATACCCCTCCAACTTATATAAGGTAGATCAAGCATATCTCCCACCAGCTATTTCTCACATAAGCGGGGCAACTGTGATACCCGAGCCTCTTACTACTCACATGACCATATATGATTCATGCATTATATGTTAATTACGTGCTATTTACATTGGTATGACATCATATAATTCATTTTATACAGCATTGTTAACCATTAAACTTAATTTTGAAGCTCTCGCACGGTATTGATTATTGAATCCCCTAACCTAAGTGGTTGATTTTTTATTGAGATAAGAAGAAATTTAGGTATTGATATAGTGAATAGTGCTAGGTTACACGTGGTAACCTTAGGAGTTAAAAAGGTGTCACCGAAAAGTTTATAGAAAGAGAGTCGGTTCGATCATGAATTTTAATATTATATATATATATTTAAATCATACACTTCGGACAACTAGATATACAATACTATAATTTAAATGTTATATAACTAGGTTCATAGGCTTGTAACACTTTCGGTGCACAAACTTATCAATCAGGCAAGAACCGATGATTTTTCGGGTAAAGAACCTAATGAACGGACATAGGAATTTGCTACGGGAATAAATGGTGATGAAGATAGGTTGCAACCAAATAAGAATATGTGAGACACATAAGATAAGGGCTGCAAGATAAGGGAGAAAATCAGATTATACCATTACATGCCACCTCAAGCTTATGCCACCTCATGCTTAGACTTATCAAGCTAGCACTTCAATCTATTCTTCACTCTTAAGCTAATAGCGACGACTTGAACCTTATTCTGAACCATTTCAGCTTCTAAATACATGGAAAAATATCTCTGAATAGGTCCTAAGTGATTCCAACTGAAAAAGGAGGCAAAACAAGCAAAGGGAAGGAGAAATAACCAAGTTCAAGTAGAAAACTGTGAAAGGCTATTTTACATCTAAGATTGGAGGGCAACAATAAACAAATCTAGATTAAGCCACCAACCAAGTGAAAGGTAAGTAAAGATTCATTTGCAACTACAATGCATAGACATAGTAGATGTGTGAATTATATGTAATATCATAAATTATATGTGCATAGTAGAGGGCTCTCAATTGAGCATACATACATGGGCATTGTCATTGGCATGTGGATGCATCATATATGTGCATTGTGATAAATTTTGCATTACACAGCATGATTGTGAGAAAGAAAAATATTTTGCTGACCACTACTAGTGCACCTGAAGTATGCATGGATTTACATGGTTTTATGCATGGATTTGTAGGTTCGCGTGCATAGATTTGAATACGTATAAGTATGCATGGATTTGCATGCTTATATGATTATTGGCCATTGAATTATGGCGGTGTACAGAGCACTTTTCCAGTACATGGGATAGTAGCGTTGGTCATGGGCCCAAGAAAGAAATAATTTTGAGATAAATATTTTGATGCATAAAATTGCATTGTGGGCATAGCATGTTGAGATGCATGACTTGATATTGTGGATTATTCTTTGACATGCATAATCATTACTTGCTGAGTGTTAGCTCATATAGTTTATGCATTGTAGGTGAGTATGACAATGCTTGAAGCATCTTTTATTGGCTGGGCGGTGGTTGGAGCTCCTGCAGGTGTCTGAAAGAGTGTGTACATGGATAACGACCTGTTGGGCTATTTTGTTGGCTTGTTATATTTTGAGTCTGTTGCATTATATTTTTAGACTGGTACTATATTTCACTTTTAAAACTTTACTGTAAATAAGTATGTAAATATTGGGTCGTTGTGGGTGTTGTGCTTTTATATAAATACTGATCCTGCTATATACATGAAATGTGTTAAAAAGTATTTTAAACAAGATTATACATGTAAGAAGTGATTTATCTTTTCTTAAAGTGTTACAAAAAAAAATTCCATTCATACACACTGGTTTTATCATGTCAAATTATATTATATATATAGTTGCGTAGTAATGGAGATGTTACAGCAACCCCATCCCTAAGGTATTTATATGAAGAAATCTTGCCACATCACATCTTATATGATGTTTTGGTCACCAACTTAGTTGGTACTCTATTTAATAGAAATATCGTCATTTCTAGAGCATAAGCCTTGAATAAAAGAGGAATCTTAGTGAAACTCATCATCTATCGAATCAAGTCCAACAAGGTTCGATTCCTAGGCTCAACAACCCCATTCAACTATAGAGTTGTAGGCAAAGTCCATTGTGAGAGAATCTCATTCTCTCTTAGATAATCAAGAAACTTTGAGCCTAAATGCTAGCCTCCTCGATCAGATCGAAGAGTCATAATATTTCACTCAGTTTGTTTCTCCACTTCATGCTTAAAGTCTTTGAACTTACAATGGCTTCATACCTATATCTCAAAAGATACACATACCCATATCTAGAATAATTCTCGATAAAGGTAATGAAATAGTGGTAGTTTTCTACGACACTAACACTTAGTGGCCCGCATACATCTATATGGATCAAATCTAAATAATTTGTAGCATGCTCCAATTATCCCACAAATGGTAACTTAGTCATTTTTCCCTTAAGCAAGATTCGTATGTTGGCATTTCTTACTTGTCCTTAAGGCCAAGCAATTATGACAATTTCTCTATTCTTTTCTTAAAGATATGATCTAGTCTAGCATGCCACAAGTATGTGGAATTATAATTATCTAACTTATGTTTGTTACTTTGTTGAATATGCAAGATGGAGGTTTTGGTTGGAAAATATATAAACAATTTATCAAAGTTCCAACATGAACCAAAGAAGAACTATAATAAATGGAACACTTTCCATCCTTTATTAAAAAATAATAACCCTCATCAAACAATCTCAATTAGTGGCCAAATAATCAAGATGCGATACTAAATAAGATAACACAAACAAAACAGGAATTGTAATGTTTTTTTTAGTTTTGGAACATAAAGATAAAATTTTCAAACTATCCTATTGTTACAACTTTAAGATTGCAAACTCAAGTGCAAGTTGTATTAAGTAATAAATTTCTCATGAGTCCGAGGTCGATCCACAGGAAAGTTGTTTAAAGAATCCAAGTTTATCTTTCTAAAAAGATGGAGTTTATATGAATCAAAATATATGAACAATTAATGTATGTTGTAACTAAAGAAAAATCAAAGTAATAAAAGTATTGAGGATTAGGGATCCACTCTTGAGTTTTGGATAGAGAAATTGTTATTTATTCTTTTTACCTCTATTAATTACCATAATTAGAATCCATACATAATGAATGTTCCAATGAGAAGATATTATCAAATAACTCATGCAATAAGGTAATCATGATATTATCTTAATATTGCAAATTATCTCTTAACACAAACACTTATTTATGGGATCAAGCATTTATGCACACCTTCGTCAACAATAAATCAAGGTTTCACATTAGCAGTCGGTGGGGTAAAATCGTACAATAAGCTAAATAAACCCAAGTGTTTGTTGTGCCATTGGAGATACATAAATCAAGAATCACCACAAAACAAGTAGGATTTACATCAAAAATAAAAATTATAATACAACATACTTAAACATTTTCTACCCTTATAACCATTCCTCTTCCTCCATCAAGAGGTTTACCCTTTTTCCTCCGCAAAATAAAATTTAGAAAGACATAATAAAAGTGGCAAAGACTAAAAATATTAGAGAAATTTGAAAATGCATTTCTATTACTACTAGAAAACTTACAATACTAGAAAATATATAAACTAGAAAACTTAGCCTAAAGAAACCCTCTACCCCCCCCCCCATCTTACAAGCTCAATACATGGCCTATTTATAATACTTGGAGTAAGCTAGAGGCCAAATAAATAATGGAACGTTAATCAAATGGTATGCTAGTTGCCAAGAGTTGGTAAGTTGTTACACCAAGTTCTCACCCACTGAATTAAATTGCATCGTTTGATTAGATACAACTAGATTTTGTACATTCATAAAAAATCCAAATTGTAGATCTTTTGGGGCTAATATATTTTAATATATCGTTTGTCAAATTTGGAGATCGAATGAAGGAGATATGATCAAATAATTGAGTCATGTCCAAGAGTCATCCTTTAACAGCAGCAGCAACTTGCAGCCTATGTTTTTACCATTTTGACACATGTTCTCACCATTTTATCTTTAGAAAACTTGTTTATTACCTCTTATGTATAACATATCCAGATTTTATCCCAAAATAAATTTGGGCTCAAGAGATATAACCCAATTCGTAAAATAAGTCAATAATAGGCTGAACTTTGATCCGAATTTTGGTGATCCATTTTGTGCACCTACTTCGATGAATGTTCTGCTATAATCAAAACTAAATTGGGCTGAGCTTCCAACAGAAAAGTTGTACCTCTATCTCTTGGCTTTCAAATGAAATAAGTTTCAGGTCCATAAGGCTTTTTATCATGAATTTATGCTCAAATTATAAAAAACTACACAAGTTTGGAAATATGCTTCCATATATTCCCTAGCACAAAATATTAATAAAATAATAATATTAACAAGAATAAAGCAAGAAAAGTATAAAGGATCTGATACAAAAATATATTAAAATATGCACTTATCAAATTCCCCCGCACTTAACCCTTGCTTGTCCTCGAGCAAGCCTAAAACAAACATAAATTAATCCACTTTCGTAGGAAATCACGATTGCATTTAGCATATGCAACAAGCCTCTAAACCCCTAAGTGGTCCATAGAGGATAAGTTATAGTCTCGTGAAGGTTTCCAGCAGTGATACCCACAAATACCTATAATAACTATCTTCTAACTTTTATTCTCATGAAGCAACAAAGTAATTTGAAAATAAAATCAAACAAGTGTTGAGTTTAACTCGCAGTCATTCAAAAGTCAATACATTTCTACAATAAGCATATACAAGTGTGTGTGTGTGTGTGGATAGTTAATGTCAATAGTGACGAAACTATACATGCTTCAAATAAGTAAATTCTCATAAAACATTACAAAAATCATCACCCAGTCTCTAACAGAAAAGTTAAACATCATAGGTTCTTCATTTGGTGCAAATCTCCACTACACTGAAGGTACCACATGAAATCAAAAGGTTTTCAATAAAGGTTGTAATGGGGTCAAAGGGTAGTGATGTAGCTAAAAAATAAAAAGATAAGATGCAACAAAGGTTCTAAAAATTTCATGGAATTGAAGATAGAGTTTATCGATGAAAAATTCTCAAACTCCACAAATTTCAACACTGGGGTCTATTATTATTGAATTGGACCCTTCTTATTCATCTTACAACATCTCATTTTTAGTTGCAACTCATAGCACTTTGCAAATTTTTTTTCTTTCTATTTTTTTATTATTATTTTTCTTTTTTCTTTTTTTTTAAAGAGAAACTCCCCCACACTTATCTTCTATTCTAACCTAAATTTATTTTGTAAGTTCACACTGTCAATTGAATGTCTCTTAAACTCCAATCATTTTTAGAATAAGGATTGGATAATAGTATATTTAGGATAAGTAAAAAAATATGGTTAAAAAAATATATTTATTTATTGAAAGGCTCAAAGTGGTTTACTAGGGGGATGTTTTCTTGAAACATCATATGGGGAACAAGCTGATTTGACAATGGTGTTAAAAAGCCTAATGCCTTAATTATTTTTCTAGTGGTGCACTATCAGTCATTTGTCTTGACAAACCAAAAGTAAAAGTTCTAAAACTCAACCCCTACATATTGAAGATCCAAGTGATGATTGGAGCAAAGGCATACAAACTATCTATTTTGATATGATTGTCTTCATACTGAATAACATAACCATTTATGCAAAATAAAATTTGAGTATAATTATCGCAAAAATATATTAACCAAATAACAATATCAAAGTCCAAAGTAACACCCATCATCAATCAAACCATATTATTCATGCTTAATTTTAATCATTGAAGTTGGAAGAAGCTCTATGACTCAAAAAAAGTAAAAATAATTGGTAATTCACAAACATTTGTTAAAAACTTCACAAACTTGCCATCTTATGCAAAAAATAAGGATGCATCTCAAGAGTGTTACAATTACCCTTTACTCAGCCACCATTTTCATGCTTTCAACAAACCCATCAAAAAAATACACGCCCCCAACCTAATCGAGACATTATCCCCAATGTCAAAAATAGATATAAAAGTAGAGTTTGAAAGATATCACCTGAAGTGTGGCTAATAAAGCTGAAACAACAAAAGAAACACATACTATTAGATAAAAATATTAACAATAAGTATCACAGACTGAAAGTCAAATTCAATTTACATTTTTTACCATTGTTCCTGTTGGACCAATCCACATTGGCCAAGACTGGATCAGGTTGAGCAAAAATGAGGATTCTTCTCACATACGGTGAAATAAAACTTTTTTTCACAACATGATCTACAAAAGATAGCAAACCATCATAAAAACCATTAACATTAAGAATACCTATAGGTTTTTGGTGAATGTTGAGTTGTGCCCAAGAGATAACTTGGAATAATTCTTCTAGTGTACTAAAACCGCCACGTAGAATGATGAATGCATTCGCATTGTTTAACATGTTAGGCATTCTGTCCTGAATATGTAATACTTTTAACTCATCTCCAATGGTCATACCTATGATATTCTGTACTGTTAAAGATTTTGGGATAACTCCCAAAACTTGGACACCTCCTACTTAAGCAGATATAGCAACACTCTCCATTAACCCCAAACTGTCTCCCCTATATACTAAATAATTTTTCTCTCTGCTAAAGTTCTACCAAGGTTATTGGCTGCTTCTATAAACTCATTATTTTTTTCAAGATTGGATCCACCAAAAACACAAATGCAATTAAATTTGCGAGTTGAAGAAACTTCTATTCTTTTTTAATTTTTTTTCCTTTTTGAAAATAAGTTGTGCAAAAATAGAGTAAGTACGGTGATATTTATTGAGGTGTGAACAGGGAATGCATTTATTACATGTCTTTTTCTTTTGTCAAAAAGGTTAAAAATAAGGACACACACAAAATTTAAAAATTACCTACTTACACGTAAATGTATATGTAGTTGTGATTGTGGCTCACATTTTTCTCTGTTTTACGTCTAGTAATGGCTTAAACACCCTCTATGGGTCGAGGATATGCTTTCCATTCAGTTTTCTTATAAACTGGTAAACACGGTCTTTTAATGTTAGATTCTCAAGACTATAAAGCTCATATTCATTTTGAAAACGATCCCATAAATAAAAAATTACACGTTGTACCAATCCACATGAATGTGTCTCAAGAGTTAATATAATGTGATCTAAAGACTCCTTATTCAGTCCATCCATAATGAATTTAAATTTATCTTCTCGATTTTTAGAGAACATTCCTAAAGAACAATATTTTTTGTTGCAAGTCCATCTAGCACAATTGTGACAAACTTTAATTTTTTTCACCCTTCGTTTTTTTGATTATGTACTTGTACCAAAACCAGACATGTATCTAATAAGCAAATATGGAAACTCATGTGAAAACTCATCTGCTCTTACCTTTGTTTCAATTATCCATCGTATGTCCTCCGGGATGCCCTTGTGAAGCATCCTTAATCTTTCAATCTTGATTTTATAAATTTTCAAAATTACATTTTTGGGAAGAAAAGGAAATCGCTTCTTGAGAGTTAGAAAAATGTCACCCATTTTGAAAAGAACAAGAAAAGAGAATGAGAAAAGTAAATAAAATTTGTACAAAGATTTCAGTTGTTTGGAAAACTAACAAGTCCAACTTTAATAGCCACAGAGTACTATTTATCCACCACTTAATCAGGAAAAAAAAAAGAAAGATAAAAAAAACTTTCAAAACAAATAAGTTAGAGAAAATGAGTATATACAACACTAATCATAACAAGAGTTAGAAAGAAAAAGAATTTCCTATTGTGAAAATTGATTTTCTAGAAATGATTTAATTCTTTGTCCATTTTCTTTGAATATGTTACCATTTCTAGCATTCTCAATGTTAATCGCCCCATAAGGATATAATTTTTTTACAACAAAAGGACCACTCCACATTGATCTCAATTTTCCAGGAAACAAATACAATCGAGAATTATCAAGCAAAACCTTTGGACCAACCTCAAATATTTTTCCTGAAATTTTATTATCATGAAAATCTTTGATTCTTGCTTTATAAATTTTAGAATTCTCATATGCATCATTTTTCAGTTCTTGAAGTTCATTGATTTGCAATTTGCATAATTTTGAAGCTTCATCAAGGTTGAAGTTAAACATTTTGATTGTCCAATAAGCTTTATGTTCAAGTTCAACAGGTAAATGACAAAGTTTTTCATAAACTATCCTATAAGGAGACATGCTTAATGATTTTTTGAAAGCAGTTCTATATGCCCAAAGTGTATCGGTAAGTCTAAGAGATCAATCTTTACAGTTTGGGTTAACTATTTTCTCCAAAATTTGTTTTATCTCCCTATTTGTAAGTTCAACTTGTCCATTTATGTGAGGGTGATAAGGGGTTGCAACTTTATGTATGATTTTATATTTCCTCATTAAAGTTCCAAAAACTTTGTTACAAAAATATTTTCCCCCAACACTGATAATAAAACTAGGAATTCCAAATCAACTTAAAATATTTTCTTTCAAAAAATTTATCACTATTTTGTGATTATTGTTTCGACAACGAATTGCCTCGATCTATTTTGAAACATAATTTATGGCAACTAATATATAAAGAAAACCAAATGATAATGAAAATAGCCCCATAAAATCAATACCCCAACAGTCAAATATTTCAATCACTAGGATAGGGTGTAGGGGCATCATATTTCTCTTTGAAAGAGACCCTAACTTTTGATAATTTTCACAACTTTTGCAAAAAGTGTAAGTGTCTTTGAAAAGAGTTGGCCTATAAAATCCACATTGCAAGATTTTTGCAGTAGTTTTCTTTACAGAAAAATGACCACCACATACTTCTGAATAACAAAATTTGACAATATTACCTATATCATTGTCAGGCACACATCTTTGAAAGATTTGATCTGGACAATATTTGAATAGGTATGAATCATCCCAATAATTTTTTTAACCTCAGTCAAAAACTTCTTTTTGTCTTGAGAGTTCCAATGCGATGGCATCTTTCCTGTCACAAGAAAATTAACAATGTCAGCAAACCAAGGTAAAATAAAAACATTAAATAGTTGTTCATTAGGGAAAGTATCATTAATAGGTGTCGTTTGAAATGAGTCATCACAAACAAGTCTCAAAAAATAATCAACCACTACATTCTCTACTCCCTTTTTATCTCGAATAGTAACATTAAATTCCTGGAGTAAGAGAATCCACCTAATCAGTCTTGATTTAGCATCTTTTTTTAACAAAACATATTTCAAAGCTGCATGATCACTAAAAACAACAACTGGTAAGCCAACAAGATAAGATCAAAATTTGTCTAATGCAAAAACTATAGCAAGTAATTCTTTTTCAGTTGTTGTATAATTTAATTGAGCACCATTTAAAGTTTTACTTGCATAGTACATAACATATGGTTTCTTATCTTTTATTTGTCTTAAGACAGCTCCAACAGCATAATCACTAGCATCACACATTATTTCAAAAGATAAAGTCCAATTTGGAGACTACATGATTGAAACAGATGTAAGCATGCTGTTAATCTTAACAAAAGCATTTTCACAATTTTCAGTTCATTTAAAAATAGTGTCTTTTGTTAGAAGACTACACAAAGGTTTAGATATTACACTAAAATCTTTGATAAATCTTCTATTAAAACCAGCATGTCCTAAATATGATCTAACCTCCTTCACAATCTTTGGTGTTGGCAAATTAGTAATTAACTCAATTTTAGATTTCTAAACCTCAAGAAGGACATGTAAAAGTTATTTTCTCTTGATCTTCAAGTGCAATTGTAATTTAATTATACCCAAAATATCCATCTAAAAAGCAATAAAATTTGTGTCCCGTAACTCTTTCTAAAATTTATTCTATGAAAGGTAATGGAAAATGATCTTTTCTAGTAACTGAGTTGAGTTTTCTATAATAAATGCACATTCACCAACCAGTAACAGTCCTAGTTGGAATTAATTCATCATTCTCATTCTTGCCTACAGTAACTCCAGATTTCTTAGGTACAACTTGAGTAGGACTTACCCATTTGCTATCAAAAATAGGATAAATGATTTAATTATCTAAGAGTTTAATGACTTTATTTCTCACTACTTTTTTCATATTAGAATTTATCCTTCGTTGCATTTCTCTTGAAGGTTTAGCATTTTCCTCTAGATAGATGTTATGTGTGCAAATGAAAAGATTAATACCTTTAATATCAGCAATGGTCCATCCTAAAGTATTCTTATGCATTTTTAGAGTTTTGATCAACTTACCTTCTTGAGATGCATCAAGTTTGGAAGAAAGTATTACTGGAAAAGTCTCATTCTCACCCAAGAAAGAGTATTTCAAATTAATTAGCAAAGGTTTCAAATCAACCACGGAAGCTTTAATACTTTATGGAATAGATTTTACTATTAATGATGAAAGTTCTTCAAACCTTGGCTTCTAAAAATGTTTTTCTTGTACCTACAAAAATTCAGAGTTAGTATTAGTGTGTGCCTTTTTACAAATACTTTCACTTTCGAAACAAGTCTCCAAAGAATCTAAAGAGTTAGTAGTAGTAAAGTATTTATGAACAAGTTCCTTAATTGAATCTACTTCCTGTACTTCGACATCTTCTGCAGGTTGCATACAAATATTAAACACATTTAGTTCCAAAGTCATATTTCCAAATGATAACTTCAAATTACCATTCCTACAATTGATCAAAGCATTTGAAGTTGCAAGAAAAGGACAACCCAAAATGATAGGAATTTGTGTATGTGTTTGTGCAACAGGCTTTGTGTCCAAAATAATAAAATCAACTGGAAAGTAAAACTTATCAATTTGTACCAACACATCTTCTACTATTCCCTTTGGAACTTTAATCGAACAGTCAAATAGTTGGAGTACAACAGAAGTTTTTAAGTTCTCCCAAACCTAACTATTTATAAACTGAGAAAGGTAGAAGATTTACACTAGTACCAAGATCAAGCAAAGCACACTCTATTCTGGTGTTTCCTATGATACATGAAATGGTTGGACAACTTGAATCTTTGTAATTAGGTGAAGTGAATTGTTGAATGATTGAACTAACACATTTGGTTAAAAATGCCTTCTTTTGTACATGATGTTTTCTTTTGATTGTACACAAATCTTTCAAAAATTTGGCATAAGATGAAACTTTTTTTATTGCCTCCAACAATGGAATATTAACCTTCACTTATTTAAAAATTTCAAAAATTTCAGCATTTGAGTTCAATTTTTGAGTTGCTTGCAATTTTTGAGGAAAGGGCGCTAGAGGTAAATATTTTTTTTTTTCATCATTTTCACACTCACCTTCTTCAAACTTACCTTCATCATCAAGACTATTTTCATTCTTCATTTCTGGAGGTGGATTAGAAACTTTCTTCCTGGGATGAATAGTCTTATTAATAACTTTTCCATTCCGAAGAGTTGTGACTGAATTAGCCTCCTTGACTGAATTTTCACCTGAAAAAGAAACATGACACTGAGTGGAAGGATTAAGTTGAGGTTAAGCAGGAAATTTACCTTTTTCATGAGTACGCAAAGAAGTTGTTAGTGTTGAAAGTTTGCTTCTAATCTCATTGATAGCTTGTGAAGTCTGATTATTGATGTTTATTTGTTCATGCATAAATGCTTGCAAAGTCTCCTCAAGGGATTTTGTATGTGGAGCTGGATAAGAATGAAAGTTTGGTGGTTTTTTGTGAGTGTAGCGGTTGGGCATGGTTATTATCTCACCAACTGAAATTAGGACGATTTCTCCATTGTGGATTGTAAGTTTCAGAATATGGAGAATGGAAAGGTTTTTTTAATGTGTTCATGAAATTTTCTTGTACTGGAATATTTGGACATTCATTGGTGGAGTGCCCCAAAAGTTTACAATTACTACAAACTTCTTCCTCTTGAACAGATTTGATTTCCTTTACTTTTTTAAGTTACATGGCTTCAACTTTTCTTGTTAAACTAACAAGCCTAGCATTTAGATCATCTTCTTGGCTAAGGTAATATTTTTCTTTATTACTATTAGCAAGATTAGATCTAATAAAACCTTCGAAAGAATTAACACTATGCCATGATTGAGAGCTTTCTACTAAATGATCTAAATATTCTAGCTTTCATCAGATTGTTTATCCAGAAACTTACCATTACATATTATTTCAGGAGTTAAACCTTCATAAAATAAACTAATTAAGTACCATTTTTTAAAACCATGATGTGGGCATGAATTTAATAAATCTTTAAATCTTTCCAACATTGAAAGAAAGTTTCATTCGAATTTTGAGAAAAAATTTGAATTTGAATTTTCAAAGCATTAGTTTTACGAGTTGAAAAGAATTTTTTCAAAAATTCAGCTTGCATTTCTTACCAAGTGCCAATTGACCTAGGTTTTAAAGAATAATTTAGCCAATTTTTTGCTTTATCTTTTAAAGAAAAAGGAAATAATTTGAGCTTAACAATCTCATTTGTGTAAGTTTAATCATCAAAAGTGGCACATACTTCATCAAATTCTTTTTAATGCAAGTAAGGGCTTTCAGAGTTTAAACCATAGAAATTAGGAAATAAAGGGATCATACCTGACTTGAATTGAAAGTTATTTGCATTCAAAGGAAAAATGAAATAAGAAGGAGAAGAATTTCGAGGAGGTTGCGAGTAATAATGCACGGTATGCACCTGTTGATTCTCATTTTCATCCTGAACACTTTCATTTTCAGCCATACTGGAAGTGTGTAGAGATGATTCAAATAAATTTCCAAATAAAGTTTCAGAATTATTTCTAACTAAACGTCGAGAATTATGACTACGATACCATATAACCATATATCCATAAAGAAAATAAAAAAATTATATTTACAAAAGAAAAATATTAACAAACCTAAATACTTACCTGGCATCCCCCGACAACAGTGCCAAAAACTTGCTACAATTTTAAGGTTGCAAACCCAAGTGCAGGTTCTATTAAGTAATAAATTTCTCGTGAGTCCGAGGTCGATCCACAGGGAAGTTGTTTAACAAATTCAAGTTTATATTTTTAAAAAGATGGAATTTATGTGAATCAAAATATATGAACAATTAATGTATGTTGTAACTAAAAAAAAATAATGTAATAAAAGTACTAAGGATTAGGGATCCACTCTTGAGTTTTGGATAGAGAAACGGTTATTTATTCTTTTTACCCCTATTAATTACCATAATTGGAATCCATACATAATGAAGGTTCCAATGGGAAAATATTATCAAATAACTCATGTAATAAGGTAATCATGATATTGTCTTACTGTTGCAAATTATCTTTTAACGCCAATACTTATTTATGGGATCAAACACTTATGCACATCTTCGTCAACAACAAATCAAGGTTTCACATTAGTAGTCGGTGGGGTAAAACCATACAATAATTTAAATGAACCCAAGTATTTGTTGTGTCATTGGAGATACATAAATCAAGAATCACCACAAAATAATTAGGGTTTAGATCAAAAATAAAAATAATAATACAACATACTTAAACATTTTCTACCCTTATAACCATTCCTCTTCCTGCATCAAGAGCTTCACCATTTTCCTCAACAAAATGAAATTTAGAAAGACATAGTAAAAGTAGCAAAGACTAAAAATATAAGAGAAACTAGAGAATGTATTTCTATTATTACTAGAAAACTTACAATACTAGAAAATATACAAACTAGAAAACTTAGTCTAAAGAAACCCTCTATCCTCCTCTCTTACAAGCTTAATACCTGACCTATTTATAGTACTTGAAGTAAGCTAGAGGCCAAATAAATAATGGAGGGGTTAATCAAGTGGTATGCTAGTTGCCAAGAGTTGGTAAGTTGTTACACCAAGTTCTCACCCACTAAATTGAATTATATTGTTCGGTCAGATATAGCCAGATTTTGAAGATCCGTAAAGATTCAAAATTGTAGATCTTTTGGCATTGATATATTTTAATATATCTTTTGTCAAATTTAGCAGTCGGATGAAGGGAATATGGTCAAATTATTAAATCATGTCCAAGAGTCGTCCTTTAACAACAGCAGTAATTTGTAGCCTATGTTTTTACAATTTTGACACATGTCTTCACTATCTTATCTTCAGTAAACTTGTTTATTTATCTTTTGTGTATAACATATCTGGATTTTATTCCAAAATAAATTAAGGCTCAAGAGATATAACCTAATTGGTAAAATAAGTCAATACTAGGCTGAACTTTGATCTGTATTTTGGTAATCCATTTTGTGCAACTATTTAGATGAATTTTTTGCTATAATCAAGACTGAATTAGGCTGAGATTCCAACAGAAAAGTTATATCTCTATCTCTTGGCTTTCAAATAAAATAAGCTTCAGGTCCATAGGGTTTTTTATCATGAAGTTATGCTCAAATTACAAACACTACACAAGTCTGGAAACATGCTTTCATTTATTCCCTAACACAAAACATTAATAAAACAAGAATATTAACAAGAATAAAACAAAAAAAGTATAAAGGATTTGATACAAAAATATATCAAAATATGTACTTATCACCTATTACCATCTTCTAAAGTTAAGTAGACACTTTTAATGGCTAATGTAACAACCTTTGTTTGATTCCCAAGCCTTAAGATCCACTCTCCTCTACTCAGCTCCCTATTTCTTGTCCTCACTTGCAAATCATTGAATAGATAAACACCACAGTCGATATCTAATACCAAGAAGTATCATTAATCGAAACATTAATTTTAATAAAAACATATCAGAACTCTTCTACCAACTTGCAAGGTACTCCTTACAGTTCCTGTAACACCCCTTAACCTAACTGTAGAAGCTAAACAAGCTAACACAGTTAAGTCAAGAAATGTTAACTTTTCATCAATACTAGAGTTATGGTTTTAATCAAAATCCCCTTTTTTCTATAAAAGAAAGAACTTGAATTCATTTGTTGTTTTATTTTGTTTTAAACACACCATATACATAATTCAAAATTGAGTACATTTGTTTACAAAATCATAATAGAGCAGGTTATTTAAAAACAAAACAGCTTGAGGCATGGCATATGAACAAATCTCTATCCGGCCGCTCTAGAGACTCAGTCAACCTCTAAACTTGTACATTTCCACCTACATTATATGAATCTAATGAGCTAAGGCTTAGTAAGGTGAAAATGATGCAATAACAAATAGCATATATGCATATCTCATAAATTATTAGATGCATTATTCTATTTAATAACTTTCATTCATAAATCATTTTTTAGGGCCTCTGAAATGTGGTACCTAACTAATAGCGATAGACTGTGGTTTTTGAAACCTATTCATAATGATTGGCCAATAAGAAAAATAATATGGGGTTTCCATACTTGGTATTTCAACCTCAGGTATTAGCCGTATTCAATCTTATTTATTATAGCTTTCCTATACCAATTTTTCAACCTCAAGTATTTGCCACCATTTGTTGGGCCCATCGGCCCCTCCTACGTCTCTTGTCTACCCGACCATCAATCAAGCACCATACTTCCTTTTTAAAAACCTCATTATATTCTTAATAGTATCATACTCAGGAACCATAAATGCATCAAACATTACATCATTTGACAACTAATGGCAATCACTTTAAAACATGAACAATATTATATGATTCTTGTGATACAACAAATAAAAGTTTCAACTTACCTCAAATCCACTTTGTGCTAAGAGAAAAGGTCATTCTCTTTAGAACATAGGATGTGTTAAATGCCTAATATAATCAAATCATGTACCATTTAATATCCTTTTTATAAATCATATAGTCTATTCTAGTTAAAATCATATACACTTTTCAATCTTCTGTAAATAATTCCATATCAATTACATAACCTTAAAAACAATGCATACTCCATATTGTACTACTAATTCAAGACATTAAATATTAGGGCAGCCATTAAATAACTAATAATTCAAATATAATTTATTAAGGCAGCCCCTAAAACATGCACACAATCCAAATTAGCATGACATAAACTCGGTTCTAACTTAAATTGATCGTAACCTTTAATTAAACAAACTAATTGCTATTGTTTTCAATCATTCATAGGAACTTCCAAACACAATATAAGTATTACAAGATTAATAGAAATAAGTAAATTAAACATATTTCACAAGACTATCAATTTTGTTAGAAACTAGCTTAACTAGCTTGGTTTTGGCTTGAAGTCAACCTACTTAAGTTTTCAATCATACAAAAATATACTAAAACATGTAACCATCCAAGATACCATAAATTTATCATAAGAAATATTGAAAAGGAATATACCTTGATTAGATTGGAATTAAACTCCAAAATCAATGGTTTTCAAGCTTAAAATGGTGAAAACTTGTTCTAATTTGTGTTCTATGGATTCCTATGGATTGAATTTAATTTTTGTGAGTAAGAGAGTGTACAAATTTGGGAGAAACTTTGGAGAAGAAGTCTGGTCATTTTTTAGGAGCTTTCACAAGAAAACATGGCTAAAAATGACTTATTTGACATTTCAAAGATAGGTAAGTAAAGGGTAATGATTGGTTGAATCATGCTTGGTGTCTTCCCATGCCAAATGCCACATTTACAAGCTAGGGAGATAACAAAAATTGATGCTTTAGTGTTATAATCAAGTGTAATGTAGTTTAGAAAGATTTCAAGCAACCTAGTCAACCAACTAATCAAATTACACCATTTTGCATACATTTAGTTCTTAGCCAAATGTAACATATTTAAAGCAAATATTTAGGCAAATAATCACTTTAGAATATAACAAGTATGGAGTAATACTAATAATTTATTTCATGGCCATTCATCACATCAATTTTCCTTAACTGAGATATTGAGCTTTTCACTACAAAAAGGCACTTAAGTAATATGTTAAATCAAGAAACAAAAGTTTGATCTTATATTTCATGTACTAATGCATGTTAAAGTATAATTGGAGCATATAATAACAATTACTCATTTTCGTACAACCATGCTATTTATATGCCATAATTCGATAATGCACATTAATTAGATGCATATTCATGCAATATGCTTATTATTGGCTATGTAGGAAAAAATTGGGCATTACAATCATTCTTTCCTTATAAAAATTTTGTCCTCGAAATTTGACATACCAAATAATTCTGGATACTTATTCTGCATTTCTTCTTCTCTTTCCCACGTGGCCTCTTCTATAGAATAATTCCTTCACAATACTTTAACAAATCGAATCTTTTTCATTCTCAACTCTTTTTCCTTCTGATCCAGAATTTGCATTGGTTTCTCTTCATAAGCTAAATCAGGAGTCAATTCTAACAGTTCATAACTCAACACATGATAAAGGTTTGAAATGTACTTTCTCAACATAGACACATCAAAAATATTGTGAACACTAGATAATAACGGAAGTAAGGCCACTCTATGAGCTTTATCACTAACTCTTTCGAGAATCATGAATGGGCCGACATACCTTTGGCTGAGTTTTCCTTTTTTTTCCAAATCTCATAACACCTTTCATGGGAGCTACTTTTAAGAACACATGATCCCCAATGGCAAACTCTAGATCTTTTCTTTGTTTATCTGCATAACTTTTTTATCTACTCTGCGTGATCTTTATTCTCTCTTGTATTTTCTCCACTACCTTAGCAGTATATTGAACTATTTTCAGACCAATTAGGCTTCGTTCTCCAACTCTATCCCAATGAACCAGAGATCTATAATTTCCTTCCATATAATGCTTCATGAGGCACCATTCCAATTGTTGATTGGTAGCCATTATTATAAGTAAACTCCACTAATGGAAGCTTCGCACCCAACTCCCTTAAAAGTCTAACACACAAGCTCTAAACATATCCTCTAGTTTCTGAATAACCCTATCTGTTTGCCCATCACTTTGTGGATGAAATGTTGTACTAAATTCAAGTTTCGTTCCCATAGCACTGTGTAAGCTCTTCCAAAATATAGATGTAAACTTAGGATCTCTGTCGGACACTATTGAAACTAGCACCCCATGTAACCTGACTATCTCTTTAATATATTATTGAGCATACTGGTCTATATTGTATGTGGATTTCACTAAAAGAAAATAGGCTGATTTAGTTAATCTATCGACAATCACCCATATGGAATTATACCCCTTTTGTGTTCTAGGTAATCCAAGCACAAAGTCCATTGTAATGTGTTGTTATTTCCACTCTGGAATCAACAAAGGCTTCAACAACCCTGATGGTTTTTGATGTCCAATCTTAACTTGTTGATAAGTTAGACATTCAGCCACAAATTTTGCTATATCTCTCTTCATTTTAGGCCACCAATAATATTATTGTAAGTCCTTATACATTTTTGTGCTACCTGGGTGTATCAAGTAAGGAATAGTATGAGCTTCTTCTAAAATGTCTATTTTCATGGCCTTGTCAAACAACACACATAGTCTTTCTTTATATCGAATAATTCCATTATCAATAACAGAGAAGTTTGGCCTCTTTCTAGCCTCAATCATTCTTTTCAATCTACACAAATACATATTCATCTTTTGACCATCTCTAATTCTATCTTGAAGTGCAGGTCTCAATACTAAGGCTAACAATGAACACTTTTTCCCTTTAGGTACAATTTCAAGCTCTAATCTCTATAAATCTAGTAATATTGACTTTTGTATAACAAAAAGAGAATACGTCGATTTTCTGCTCAATGCATCTGAAATCATATTCGCTTTACCAGGATGATAGTTGATCACACAATCATAATCCTTCACAAGTTCTAACCATCTTCTTTGTCTCATATTCAGCTCCTTTTGGGTAAAAAAAAGACTTCAAACTCTTATGAACTATGTATATCTCACACCTTTCACCATACAAATAATGTCTCCATATTTCCAAAGCAAAAACCACAGTAGCAAGTTCCAAATCATGGGTTGGATAATTCTTTTAATACTCTTTCAATTGCCTTGAAGCATAGGCAATAACCTTCCCATTTTGCATCAAAACAACACCCAAACCATTTTTTGAAGCGTCGCTATACACGACAAATCCACCAATTCCTGTTGGAATGTAAGAACATGAGTTGTAGTCAATTTATATTTCAGTTCTTTGAAAACTTCTTTCACAAGCATCGGTCCACAAGAACTTCACATTCTTTGTTGTCAATATTGTCAATGGAGTTTCTATCTTTGAAAACCCCTAAACAAATCATCGATAGTTCCATGTTAATCCCAAAAAACTCCTCACTTCTGATACATTTGTTGGTATTGACCACTTAATGACAACTTCTACCTTGCTTGGATCAACAGAAATACCCTTCTTGGATACTACATGACCTAGGAATACCACTTGCTCAAGCCAAAATTCACACTTCTTGAATTTAGCTTACAACTGCTTTTCCTTAAGAACTTGCAGCACAATCTTCAAATGTTCCTTGTGCTCTTCTTTATCACGTGAATAAATTATGATGTCATCAATAAACACAATCACAAATTTATTAAGATATTGCTTGAACACTCTATTCATTGATCCATAAAAGTTGCAGGGGTATTGGTTAAACCGAAAGGCATTACTAGAAATTCATAATGTCCATACCTTCTTGGAATGCAGTCTTTTTGTATGTGTTCTTTCTTGATCTTTAATTGATGATACCCAGAGCGCAAATCAATCTTAGAAAATACAGATGCTCCCTGTAATTGAACAAACAAATCATCTATTCTTGGAAGTGGTTACTTATTCTTGATTGTTACTTTATTCAACTCTCTATAATCAATGCACAACTGCAATGTACCGTCCTTCTTTTTCACGAACAACACAGGTGCTCCCAAGGAGAATAACTAGGGTGAATAAAACCTTTATCAAGCAATTCTTACAATTGAACTTTTAACTCTTTCAATTCTATTGGTGTCGTTCGATATGATGCTTTAGAAATAGAAGTAGTTCCTCGCATGATATCAATCACAAATTTAATCCCTTGATCAGGTGGCAGTTCTAGTAAATCATCTAGAAATACCTCAAGAAATTCTCTAACCATATCTACATTTCTAGCTTAAATTGTGCTTCGACTGAAGTGTCTAGAACACTTACCAAATATCCAACACAACTTTTATTCAACATCTTTTGAGCTTTCAAAGTAGTTTATATTTGGTAAGGTCCATGATAATAAGGTACCACTAAACACAAACTGTTCTTCTCCAGGTGGCTGAAAAATCACAATCTTTTTGTTACAATTAATTGTTGCATGATATTTGGTAAGCTAATCCATACCCAGAATAACCTCAAAATTCAGCATCGGTAAAACAACGAGATCTACATAGAGAGTCCTATCACTACTCTAAATAGAACAAGCCCTTAACATTTGATTGGAATCCATTTCTTCCCCGGATGGAATAGTCACACTATATCTTACTTTTAATAAATCTGGTGTAATGCTCAATTTTCTCACAAATGCATATGATGCAAATGAATGCGTAGATCCAGAATCTATCAATGGAATTGCAGGTGTCCCAGAAATTAAAATAGTACCTATGACTACGGAAGCATCTGCATCAGCTTATTCTTCTATCATTGCATATACTCCCCCTGAACTCTCCCCTATACTGTTGGGCAATCCTTTCCTATATGTCCAGACTTTTTACACTTAAAGCAACAATTAGTACCACTAAAGCATTCCCCAAAATGATTCCTCCCACACTTAGCACATTTAGGCCTTTCAACTACAGTAGAAGTTTGCCTAACTCTAGGACACTTTTCATTCCCTTGGTTTGATTTTTGCTCTCCTTTCTTCCACTGATTCAGATTTTTGGGAGTGAATACTTGCTTCTTTTGTTGATAACATTTCTCAATCTCTTTCTCATCTAAGTCAGCCATCAAAGCCTTGTCCACTAGTTCCCTGAACTCTTTTACTAAAGACATTCTCACATCTCTTATAATTTCAAGATTAAGGCCCCTCAAGAAATAATCTATCTTCTCATTGTTGTCTCTAGCGATGTATGGCACGCACTTGCAACCCTCTTTAAATTTTCTCATATAATCACATACAGACATCCTTCCTTGTTTTAACTCCAAGAATTTTTTTACTTTGAGCGACCTAGCATCTCGGGTGAAATACTTATCATAGAAGATTATTTTAATTCCATATTCATTGCAAGTTTAGCTCCTTCCCATTAGGTTCTAGCATCCTTCTTCAATAAGAAAATTGCACATAATACCTTCTCAACATCATCAATTCACATATAGTCAAAGATAGTATCCAATGATTTAACTCATTCATCTGCAACCATAAGATCAGACCTACCAGTAAAATCAACAGGTTCCATCTTTCTAAACTTCTCATACACAACCTATGAATTATCCTATTAAGCTTGTGGTAGAGGAAGTCGCTGATTTTGTTCTTGGTTTCTTTGTTGCATATCTAGCAGTTATTATATCTGTTCACCATGCATTCTAGTCTATTGTTGAATGAGATCAGTCAAATTATTCACCACACTATGATTACCATCACAATCATCCATTATCTTCCTTTTTAGTGCCATAAGTATGCATTGCCCAATCTCATTCCATTTATTAGCCAATAATAAATGCATAATCATGAAAAAAACATAAAATAAAATCTAATCAAGTAAACATAAAAGCAACTAAATAAATTGTTGATCGAGTTTCCCAGGCAGGATATGTTCATATGCCTTCTTCTGTCTACAGGAACGACTAAACTTCCGCTCTGATACCATAAATTATAATACCCTTAACCTAACTGCAAAACCTAAATAAGCTAATACAGTTAAGTCAAGAAATATTAACTTTTCATCAATACTAGAGTTATGGTTTTAATAAAAATCCTCTTTTGGCTATAAAAGAAAGAACTTGAATTCATTTGTTGTTTTATTTTATTTTAAACACACCATATACATAATTCAAAACTGAGTACATCTGTGTACAAAATCATAACAAAACGGCTTATTTAAAAATAAAATAGCTTGAAGCATGGCATATGAACAAATCTCTATCCGATCGCTCTAGAGACTCAGTCAACCTCTAAACATGTACGTTTTCACCTACATCACATGAATCTAATGAGCTAAGGCTTAGTAAGGTGAAAATGATGCAATAACAAATAGCATATATGCATATCTCATAAATTATTAAATACATTATTCTATTTAATAACTTTCATTCATAAATTATTCTTTAGGGCCCTTAAAGTGTGGTACCTCACTAATAATGATAGACCGTGATTTTTGGAACCTATTTATAATGATTGGCCAATAAGAGAAATAATACGGGGTTTCCATACTTGGTATTCAACCTCAGGTATTAGCCATATTCAGTCTCATTTATTATGACTATCCTATACCAATTTTTCAATCTCAAGTATTTGCCACCATTTGTTGGGTCCATCGGTCCCTCCCACGTCCCTTGTCTACCCGACCATCAATCAAGTACCATACTTCCTTTTCAAAAACCTCATTATATTCTTAATAGTATCATGCTTCATGAACCATAAATGCATCAAATATTACATCATTTGACAACTAATGACAATCACATTAAACCATGAGTAACATTATATGATTCTTGTCATATAACAAATGAAAGTTTCAACTTACCTTAAGTCCACTTTGTGCTAAGTGAAAAGGTCAATCTCTTTGGAAGATAGGATGTGTTAAAGGCCTAACATAATCAAATCATTTACCATTTAATATCCTTTTTATAAATCATATAGTCTATTCTAGTTAAAATCATATAATTTTTCAATCATTTGTAAACAATTCCACATCAATTACATAACCTTAAAAATAATGCATACTCCATATTTTACTACTAATTTAAGACATTAAACATTAGGGCAACTATTAAATAACTAATAATTCAAACATAATTTATTAGGGCAATCCCTAAAATATGCACACAATCTAAATTAACATGACGTAAACTCGGTTCTAACTTAAGTTGATTGTAACCTTCAATTAAGCAAACTAATTGCTATTATTTTCAATCATTCATAGGAACTTCCAAATACAATATAAGCATTACAAGATTGATAGAAATAAGTAAATTAAACATATTTCGCAAGATTATTAATTTTGTTAGAAACTAACTTAATTAGCTTGGTTTTGGCTTCAAGTCTAATCCACTTAAGTTTTCAATCATACAAAAAGATACTAAAACATGTAACCATCCAAGATACCATAAATTCATCATAAGAAACATTGAAAAGGAATATACCTTGATTAGATTGGAATTAAACTCCAAAATCAATGGTTGTCAAACTTAAAATGGTGAAAACTTGTTATAGTTTGTATTCTATGGATTCCTATGGATTGAATTTAATTTTTGTGAGTAAGAGAGTGTAGAAATTTGGGAGTACTTTGGAGAAGAAGGCTAGTCATTTTTGAGGAGCTTCCACAAGAAAACATGATTAAAAATGGTTTCTTTGACATTTCAAAGAGAGATAAGTGAAGGGTGATGATTGATTGCATCATGTTTGGTGTCTTCCCATGCTAAAAGCCATATTTATGGGCTAGGGAGATGACAAAAATTGATACTTTGGTGTTATAATCAAGTGCAATGTAGTTTAAAATGATTTTATGAAACCTAGTCAACCAACTAATCAAATTACACCTTTTGCATACTTTTATTTCTTATCCAAATGTAACATATTTATTTAAAGCAAATATTTAGGCAAATAATCACTTTTGAATGTAACAAGTATGGATCAATACAAATAATTTATTTCATGGCTATTCAACACATCAATCTTTCTTAATTGAGATACCGAGCTTTCCACTGCAAAAAGGCACTTAAGGAATATGTTAAATCAAGAAACAAAAGTTTAATCTCATATTTCATGTGCTAATGCATGTTAAAGCATAACTAGAGCATATAATAACAATAATTCATATTCGTGCAATCATGCTATTTATATGTCATAATTTGATAATACATATTGATTAGATGTATATTCATTCAATATGCTTATTATTGGCTATGTAGGAGAGAATTAGGCATTATAGTTCCTCTTCTAATGCCCCAGCTTACCACCGTAGTGGCACTTTTCCTCAGCTTTGGAACCCTTTTTCACTCCATTGGAGGCCTACAAACTCTTGGCTTTCTTAGAAGAACTCTTATTCTCCCTTTCTCTGATTTGCCAATGAGTAAGACAGACTTTCCTTTTTCCATGAAGGATTTTGTCATCTTCAACATATTGACCAGCCTACCAATGCTAATCTCCATCTTATGCATGTTGAAGTTAACCATAAAGGTGTCGAATGAGGGCGGCAAAGACTGTAAGATAAGATCCACATAGAGTTCATAGTCCATAATATCTTGGGCCTTCAATCAAGGCTATCATCTTCAGTCTTGGACCGAAGAGCCCTTCATCACACGGTATTGAAAAGCTCTTTCAAGACTTGGTATCTCACTTGCCTAGTATGCTCCCTTTACAACTCCTTCAATTGAAGATGAATATCAACAACATGTGCCAAATGCTCATTCCATCTTTGCAACTATTTTGATATAGATGCTAACATGTAGCATCGAGCTTGCAAATCATCTTCAACTTGCTAGAGATGTGCAAGCTCTTCCTCAGTAGCATCTGCCAATGGAGCCAACGATATCACACGTTAAGGATATAAGCCCTTTTTTTAGCTGGAGAACAATCCCAATGTTCCTTAGCCAGTCGACATATTTAGGATCAATGAGTTTGTTAGTATCAAGAATAGATGTAAGTAGATTTTTAGCCATTTGTAAACAAGATATCTACAAAAATGTGAGGTAAAAATAAGCATACATTTATTACTTTATTCACAAGATATTTCATTATAAAACTTTCCCACTATTTATTTGAATTCCATCACCCTCTAGTACATAGACAATATGCTAAAGATATTTAGCATGGAAAAGTCTAAAAGAGGATTCTTATTTATAAGTTATGGGGTCTTTCTTTTGAAGTCTATGTCCCCAAAGACTTCAAAGGAAAAGGAAGAATAACTCACATACCATATACATCCACCATCGAAAAAATTATATCAACCATACATATATACGGCTTGATGTTGCATATGCTTTAAGTGTCGTGAGCAGTATCAATCCAATTTAATAACAAGAATTAGAAAGCTATAAACATAATCTTTAAGTACTTGCAAAGGACTAAGGATGTCACCTTAGTTTACAGAAATAGATAATTGAAGCTAGAAGGCTTTACTAATTCTGGCTTTCAGTTTGATGTAGACGTTCAAAGTCTATTTCAAGATTTGTATTCACCCTAAACTGTAGGGAGGTTAGTTGAAGAGTTCTGTCAGTTGAAGAATTCCAAGCATAAACAACCACAGATTCCACCATTGAGGCTGAATACAACACTATATGTGATGCTGCGAAACAGGGTGTTTGGATGAAGAACTTCGTCAAAAAGTTGGGTGTAGTTCCATCTATTATTGATCCAGTTATGATCTACTGTGATAACAATGGAGCTTTTGCGCAAGTAAAGGAGTCAAGATCTCATCAAAGATCCAAGCACATTATGAGCCGATATCATTTAATCTGAGAGAGCATTGGTAGAGGTGACGTTTGAGTGGAGCGAGTATTCTTAATAGAAAATATAGCAGATCCACTCACAAAGCCCTTAAGCTTAGAGAGATTTGAAAGACATCTTGAGAAGATGAGTCTTAAAAATTGGCTCTAGGGCAAGTGGGAGACTATTAGAGTAGTTCTAGCAAGCCAATTAGTGGCAAGCTTTTATCCTCTTGTAAAGACAATCTTAATCATGAAGTTTATTAATAAAAGGTATTTCTTTATATTTAATTATTTTATCAGTTAGATAAAGTCCTTAAATCATATATAGCTATGAGGCATGGTCGTGTATATGATGATGACATGCCTCTATGTCTTTGATCTTAAATTTTTTTTGAGTCGGGGGTTCAAAGAGACAAGACATAAATAAGCCCAATAGTCTTACATGTATGATGCATGCTCGAAATGAGGATGTCTCATTCTATATACAATGGCATGGTAATGCTAATGCATGTGTGTGGGCGCTTGTTGTAGAACAAGTACACCAAACAAGCCCATGGGAAATTCTAAATTGGAAATGATGTTTGTCTAATGAAAATTTCTTAGTTATAATAGTACCTTAATTAGTCCTCTGACTTGAGGCACCTTGGTAGCCTTGTGCACGATATCAAAGCATTTGATTTATTTTCCTATTTCATGATAATCATAGGGAGTTTATGTTGGATACATGATCTTCGTGTATGAAGGTTAATGAGTGACCAACAAAGAATCTATCACCTATCTAGAAGAGTAGGTGAATCTTCTATATTTTCATAGTGTTTAATCTTGAAGACCTTGGCCAAGGCAGGATGAATATTATAGATGGGGTTTTCTAAAAATTTATCAAATTATCAAATGTGAATGGAAATGGAATCAGAGTTATTAAGTCCTAATAGGGTTTTGACTAATAATCTATACCTTAAACTTAATCAGAAGATTAGTTAATAGAAGGACCGTATTTGTATGGAACTCATGAAATAGATTTGCTTGTTATTCACCTAAAATTAGGTAGCCAATATGTACTACAAAGTGCTTTCCTTGACTTGTGAGATTCTTGAAATTAAGGAGTTAATTTCAAGCAGATTAATTAACTGGATTAATTAATCAAAATTTTAATATATTCATAAGTTGTAAAAGTTGTAAGTCCAATGCTAGCTTAGTTGTGAAGCTAAGGAGTCACATACAAAATGGGATAGTCCACTTCTAATCTAAGTGTAATCTAAGGTGTGTTGAATTTAGTTAATTAATGGAGATTTATTAACTTGAGCTTGAATTAATTTAAAGAGTTAAATTAATTCATCTAATTAAATAATAGGATTATTAATTGGACATAATGGGGATTAGGGGCTCATAAGAGTGAATTAATTAAATGATTGAATTAATTAATTAATAGACTTAATTTAATTTAAGGAGTTAAATTAATTTAATTAATTAAAAATAGTGGAATTATTTTAATTAGGCCTATTTTGATTAGGTAGCCCTTATTGAACCAATTAATTAATTGATTGAATCAATTTATTATATTAATTTTTCTTAATTGATGGAGATCAAATTAATTGGACTTAATTTATTAGAGTCTAAGCCCATGGGATTAAATAACCCAACTAAGAGTCTTGGAAAGCAAGATAAGGATCCTAGTTTTGGATGGAATGGATATGGATAGGGAAAGCAAGAAGAAGTGTCCTAATAGTATAGATAAGAAAATCTCTTTCCATCAAAAAGTTCCATAACCTTTTGCATTAATTTTGTTCTTTAAACACAAGTTGTTTGAAGAATAAAATTACACTACCAAAAGTTAGATTAGGAAATGGAATTTTGATTCAGTAGCAAGAATCAAATATTCGTAGGCTTGCCTGGAGTGTGGATACACTTAGACGGAAGATGTTTGGGTTTCTCACAAATCAATTTTGAATCCGGGCTTAGAAATTTGAATTCCTCCATACCCTGCATCAATCTAAGTGCTTGAAAGGTATAATCTTATATATGTTTATTATTATAAGTGAGTAAATTGAATGTAACAGTCACACCCTCCCAACAATATGTATAAATATATATATAAACAACCTCTACAACATAATTTGTGCATGTATGCATGTGTATAACTTTTTTTTTTCTACTCAGTTCAACAAAACATTAATAAAAGTAAAGTGCTTTCATATTCTGTCATACTGTATATTAAAACTATCATAAACCTAAACTTTATAGTACAAAGGAGTTTTGAAAGTGATATACAGGATAAAATCACAAATATAATATAATAACTGTAAAATCAAAAACATAGCCCACAAAATTGTTGGGTTCGCTATAATCGCAGGGGTATACGCAGCGGAAAATTAAAATTTTTTATCAAACATAAATTTAACCCCTTTGATTCGAAAGCGATTTTAACGATCGCGCTTATTCAAGTGAATATATAAATAAATATAAAATTGGATTATACCTTTCGTGCACTCCAGTTATTATAGGGAATGAAGCAATCAATTGCTTATCCTAGACTATCAGAACTCGTAGAGATCCAAGTGTCTCCCCTCTATCAGGTCCACGATACGGAAAGCAACACCAATCAAAAGGATTCGCTAGTATCCTTTTAATTATTTACTAATCTAGAACCGGAGTATATTTTCAAGAACAATAAAGATTGATTCTTTAAGTTCTTGAAACAATAATACGAAGAAAATAACAAGAAACTGATTTTCTTTTTCTTTCTTTTTTTTTCTTGAAAAGTAAAAAAAGAAGACTTTAAACAAAATATTTTTGCTCAAATTTTTGAATTGAATTATGTAATTTTCATCCCTCATATATATAGGGCTGAAAATTTTAATCATTTTCCAACTCTTGGAAAGTTTTTCTATTTTGAACTATTTCAAAACCTTATCTTGGAAAGATTCCAAATCTTCCAAGAACTCTTCTTTTTTCACTCTTCTATTGTATGTGGACTAATTTGAGACTACATTAATCATCAAAATTGTCTACATACATTGTTGATATTAATTTGAACTCTTCAAATAATATCAAGATAGATATATATATCATATATATATATACTATAATTATATTTATACATAAATTAAATCTTAGTGGCCTATTTTATCTTATAAAATTGGTCACTATATTTATTTATCTATAAATATGTTAATTAAATAAATCATATTTATTTAATTTATTCTTTTCATACTTTAGTGGACTTCTTAAGTGATCCACATTTATTTTGGGCTTGGACTCAAAAATTCCCAAATCAATTCAATTAATTCAATCCCAATTTAATCAATCCAATTGATTAATTTAGTTTACTCCAATTAGGCTTCCTAATCAAATTAGGTCCAATTAAATAATCCAATTACTTAATTGAATAATTTAATTTAACTATTAAATTAAATAGAACCCTTAATTAATTAATTGATCAGTATTAATTAATTAATTTCCAACCATTAGATAAAATCTAAAATTAAAAATGTTACTTTCCATAAAGATGTGTGACCCTGTTAAGTTCACTACTAAGCTAGTAGTGGGTTTGCAACATTTGCAACTTATGAATAACAATTATTCCAATTAATTAATCTAATTAATTAATCTGCTTGTAATCAATTCTTTAATTCCAAGAACCTCACTATCTATGAAAACACCTAGCAAGTAATCATGGCAAACTAGTCTTAGGTGAAATAGCGAGTAAACCTATTTCAATTGCGAGTACCATACACGTACGGTCCTTTCGACAGCTAATCTCCTGATTGAATCTAAGGTATGGATTATAAGTCGAAACCCTAAATAATTCAATTGTTGTGATCCCATTTCAAGTTCCAATGATTCTTGATGAATCACAATTCATTCTGCCTTGGCCAAGGTCTTTGAATCACGAACTATGAAAACACAGGAGATTCTCTTATTTAAAAAGACAAGTGTCAAATTCTATGTTGGCCATTGACAAACCTCCATGCACACCAGTGCAACACCCAACATACCCCCTTTATGATTGTCAAGCAATCAGAAGATATATCAAAGTGCTGTAGGATGCACACAAGGCTACCATCGTGCCTCAAGTCTGAGGACTAGTCGTATACTATCGCAACACAGAAATTCTTATTTCGACGGACAATGCCTCCAACTAAAAATTTCTTGCGGGCCATATTCGGTGTACTTGTTCCCTAACAAGCACCCACATATATGCACTTACATCTCTACGCTAATGCCAATGGAATGTGACATCCTTGTCTCACGAGCATGCATTATATGTACGAGTCTTACTGAGCTATTTGATGTCCCATCTCAAAAAACTCTCGACTCGGAACTTATTTAAGACCAAAGCCTTAGAGGCATGTTCCATGATCGCCATCATATGCGCGACCATGCCCCTTAGCTAAATTTGGTGTAAGGACTTTATCTAATGTGCAGAAATAAAAAATGCAAGACATAAGATAAAGAAAATGTCTTTTTATTAATATGATTTCCAATAAAATTGTCTTTACAAAAGCAAAAGAGTATAATACACTCAATCTAATTGGGCGTTGGGCATCCTACTCTAACAAAAATAACCCAACAGGTCGTCATCCAAGTACATTAATCTTTGAAAGCCTGTAGGAGCTCCACTGCCAGCCAGTAAACCAGAGGTATCAAGTCTCATCATGTTCACCTACAATGCAGGAACTACATGAGCTAACGCTCAATAAGTAAAAATCATGCATGACAAGAGTATGATATAAAATCTCATGCAACTCAACTCTAAAATATGATGCTATAAATATGTCAAATTGAGTACTCATGAATCAAAGAGTTTTCATTAAAAATCACTTCATTTATTGGGCCCTTGGCCCACCTACTATGCATCGGATAGAGCTTTGAATAATATCAATAATCACATGGCCATAAACAAATTGACTCAATCCAAAGGCCATCTCCTGGGATCATCAAAGGTCCACCCCCTATCTTCTCCTGTGATCCTCCAGAAGTCTTTCCACTGGCGGAGTCAATAAGGGCACAGTCAAGTGGTTTACCCTCTCGTGACCACAAGAGGCACACCCCCTATCAACCCCTGTAATCCTCCGAGAAGTAACACTCGTGGTGCCCCAAAATATCATATAAGAACACCTCGCATACCTCGGTACACTAGTAGTGGCCAACCAAAATATTTTATTTTTTTAAAACCATGTCTCAAATCATATTGTGCATGCAAAAACCTCCACTATACTCATATGTCGTGCATGCACATATAAATGCTCATGAATGGTATGTTCAATATGAAATGTAAGTCATCTTACTCTCAACATGTTTCAAGAATCATAAGACTCTTAGTCAAATTTTATATCATCAACACATTAGGTATAAATGCTTCAAGACATACTATGTTCATGCATTGTAGTTGCGAATGGATCTTTACTTACCTTTCACTTGGTTGGTAACTTAGTCTAGATTTGTTTATTGTTCCCCTCCAATCTTAGATATAAAATAGCCGGTAATATTACCCAACATCAAGCACCATTCGCAATTTGGCAAGTTGAAAATATAAAATATCATACTAAGACCTTAAACACCGAGCTATATAGGTTTTACAAACTAGAACCCAATCTAGTCCCTACAATACCTTAATTTCTCATCATAGATACATGTAAACATCATATAATTGAAGTATTATAACTCTAATATCATGTATCTAATTGTTAACACTCAATAACAATATGTCTAGGTTGAAATATGCTAAGTTATCAAATGAGACAAATTCACATTTTCATATTTTCTTGTTGTCCAATTTAGTTGCATGATAATTTCGACATCCCTAAGCATATCCAATCACTCCCAAATTTTTACCACACTTATATAACATGTATATAAATGTAACCATCTCATATAATTTCTAAAACTCATGAATATAGCTTCCCAAGTTCAGCTCTCTTCACAACACACTGAAACAGATTGTTTTCCTACCCTGACAGTTTGCACACTTCATGACATTAATGATTTTGGCACCCTTAAGTACATCCAATCACTCCCAAATTTTCACCATACTTATATAACACATATAAAGAGACAACCAGGTCAAATTTATACCAAAAATAATGGATTCATTGATGTAAAACCAGCACCATTCACATAGGATAGAATCTGAATTTCAAAGAAGACAGTTTTGAGCACCTCTTTAATTATCACACTATATTACAATTTATAACCTCTCTAAACTTACATAAATCACCTAGACTCATATATAAACACTTATAAGGTGAAATAAAAAGGTTTTAATCAAGTTATTATACATATATAAAGCATAAATATAAAAAATTATCAAGTTTACAGTTTCTATCCCTAGTGATTTTTATTGTGATTTTGCAACTAAAAATCCTTCTTTTGTGAACTAAAAGACCACAAATAACATCCTAACATGATTATAATCAATAATATAATCTTTAAAAATCATAAACCCTCAAACAATTCAAGAACTTAAATCAAAACATGAATTAAAGCTCACCTATGCACAGATTTTTTATTCAACTTGCTCCTCCTTACTTCCCTTTGCTTCCTTCACTTTTTTTCTTTACTTGGAATTACTTGAGAGCAATTTATAACATTTAATATGAAGGTTTTGGAAGTGAAATAGCTCAGAAAATAGTTTTTGGTCATGGCTCAAGGGTAGAAATGAAGAAAGGTTGAGGTGGAAGCTTGAGGTGGCAAAGCTTGAGGTGGCAAGGTTGAGGTGTCAAGTTGTGGTTCAAATCTGATATTTTTCACACCTTATACAGCCCTAATATATTGTTTCTCATTACTCATTTATCTATGTACAACCTACTTTAATCTCCATATGATCGGATAATACATTATGCCCTAATTTCTTAACCGTTCATTCGATCTCCAAACCGATCGACATTCAATTCTTAAATGATCATCTAGTTTTTATTTTCTAAAATCACATGCACATATGAACCTTGTATTATGACACTTAATTACATTATATCATGTTCGATATCCCAAGTACGTTAATCTATAGATGTATACCTTTAAAACATCTCGATCAAATCAAATCGACTCATATAAGCTTACTAGTGACACCTTTAATACTTCTAAAATTATAACACACAACCTATGAATATCCATTATATTGATCAATCTATTCTTTATCTTATCTAAATATAGAATCACTTAATTAGGTTGTAGGATCTCAACCACTAATATCAAGTGATAGCATTGGAGGTATAATGATTAAGAATGCTATAAAAGATGCGATGTAGATGTTAATGAAAATTAGCATATAAGTAGCATGTAGTGCATGAATCATATTGGCCAAGTGAGTAGTGTGAGACTTGGGTATTACAGTAATTGAATAATTTATATTAATTCATGGGATGTACATGTATTAAGTTTCTAATTTTTCACTGCGTTACCCATCCCAGGATATATGAAACCCAACAACTTCACAACTTATTTGTCATCCTTTGTGGTGAATTCTCTATTCCTCCTGATCCTCTTATGGTGGAGGTGGTTTGGGCTATTGGCCTCTGTGTGGATCAACTTACTCCCAACTCGTATATATGTTTTGAGGAATTCCACCATCTCTTAGTAGAGTTAGGTCTTTCTATGGATTTGGATTTCTTCTTCTCCCTCTTCATGGTTAGGAGGGTTGATAGATAGTCATACTTCCACTTCTTCCCTAAGTCGGGATGTAGATTCTTGGAGGGTGTAGCTTTCTCTCGTGGTCTTGGGAAGATGAAGTTCTTCTATTTTAAAGATGAGGGTTAGGGGCTTCTCTTTGAGTGCAGTGATACTTCTTCCATGGTTGCTCCTCCTCGTGGCATTCGCGATGAGCTCAGAGGGCATTGTGCAGCTGTTGGATTATTCAATCAACTCTTTGACGCCAATACTATATGCCCAGCTGGTATTTGAATACTTTATTTTCGTCATCATGCTTTGATTACCTTGATTTAGCATATTTATTTCTCATATTTTCTTATTTCTTCTTTCAGTCAAGAAGTTGGATATTATGGCCATTAAGGCTTATAAGAAGAAAGTCTGCAAGTCCAATGGTGGACCTACATGATCTTTCTCAAAGAGGGATGATGATGATTGACATTCTCTACCCTGGCGCACAGCAAGAGGAGAGCAGCAGCCAAGTGGCAAGGCCTCCATCTACTCCTATATTGGCCATCTACTCTTCTGAGTGCCATCATTGGCATGTGAGTGTTCTCTTTTGGCATTAATCATCAGGAGAAGATTCGATCTCTATGGGACACCTTAGAGATATCTCCGGACTAGCACAAGACTAGGGCCGTCATTAGTCAGGATAACATCCGTTGGCTAGATCACATGCCTCTTTCTAACCTGGATGCTTTGGCGCAGGCAACTTGGCCTAAGTAAGTGACTTAATGTATTACCTTTACTTTATAAATAATTCAACTGCTTTAGTTGAATACTTTATCTTTCTTATTTCAGGTCTAACGGTGACTACCATGATCGATTACCTTATTGTCAGCTTTAAGGAGTTAGTGGAGTGTTTTGAAGTTACCACAAGGAAAAGCATCGTGGAGGTCACCCTTTATAAGGAGAAGATGGTGGAGATGGCCAAAGAGTATGAGATCATGTCAGCCAAGTATGATCACGAGATAGCGACTAAAGAGAAGTTTTGCTAGACGAGAGTCGGGGAAGGCTATGCAACTAGCATCAGAGCTACTGTTATCAATGCTTTTAAGACTAGTAGAGAGGGCCAGGGCCATATATGCTTGGACTATTTGTGAGTGTCAGTGTAATTTGGGGAAAGCTAAGCATTTCTCTAAGGAGGATTTAATTATTAGAGTAATGTCAGCAAGCTAATTAATTTGGTCGTCCTTATACTCTTGTAGAAACAATCTTATTCATATTAATATCATTCATTAGCAATCATTATCTAAATTCATCATAAGAATTTGTTGAAGTCTTTAGATCACATATAGCTATGGGGCGTGGTCGTGCATAAGGTCATCTCAAAGCACATGTAGTATGAATACATGCTATGATGGAGCTCCCACTCAATTTAGGCATGCCATGCTGTTAATATCATACGAATCTTAGTCCAGTCGCTATCCAAGCACCTAACCTGCGTACCATCATAAGTCACTCTCCAAAGTGTCATGTAGTAGTTCACATATTCAGCTATAAATAGGGTTTTATGAAGTTTGGACATACTTCATAATTGATCAAGTATGATCTCATCTTGGCCTCATGCTAAGGCGACTGTAAATTAAATTTTAACCTTCCTTGCTATTTCAAGCGTCAAGGCGATCATTTGCGCCTCTCCCAATGGTGCGAACATGATCTTTAAGTCTCATCCTGCTCGTTGTCAAAGCGCCAGGGTGATTGCCCATGTGAGTGGGTCAATCTAAGCCTGGTAACATTCATAATAGACTCAGTACACTAACAAATTTAACAAGAACAAAAATCTCATTAATCAACAAAGTGTTCATACAGGCCTATAAACTCAAATCCTACGAAGTCCCATACTACTAACATGCCTTTGGAACACATCTCTCCACAAAGCCTTAGTAAAAGGATCAGCGACCATATTGCTAGTAGGAATATGCCTAAGAACAACTTGACCTTGCGCAATGCTCTCTCGAATGAAGTGATATCTGGTGCCAATATGCTTAGTCTGCCCATGATACTTGGGGTCCTTAGCATATGCTAGTGCAGCTGTATTATCACAATAGACAACAACTGCATCATCAACATGTGCCGCAATGCGTAGGTAGACTCTGTAGGAATCTACTCAACCAGATAGCCTCTTGGACTACTGAAGTACAAGCAATGTACTCAGCTTCCATGGTGGATAAAGAGATACATGGCTATTTTTTGCTACACTAAGTAATAGCAGCGCCTCCCAATAAGAATGTATATCCCGATGTGGATTTGCGCTCATTTCTATCCGCTGATCCATCAGCATCACTACATCTATTTAGTTTTAAACTACCTCTATGGTAGCACAAAGCGATATCACTTGTTCCCTTCAAATATCTAAGTATCTTTTTTACTACAACCCAATGGTCGTGTCCAGGATTACTTTGATATCTACTCACCATTCCAACTGCAAAGCACAGGTCTGGTCAAGTACACATCATTGCATACATCAGACTCCTACCCGCTCGCATATGGAACCTTAGCCATGCGTTATCTTTTTTTTTATCTTATGGCACAATTCTTTGCTAAGAACATAGTTCTTATCCATGGGTGTGTCAACAGGATTATCATTATGCATACGAAAGCGTTCTATAATCCTCTTGATATAAGCCTCTTGAGATAAACTCAAGAGTTTTCTAGAGCGATCCCGGTGTATCTTAACACCAAGTATGTATTCACCTTCTCCCATGTTCTTCATCTCAAAAGTAGAGGACAACCACTTATAAGCGGCGACAATCATCTCTATATCATTCCCAACCAATAAAATATCGTCCACATACAGTGAGAGTATTAAGAAATTTCTCCCACTTCTCTTGACATACACACAGTGGTCTTCCTCGACCATCGTAAAGCCTATCGTAGTGATAGCTCGATGAAATCGATGGTACCACTATTTGGACGATTGTTTTAGTCCATAAATGGAACATGTCAAGTGGCATACTTTGTGCTCTTGTCCCATTTCCTGAAATCTAATAGGTTGATCCATATAGATCTCCTCATCCAACTCTCCATTGAGAAATGCTGTCTTAACGTCCATCTGAAATAATTCTAGGTCTAGGTGGGCGACAATGGCTAATATGAGGCTAATAGAGGCAAACCTCACCACTGGGGAGAATGTCTCTTCATAATCTATACCCTCTCTTTGGGTATAACCCTTCGCCATAAGTCGAGCTTTATACTTGTTGATTGATCTATCTGACTTGCGCTTGACCTTTAGAACCTATTTGTTCCCAATGGTCTTGTATCCATATGGAAGATCAACTAGCTCCCAAACATGGTTCTTAGCCATCGAGCTCAACTCTTCTTTCATAGCAGTTATCCACTCATTTGAATTTGGAGAAGTCACAGTCTCTTCATAAGTGGCTGGCTCATCAACATCCATAGAAGCACACATGAAAGATTCCCCTTCGATCTCATAATGCCATGGGGTATATTTCCACCTTTGCTCCTACGCGCTGTGGATTTTGAGAGTCTTCATCCAGTGGGTCACTCCCACTAAATTTAAAGTCGCTTGCATTATCCCCGTCAATTACTAGATAAGGCTGCAAAGCCTCACCCTCACCAGGGATTGGAGCGCCACCTTGAGGATCTTGCAACTCATACAGTCAAGGGCCCCTTTGACTTTATCAATGGTTAGAAAAACCTCCTCAAAGAAATTCACATCACGGGACTCAATCTCAGTCATTCCTCCATCAGGGTGTTCACCATACATCACATAGCCCTTTGAGTGATCACAATACCTTATAAAGATATATTTGATCGCTCTAGGGCCAAGCTTTCCATGCTTATGAGAAGTGTTGTGAACAAACCCAGCCGACCCCCAAGGGCCCAAACCTTCTAAACTAGGCTTTCTGCCATGCCACATCTCATAGGGTGTCGAAGGAACTGACTTAGAAGGCACACGGTTCAATATATAGGCAGCAGTCAAAATTGCATCACCCCAAATGATATTGGAAGATTTGCTTGCGCCATCATTGATCTGGCCATATCCAGAAGTGCATGATTGCTTCTCTCTGCAACACCATTTTGTTGCGGAGTGTGTGGAATCGTCAATTATCTTATGATCCCTTTTTCTTCACATTTGTCTAAACTAATGAAATAAATATTCTCGCCCTCTATTAGTATGTAGAATTTTGAGCTATCTCATTGATTCTCAATCTCTACCAAGAATCATATAAAACAATAAAGCACTTTTGACTGATGAAACAAGAGATATACTGACCCATAGCGCGAATAATCATCAATAAAAGTGAGAAAATAGAATGCACCATGTTGTGCCCTCACATTCATGGGTCCATATATATCCGAGTGGACTAACTCTAGAGGATGAGTAGCCCTCTTTACCTTTCCAAAATGCTTCCAGCAAGCTTTTCATGCCAGACATGGTTCACACACAAGAATGTTGATGTAACACCCCCATCACTAAATATAGATATTGGTATAATAATAATTTTGACAAGGTAGCACATGTATGTGCATGTGTGTGTATATATATATATACTTTTGTCAAATGTAGCACTTTGAGAAATAGTAAAGTATTTTCTCACATATAACCCTGTATATAGAAAAATCACTATTTATATATAGTCAGCACTTTACATAATAATACTGAAGGTAAAAATTAAAATATGCCCACAACACAACCCAACAGGTCGTCATCCATGTACACTGATCCTCAGAACCTGTAGGAACCCCAACAGCTTGCCCAGTAAGTCCATAGTATCAAGTATCACCAGACTCACCTACAATGCATAAACTATATGAGCTAACACTCAGCAAGTAAAGAATATGCATGTCAAAGAATAATCCACAATATCAAGTCATGCATCTCAAAATGCTATGCCCACAATGCAATCCCATGCATCAAAATATTTTCCTCAAAATCATTTCTTTCTTAGGCCACTGACCAATGCTAATATCCCATGTACCAGAAAAGAGCTCTGCACATCTCCATAATCCAATGGTCATAATCATAAAAGCATGCAAATCCATGCACACTCGTACGCATGCAAATCTATACACGCGGACCTGTAAATCCATACATGCTTCGGTGCACTAGTAGTGGTCAGTAAAATATTTTTCTTTCTCAGAATCATGACGTGCAATGCAAGATTTATCACAATACTTGTATATGATGCATGCACGTGCCATATGTTGGAACATGTTGATGAACCAAATGGGACAGATTCACCACTTCACATTTTCTTGCTGCCACATTAATTTGTATGATGATTTTGACACCCTTAGACATATTCATTCACTCCCCAATTTTTATCACACTTAGCTAACATCGAAAACAATGTAAACAAGTCGTATAATGGATAAAAATCATGGATATGTCTTCCCAGTTCAGCTCCCTTCACACCATACTGAAACTGATTTTTCCTACGGTGATAATTTTGCGCACTTCATGACATTAATGGTTTTGGCACCCTTACGTATATTCAATCTCTCCCAAATTTTTACCACACTTATATAACATATACATAGAGACAAGAAGGTTATATTCTTGCCAAAAATTATGGATTTAACTCCCCTAATTCAATCTCCTTCACAGAACACCAAAATAGATTTTGCTACTTTGGCAGTTTGAGTGTTTCTCCAATATCATTCTCTATTTCAATTTCTAATTGATCAGATTCATTCCAATACTCTTAACTCATATATGGACATGTAAATGGTAATAATTATAGGTTTTATTCAACATATCATACACTTTTTAAGCCTAAAACACAAGAAAATAGTAAGGTGATAGTTTCTACCATAAGTATTTCCTATTAAGTGTTTGTCATCAAAAACTCTTTCTTTGTGCACCAAAGTCTAACTAAAAACTTCCTAACATAGAATAATCTGAAAACCAAAGGCAAAACCATAGATAAGTGTTACCTATGCAGATTTTGAGGTTAAACTTAATGGTAATCACTTCTCCTTTGCTTTTCTTGCTTTTATTTCAACTTGGAATCAATTTGGAGCACTTGGATACCTTAAGGTGTGTGTTTGGAAGATGAAAATGGCTTAAATGAGGGTCTGGTCATTGCTTAAGGTAAAGGGTTTGAGGTGTTAGCTTGAGATGTTAGCTTAAGCTTAATAAGAAAGCATGAGGTGGCAAAACTTGAGGTGGCATGTAATGGTATAATATGATTTTCTCCCTTATCTTACAGCATTAATCTTGTGTGTCTCACATATTCTTATTTAGTTGGAATCTATCTTAGTCACCATTCATTTCCATAGGTAATTCCTATGTCCATTCATTCGATCTCCAAACCGATTGACATTCGATTCTTAAAGTGATTATCTAGTTTGCATTTCTAAAATTATATACACATATGGACCTTGTATTATGACACTTAAATCACATTATATCATGTCCAATATCCCAAGTATGTTAATCCATGGATGTATATTTTTAAAACACCTCGATCTAATTAAATCGAATCATATAAACTTACTAGTAACACCTTTAGCACTTCCAAAATTATAACATATAACCTATGAATATCCAATATATTGATCAATCTATTCTTTTTCTTATTTAAATATAGAATTTATTAATTAGGTTATAAGATCTCAACTACTAATATCATATGATGTAACACCCCCATTACTACAGAACTATATATATAGTATAATTTAACATGATAGAGCCTGTGTGCATGCATTATTTATTTTTTTTTCTGCAACATATTAATAAATAATAAATATTTTCCCACTCACAGACTAATATATATACCTGCAGATGACCCATAACAATCATAATATTTATGTACCCGTGTACAGAAAAATATAAAAGTAACACATTGTACAAATCCCAAAACGTAATACAATAGACTACAAAATCAAATAAGTTAACAATCAACCCAACAGGTAGTCATCCATGTACACTGATCCTCAGAACCTGTAGGAACCCCAACAGCTTGCCCAGTAAGTCCATGGTATCAAGTATCACCAGACTCACCTACAATGCATAAACTATATGAGCTAACGCTCAGTAAGTAAAGATTATGCATGTCAAAGAATAATCCACAATATCAAGTCATGCATCTCAAAATGCTATGCCCACAATGCAATTTTATACATCAAATATTTCTCTCAAAATCATTTCTTTCTTGAGCCCCTGACCAACGCTACTATCCCATACACCGGAAAAGAGCTCTGCACATCGCCATAATCCAATGGCCAATAATCATAAAAGCATGCAAATCCATGCACACTCATACGCATGCAAATCCATGCATGCGAACCTGCAAATCCATGCATAAAACCATGCAATCCATGCATGCTTCGGTGCACTAGTAGTGGTCAGTAAAACATTTTCCTTTCTCAGAATCATGCCGTGCAATGCACGATTTATCACAATGCTTGTATATGATGTATGCACGTGCCAATGCCCATGTATGTATGCTCAATGGACATGAATGACAGTAATGCATGCCCTCTACTACGCACATATGATCAATGGTATTACATATAAATCATACATTTACTATGTCTATGCATTGTAGTTGCACATGAATCTTTACTTACCTTTCACTTGGTTGGTGGCTTAGTCTAAATTTGTTTAGTATTCCTCTCCAACCTTAGATGTAAAATAGCCTGTAATATTACCCAACATCAAGCACCATTCCCAATTTGGCAAGTTGAAAGCACAAAATCTCATACTAGACCTTAAACACCAAGCTATAAGCTAACAATCAAGCTTTCACAAACTAGAACCCAATATAGCCCCTCAAATACCTCAATTCCTCATCTTAAATACATGAAAACATCATGTAATTGAAGTATTATAACTCTAATAGCATGTACCTAATTGTTAACACTCAATAGCAAGATGTCTAGGTTGAAACATGCTAAGTGATCAAATGTGGCAGATTCACATTTTCATATTTTCTTGTTGTCAAGTTTAGTTGCATGATAATTTTAACATCCCTAAACATATCCAATCACTCCCAAATTTTTACCACACTTAGATAACATGTATATAAATGTAACCATATCATATAATTGCTAAAACTCACGGATATAGCTTTCCAAGTTCAGCTCTCTTCACGACATACTGAAACAGATTGTTTCCTACCGTGACAGTTTTGCACACTTCATGACATTAATGGTTTTGGCACTATTAAGTATATTCAATCACTCCAATATTTTCACCATACTTATATAACATATATAATGAGACAACCAGGTCATATTATTACCAGAAATAAGGATTTAGCTCCCTTAATTCAGTTTCCTTCACAGCACACCAAAACAGATTTTGCTATTTTGGCAGTTTGAGTGTTTCTCCAATATCATTCTCTATTTCAATTTCCAACTGATAAAAATTCATTCCAATACTCTTAACTCATATATAGTCATGTAAATGGTAATAATTATAGGTTTTATTCAACATACCATACACTTTTGAAGCCTAAAACACAAGAAAACAGTAAGATGACAGTTTCTGCCACAAGTATTTCCTATTAAGTGTTTGTCATCAAAAACTCTTTCTTTGTGCACCAAAGTCTAACTAAAAACTTCCTAACACTTTTATAAGAGATATTTAAAGCTTAATAAACAATAAAACCATTCATAATAATCTGAAAACTAAAGGCAAATCCGTAGATAAGTGTTACCTATGCAGATTTTGAGGTTAACTTGATGGTAATCACTTCTCCTTTGCTTTTCTTGCTTTTATTTCAACTTGGAATCAATTTGGATCACTTGGAGACATTAAGGTGTGTGTTTGGAAGATGAAAATGGCTGAAATGAGGGTCTGGTCGTTGCTTAAGGGTGAAGGGTTTGAGGTGTTAGCTTGAGATGTTAGCTTAAGCTTAATAAGAAAGCATGAGGTGGCAAGCAAATGGCAAAATCTGATTTTCTCCTTATCTTGCAGCCCTAATCTTGTGTGTCTCACCTATTTTTATTTGGTTGCAACCTATCTTAATCACCATATATTTCCATAGGTAATCCTATGTCCGTTCATTCGATCTCCAAACCGATTCGCATCCGATTCTTAAAGAATTATCTAGTTTGCATTTCTAAAATCATATGCACATATGGGCCTTGTAATATGACACTTAAATCACATTATATCATGTCCAATATCCAAAGTATGCTAATTTACAATATATACTTTTGAAGTAACTTGATCAAATCAAATTAAACCGTATAAGCTTACTAGTAACACTTTTAACACTTCCAAAATTATAACCTATATATTCCATCTATATCTAATATTGATCCACCTCATTTTCTTCTTATTTCAATATAAAATCAACTACTTAGATTAGGAAATTCAATAACTAATACCATGCAAGAGCTTCAGAATTAAGTTTAATATTCAAGAATGTCGTATAAAATGAAATAAATTATGCAATGTCAATAGAAATGCAAATAGCATATAAAATTAACACGTAATGCATGAATCATATTTGGCCATGTGAGTAGTAAGAGGCTCGGGTATCACATATGATAGCATTAGAGGTCTAACGATTAAGAATATTACATAAGATGCCATGTAATGTTAATACAAATTAGCATATAGTAGCATGCAATGCATGAATCACATTGGTCAAAGTGAGTAGTGCGATTGGGTATTACAGTTGACTTTAGCGAGGTGGCCTAAAAAACCTTCTCGAGCTAACCTAGTCGTCATTTCTTGTCCTATGTGCCCTAATCTTGCATGCCACTTAATAGAATCAGAAATAACATCAACAGTCGAAGAAATGCAATCATTGGATAATTCTAACATAAAAAATCTATTATTTATAAATCTTAAGCCATAAAGGTCTTTGTCATAAAAAATAGACAAGCTGGTTTGCTCAAACAAGAAAGAAAAACCATGTCCAGAAAGTGCACTAATTGAAAGTAAATTACATCGAATGCTAGGTGCATATTGCACATCACTAAGGAGTAGCTCTCGCCCAGTGCCGAGCTTGAGCTGGTATGACCCAACTCCAAGAACCTCCTCTTGTGCGCCATTCCCCATAGCAATGTAGTGGTTGCATGCTGACACTCGATGATAATCTACAAATCCTGCTCGATCCCTTATCACGTGTTTTATTGCCCCTGTGTATACAATCCAACCAAGGAGAGAATTAGCAACAAAAACATGCGAGCATACGAATGAACTAAGAGAGCTAGGAGTGGGTCTTACCTTCTTCGGCTCAATACAATCACGAGCGAAGTGACCCAACTTTCCACAATTAAAACACTTATCTTTCTTCTTTCCACCCCTCTTGCCTCAGCGACACTTCATAGACTTGTCACCTTGTGGGGCCAAGTTCTGGCTTTGACCACTACTTTGTTCAACATCTTTTTGCTTGTTACACCATTTGTCTTTATTGGGCTTACACTGTCCAACATGTGCGACAAGAGCTGCTTTGTGCTTGCTCTGACTCTCAATGGTCAGCCTCAAGCTTGAGATGACTGGTAACACTATCGAATATCTAGATTTGCTCATTATGTGTAAGCACAAGCTTAACATGTCCCCAAGTCTGCTCGGGTAGTGACCTTAGGACAGCCAAAACTTCTTGTTCATTAGTGAGCTCACTTCCAGCATTTTGAAGCTCTCGAATCATATCCTTCATCACATCAAGATGTTGGGTCATCAAGTGCTTTGGTTCAAGTACGTACTGGTTGAACCCAAGGGTTAGTGCCCTCAGTCTTGTAGCAGAAGTGCTACCGTATGTGACCTTCAACACATCCACAACTCTCTAGCTGTAGGATACTATTCAAACTCACGGATCAAATTATCGTGCATGCAGCTTAACATAGTAAAGCGCGTGCTCTTATCTTGATCCACCCACTTATTGTACGTGTCCATATCGCGACAATATTGGGCAGTTGGTCTATTTTCTGGCTCAGTTGGCATAGGTATAGTAGTGGTGAGATAATCAAGGATCTTTTCTTTGTGCAACAAAAATTAAATTTTTCTATGCCACATTGCATAGTTCTGGCCATCAAGTTTGCCAGTACCATAGAGATCAGAAAAAGCTACTTGGGCATCCATTATTATATGATATGCGCAATAAGTTAGGTACTGGTCTAATATTTTATCTGGATCAAAGTAAATATTTATCATTTTCTTTAATTCAGTTAGATCAAAAATTTCACCACCAAGGCTAGTAATCATCTCCCACCTAATTAAAGATCACAATAAAAAATTACTGATCCATGAATAAAATTAATAATGTCCATAAAAATATGCATACATTAAATATGAATAATAAACTTGAGTTGACATTTGGTGCATCATGTCGAGACAATTATTGACCTATGATGGTAATTAATGAAATATATCCCAAAAAAATACATACATGGCCTCCAAAAAAATTGGCCTTTTAAATACATGCCAAAAAAATTACAATTTTTCAAGACCTACTACATAAATCTAAATTTGGAATACCGTATTACCCACATTTCCATTAATTATCTCTCAAATAAATAACTATAAAACATAACATACATGAGCACCCAGAATGTCAACTCCCATTTCATGCATATTAACAAATAATCATATTGGATAATATAGTCCATCTCTGTCCCTCTTGTCTGAATTGCTGTCGAGCCTCCTGTGCACGAGCGATTCTCAATTCAGCCTGTTCTGCTACTAGCCCCTCTCAGCCACCTGTGAAAATATCACCCCTTGAGTACCTGCCATATTCACATCCCGTATAACTCTAGCCTCAAACCCTCCAGAAATCTCTCTACTATTAGTACTTCAGTGCTGACCATGTGCGTAGCAAACCTGGACAGTTATTCAAATTTACGAATATATTCCCCAACAGTCATCGCTCCTTGTCGTAGTTGTATAAACTCATTCATCTTCATCATGCGAACTGGGGCCGTGAAATATTTATTCCGGAATAACTCTTTGAATCTGTCCCACCTCATGGTAGTAATGTCCTCTATGCTGTTGATCATGTCCCACCAATGGCCTGCACTACCGCGAAGTATGAAAGTGGCACACATTACCCTCTCCTCTACTGGCACTCTACTATACTGGAACACGTTTTCCAGGGTCCTCAACCAGTCCTCTGCAGCAGTAGGATCAATCGCATCTTCAAATGTTGGGGGATCCAGCCTCCTAAATCGTTCTCCCACCACATATATATAATCTGCCCGCTATTGGTTTACCTCCACCCGCGGTTGCTCACCATTATCCCTCTATCGAATCAGTTGCTGAATTTGTTCGGACTGTCGTTCAATCAACTTTGTTAATCAGTTAATCATGGTATCTCGATCATTAATCGGGGTGGGTGTCTCATTTCTCTGTGCTCTGGCACCACCACTGCTCTCACCACGAGTTCTCACCATTTTGCAGCGCTGTTTTACACAAGTTTGATAATATATGGCCAATATAATTCATGGAATATGTAATGCAATATATGATAATGTAAAACTTACTGGAGTGGTTGCGCTCTGCAAGATCTAAGATCATGTACATGGACAGTCTATAGAATCAAGACCTGGGCTCTGATACAACTCTGTAACACCTACTACTTGACAACTAAATATCTAGTATAATTTGACATAATAGAACATGTGTGCATGCATGGGATAATTTTTTTTGTAACACTTTAAGAAAAAATAAATCACTTCTTACATACACAACCCTATTTAAAATACTTTTTCACACGTCATGTATATAGCAAGATCAGTATTTATATAAAAGCACAACACCCACAATGACCCAATATTTACATACTTATTTACAGTAAAATTTTAAAAGCAAAATATAGTATCAATCTAAAAATATAATACAACAGACTCAAAATATAACAAGCCAACAAAATAGCCCAACAGGTCGTCATCCATGTACACACTCTCTCAGACACCTACAGGAGCTCCAACCACCACCACCCAATAAAAGATGCTTCAAGCGTCGTTGTACTCACCTACAATGCATAAACAATATGAGCTAACGCTTAACAAGTAATGATTATGCATGTCAAAGAATCATCCACAATATCAAGTCATGCATCTCAAAATGCTATGCCCACAATGCAATTTTATGCATCAAATATTTCTCTCAAAATCATTTCTTTCTTGGACCCCTGACCAACGCTACTATCCCATACACTAGAAAAGAGCTCTGTACACCGCCATAGTCTAATGGCCAATAATCATATAAGCATGTAAATCCATGCATAATCATACGCATGCAAATCCATGCACGCGAACCTGCAAATCCATGTATAAAACCATGCAAATCCATACATGCTTCGGTGCACTAGTAGTGGTCAGCAAAATATTTTTCTTTCTCAGAATCATGCCGTGCAATGCAAGATATATCACAATGCTCGTATATGATGCATGCACGTGCCAATGCCCATGTATGTAGGTTCAATGGACATGAATGATAGTAATGTGTGTCCTCTGCTTTGCACATATGATCTATGGTATTACATATAAATCACACATTTACTATGTTTATGCATTGTAGTTGCAAATGAATCTTTACTTACCTTTCACTTCGTTGGTGGCTTAGTCTAGATTTATTTATTGTTCTCCTCCAATCTTAGATGTAAAATAGCATGTAATATTACCAACATCAAGCATCATTCCCAATTTGACAAGTTGAAAGCATAAAATATCATACTAAGACCTTAAACACCAAGCTATCTAGGTTTTACAAACTAGAACCCAATCTAGTCCCTCCAATACCTTAATTTCTCATCTTAGATACATGTAAACATCATATAATTGAAGTATTATAACTCTAATATCATGTACCTAATTGTTAACACTCAATAGCAACATGTCTGGTTGAAATATGCTAAGTTATAAAATGGGACAGATTCACATTTTCATATTTACTTGCTGTCCAATTTAGTTGCATGATAATTTTGACATCTCTAAACATATCCAATCACTCCCAAATTTTTACCACCCTTAGATAACATGTATATAAATGTAACCATATCATAGAATTGCTAAAATTCATGGATATAGCTTCCCAAGTTCAGCTCTCTTCACAACATACTGAAACAGATTGTTTTCCTATTTGCACACTTCACGACATTAATAGTTTTGGCACCCTTATGTATATTCAATCTCTCCCAACGTTTTACCACACTTATATAACATATACATAGAGATAACCAGGTTATATTCTTGCCAAAACTAATGGATTTAGCTCCCCTAATTCAGTCTCCTTCACAGCACACCAAAATAGATTTTGCTACTTTGGCAGTTTGAGTGTTTCTCCAATATCATTCTCTATTTCAATTTCTAACCGATCCAAATTCATTCCAATACTCTTAACTCATATATAAACATGTATATGATGATAATTATAGGTTTTATTCAACATACCATACACTTTTGAAGCCTAAAATACAAGAATACAGCAAGGTGACAGTTTCTAGTACAAGTGTTTCTATCAAATATTTCCAACCACAAACCCTTTCTTTATGCATCAAAGACTATCTAATAACATCCTAACACATTTATAAATAATATTCAAAGCTTAATAAGCCAATAAACCTCAAAATAAATCTGAAAGTCATGCCAAACCCGTAGGTTAAGCTCGCCTTACACAGTTTTCTACTTGAACTTGGTTATTTCTCATTCCCTTTGTTTGTTTTGCCTCCTTTTTCGGTTGGAATCACTTAGGACCTATTTAGAGATATTTTTCCATGTATTTTGAAGCTTAAATGGTTCAGAAGAAGGTTCAAGTCGTGGCTGTTAGCTTAAGAGTGAAGAATAGGTTGAGGTGCTAGCTTGATAAGTCTAAGCGTGAGGTGGCATAAGCTTGAGGTGGCATGTAATGGTATAATATGATTTTCTCCCTTATCTTGCAGCCCTAATCTTGTGTGTCTCACATATTCTTATTTGGTTGCAACCTATCTTCATCACCATTCATTCCTATAGCTATTAGGTTCTTCACCCGAAAAATCATCGGTTCTTGCCCGATTGATAAGTTTGTACACCGATAGTGTTACAAACCTATGAACCTAGTTATATAATATTTAAATTATAGTATTGTATGTCTAGTTGTCCCAAGTGTATGATTTAAATATACATATAATATTAAAATTCATGATCGAACCAACTTACTTTCTATAAACTTTTTAGTGACACCTTTCGAACTCCTAAGGTTACCACGTGTAACCTAGCACTATTTACTATATTGATAACTCAATTTCTTCTTATCTCAATACAAAATCAACCACTTAGGTTAGGGGATTCGATAATCAATACCGTGCGAGAGCTTCAAAATTAAGTTTAATGGTTAACAACGCCGTATAAAATGAATTATATGATGCCATACCAATGAAAATAATACGTAATTAACATGTAATGAATGAATCATATGTGTCCATATAAGTAGTAAGGGGCTCGGGTATCACATCCTCCCCTCCTTATAAAAATTTTGTCCCCGAAATTTCACTTACCAAAAAGTTAAGGATAGAAACATCACCAATTCTTTCAATCACGAGAATGGGCCATTGTATCTAGGACTCAATTTTCCTTTCTTCCCAAACCGCATGATGCCCTTCATTGGTGCTACTTTCAAAAAACACCTAATCTCCTATCGCAAACTCCAATACCCTTCTTCGTCGATCTGTATAATTTTTCTAACGATTTTGGGCAGTTTGCATTCTTATCGAATCTGTAACACGGCTTATGTCATCTCTCGAATCATATCTGGGCCTAAAAGTTTCTTCTCACCAACTTCATCCCAGTGTATCGGAGACCTACACTTTCTTCCATACAATGCTTCATAGGGAGCCATTCAAATACTAGTCTGGTAGCTGTTGTTGTATGTAAACTCCAATAAAGGTAGGAATTTACTCCACTGACCTTGGAAGTCTAATACACAGGCTCTGAGCATATCCTCCAATGTTTGTATTGTTCGTTCAGATTGCCCATCCGTCTGAGGATGATATGTTGTACTAAATTATAATTGTGTTCCTAAAGCTTTGTGTAAACTCCTCCAAAAAGCAGACAAAAATCTTGAATCTCTATCAGAAACTATAGGCAATGGCACTCCATGAAGTCTGACAATCTCCTGAACGTATAATTGGGCATAGCGATCCATGGAATAGGTAGAACATATGGGAAGAAAATGAGCAGACTTGGTCAATCTGTCGACGATAACCCAAATATCATCATGACCCTTAGTAGTCTTTGGCAAACCAGTTACGAAATCCATGGTGATCCTTTCCCATTTCCATTCTTGAATAAGTAGAGGTTGCAAAGTTCATGTGGGTCTTTGATGTTCGGCCTTTATCTGCTAACATGTTTCATGCTGGGCGATGTCCTTTTTCATACCTGACCACCAATAATGCATTTTCAAGTCTCTATACATCTTGGTAGCCCCTGGATGTACTGAATAAGGGGTTGAATGTGCCTCTTTTAAAATGTCTTACCGAATGTTATCAATATTTGGCACACAAAATCGCCCTCTAAATTGTAAAATATCATTCTGAGTCATCTTAAATTCAGGAGACTTCCCTGCAGCAACATATTTTCTCATATTGATGAGATATTCATCATCTCGCTATCCCTGTTTGATCCTATCAATTAGCGTAGGCTGAAGCATCAGGGCTGTCAACTTTGCCCCTATTACTCATGTCTGTAAAATCTCTATATTCATTTTCTGCAACTCATTTAGTTCTGGTTTCTAAATTAAAGCCATAGCTATTGTACTTTGTGTGGATTTTTGGCTCAATGCATCAGCTACAACGTTGGCTTTACCGGGGTGGTAATTGATCACACAATCATAATCTTTTACCAGTTCCAGCCATCTTCGCTGCCGCATATTCAACTCTTTCTGTGTGAAGAAGTATTTGAGGCTCTTGTGATCAATATAGATCTCGCACCGTTCACCATATAAATAGTGCATCCATATTTTAAGCGTAAATACTACAACAGCAAGTTCCAAGTCATGCGTGGGGTAATTCTTTTCATACTCTTTAAGTTGCCTGGACGCATACGCAATTACTTTGCCATTCTGCATCAGTACACATCCTAATCCATTCTTTGATGTGTCACTGTAAATTACGAATCCTCCAGTACCTGATGGAATTGAGAGAATATGTGCTGAAGTCAACCTCTTTTTCAGCTCTTTGAAACTTCGCTCACACATATCCGTCCATCTAAACGTCGCCCATTTTCTGGTTAATTGTGTCAATGGCATAGCAATCTTGGAGAACCCCTCCACAAATCTTTGGTAATATCCAGCTAAACCCAGAAAACTGCGCATCTCCGAAGGATTAGTAGGCTGCATCGAGTTGTTGATAGCTTCAACTTTACTTGGATCTACTGATTCCTGCTCCTGATATAACATGTCCAAGAATACCACATGATCTAACCAGAACTCGTATTTCTTGAATTTGGCGTATAACTGCTTTGCTTTCAGGACCTTTAGTACTTATGTTAAATGTGCGGCATGCTCTTCTTTAGTTCTGGAGTAAACTAGAATGTCATCGATGAACACAATAACAAATTTATCCAGAAACTCTCGAACACTCTATTCATCAGATCCATGAATGCTGCTGGAGCATTAGTCAATCCGAACGGCATCACCAAAAATTCATAGTGCCCATATCTCGTACTAAATACCGTCTTGGGGATATCCTCTTCCTTTATTTTCAGTTGATGGTACCCGGAGCGTAAGTCAATCTTTGAAAATATTGTGGCACCCTAAAGCTGGTCAAATAAATCATCGATTCTGGGTAATGGATATTTATTCTTAATCGTGACCCTATTTAACTCTCGATAATTGATGCACAGTCTCATGGTGCCTCCTTCTTACGTACAAACAGAACCGGTGCTCCCCAAGGTGAAAAGCTCGGTCTGATGAATCCCTTGTCCAACAAGTCTTGCAATTGTACTTTCAATTCTTTCAACTCCAAGGGAGCCATTCTGTAGGGAGCTTTAGAAATTGGAGACGTTTCTGGTTATATGTCAATAAGAAACTCTATTTCACGATCTGGTGGCAGTCCTGGGAGATCACCTGGGAATACTTCAGTATATTCCCGCACAACTGGTATTTCACTCAAAATTGGTGGGTGTTGTTCCTCAATGTTCATGACACTCGCCAAGTACCCTTCGCAACCATCATCAAGTAATCGTTGTGCCTTCACTGCTGAAATCATAGGGAATCTGAAATTCTTCACATTGCTGGCAAATGTGAAAGACTCTTTCCCAAAAAGTTGAAATGTCACCGTCTTTTCCTTACAGTCGATAGTAGCCCCATACTTTGACAACCAATCCATGCCAAAATAACATCGTAATCATTCATATCCAGTACAATCAAATCAACATGTAATTCTCTACCTTCAATAAGTATAGCACAAGCTCTCAAAATCCGATCGGTTTGTCTAGCATCTCCAGAGGGGACTGTTACACTATAACTGATTTCTGCTACATCTGGTATTCTACCCAGCCTCTTCATGTACTCAGTGGATGAAAATGAATGCATTGCTCCAGAATCAAATAATACAAGTATTGGAACACTAGAAATATAAAGTTTACCTGTTACCACCGATGGATTTGCTTCTGCATCCGCCCTGGTCATGGTGAACACCTTGGCTGGTACATTCCTTTAGCTGGTTGATTTTGTTTACCTGGGCAAAATTTGGCAATATGTCCCGGTATTCCGTATCGAAAGCACGTCCTGGTATCTATATAGCAGCCTCCAGTATGTCGATTACCACATTTTTAACACACAACTTTGGCATTGGTGCTTTTCCTTGTTCGACCCGTGGCCTCTTATTTTGACCTTCTTGTTGTTGACCTCGTTCTTCTTGAAATTTAAATCCCAGTTTCTGTATTTAGATCGGCTTCTGCATTTGCACCGGCCTCTTTTGCCCCACAGTCCATCTCTATCCCTATTGTCTGAATTGCTGTTGAGCCTCCTGTGCACGAGCGATTCTCAATTCAGCCTGTTCTGCCACTAGCCCCTCTCAGCACCTGTAAAAATGTCACCCATTGAGTACCTGCCATATTCACATCCCGGTATAACTCTAGCCTCAAACCCTCTATAAATCTCTCTACTTTAGTACTTCAGTGCTGACCATGTGCGTAGCAAACCTGGACAGTTGTTCAAATTTATGAATATATTCCCCAACAGTCATCGCTCCTTGTCGCAGTTGTATAAACTCATTCATCTTCATCATGCGAACTGGGGTCGTGAAATATTTATTTCAGAATAACTCCTGAATCTGTCCCAGCTCATGGTAGTAATGTCCTCTATGTTGATGATCATGTCCCACCAATGGCCTGCACTACCGCGAACCATGAAAGTGGCACACATTACCCTCTCCTCTACTGGCACTTTGCTATACTGGAACATGTTTTTCAGGGTCCTAATCAGTCCTCTGCAGCGGTAGGATCAATCACATCCTCAAATTGGGGGATCCAGCCTTCTAAATCGTTCTCCACCATATATATATAGTCTGCCCGCTATTAGTTTACCTCCACCCGCGGTTGCTCACCATTATCCCTCTATCGAATCAGTTGCTGAATTTGTTCGGACTATCATTCAATCAACTCTATTAATCGGTTAATCATGGTATCTCGATCATTAATCGGGGTGGTGTCTCATTTCTCTACGCTCTGGCACCACCACTACTCTCACCATTTTGTAGCACTGTTTTATATAAGTTTGATAATATATGGCAATATAATTCATGGAATATGTAATGCAATATATGATAATGTAAAACTTACTGGAGTGGCTGCGCTCCACAAGTCTAAGATCATGTACATGGACAGTCTATAGAATCAAGACCTCGGCTCTGATACCACTCTGTAACACCCACTACTTGACAACTAGATATCTAGTATAATTTGACATGATAGAACCTGTGTGCATGCATGGGATAATTTTTTTTTGTAACACTTTAAGAAAAGATAAATCACTTCTTACATGCACAACCCTGTTTAAAATACTTTCTCACACGTCATGTATATAGCAAGATCAGTATTTATATAAAAGCACAACACCCACAACGACCCAATATTTACATACTTATTTACAGTAAAGTTTTAAAAGCAAAATATAGTACCAGTCTAAAAATATAATACAACAGACTCAAAATATAACAAGCCAACAAAATAGTCCAAAAAGTCGTTATCCATGTACACACTCTCTCAGACACCTGCAGGAGCTCCAACCGCCACCTAACCCATAAAAGATGCTTCAAGCATCGTCGTACTCACCTACAATGCATAAACTATATGAGCTAACGCTCAGCAAGTAATGATTATGCATGTCAAAAATAATCCACAATATCAAGTCATGCATCTCAAAATGCTATGCCCACAATGCAATTTTATGCATCAAATATTTCTCTCAAAATCATTTCTTTCTTGGGCCCCTGACCAACGCTACTATCCCATACACCGGAAAAGAGCTCTGTACACCGCCATAGTCCAATGGCCAATAATCATATAAGCATGAAATCCATGCATACTCATACATATGCAAATCCATGCACGCGAACCTGCAAATCCATGCATAAAACCATGCCAATCCATGCATGCTTCGGTGCACTAGTAGTGGTCAGCAAAAAATATTTTTCTTTCTCAGAATCATGCTGTGCAATGCAAGATTTATCACAATATTATATGCATGCACGTGTCAATGCCTATATATGTATGCTCAATGGACATGAATGATAGTAATGTTGTCCTCTGCTTTGCACATATGATCTATGGTATTACATATAAATCACACATTACTATGTCTATGCATTGTAGTTGCAAATGAATCTTTACTTACCTTTCACTTGGTTGGTGGCTTAGTCTAGATTTGTTTATTGTTCTCCTCCAATCTTAGATGTAAAATAGCCTGTAATATACCAACATCAAGCACCATTCCCAATTTGCAAGTTGAAAGCATAAAATATCATACTAAGACCTTAAACACCAAGCTATCTAGGTTTTACAAACTAGAACCCAATCTAGTCCCTCCAATACCTTAATTTCTCATCTTAGATACATGTAAACATCATATAATTGAAGTATTATAACTCTAATATCATGTACCTAATTGTTAACACTCAATAGCAACATGTCTAGGTTGAAATATGTTAAGTTATCAAATGGGACAGATTCACATTTTCATATTTACTTGCTGTCCAATTTAGTTGCATGATAATTTTGACATCCCTAAACATATCCAATCACTCCCAAATTTTTACCACACTTAGATAACATGTATATAAATGTAACCATGTCATAGAATTGCTAAAACTCATGGATATAGCTTCCAAGTTCAGCTCTCTTCACAACATACTGAAACAGATTATTTCCTACCGTGACAGTTTTGCACACTTCACGACATTAATGGTTTTGGCACCCTTATGTATATTCAATCTCTCCCAACTTTTTAACACACTTATATAACATATACATAGAGACAACCAGGTTATATTCTTGCCAAAACTAATGGATTTAGCTCCCCTAATTCAGTCTCCTTCACAGCACACCAAAACAAATTTTGCTACTTTGGCAGTTTGAGTGTTTCTCCAATATCATTCTCTATTTCAATTTCTAACCGATCAAAATTCATTCCAATACTCTTAACTCATATATAAACATGTATATGATGATAATTACAGGTTTTATTCAACATACCATACACTTTTGAAGCCTAAAACACAAGAATACAGCAAGGTGACAGTTTCTAGCACAAGTGTTTCTATCAAATATTTCCAACCACAAACCCTTTCTTTATGCATCAAAGCCTATCTAATAACATCCTAACACATTTATAAATAATATTCAAAGCTTAATAAGCCAATAAACCTCAAAATAAATCTGAAAGTCATGCCAAACCCGTAGGTTAAGCTCACTTGCACAGTTTTCTACTTGAACTTGGTTATTTCTCTTCCCTGCTTGTTTTGCCTCCTTTTTCGGTTGGAATCACTTAGGACCTATTTAGAGATATTTTTCCATGTATTTAGAAGCTGAAATGATTCAAAATAAGGTTCAAGTCGTGGCTGTTAGCTTAAGAGTGAAGAATAGGTTGAGGTGAAGCTTGATAAGTCTAAGCATGAGGTGGCATAAGCTTGAGGTGGCATGTAATGGTATAATCTGATTTTCTCCCTTATCTTGCAGCCCTAATCTTGTGTGTCTCACATATTCTTATTTGGTTGCAACCTATCTTCATCACCATTCATTACTATAGCTAATTCCTATATTCGTTCATTAGGTTCTTCACCCGAAAAATTATCGGTTCTTGCCCGATTGATAAGTTTGTGCATCGATAGTGTTACAAACCTATGAACCTAGTTATATAACATTTAAATTATATATTGTATGTCTAGTTGTCCCAAGTGTATGATTTAAATATACATATAATATTAAAATTCATGATCGAACCAACTTACTTTCTATAAACTTTTCGGTGACACCTTTCGAACTCCTAAGGTTACCACGTGTAACCTAGCACTATTCACTATATTGATACCTCAATTTCTTCTTATCTCAATACAAAATCAACCACTTAGGTTAGGGAATTCGATAATTAATACCGTGCAAGAGCTTCAAAATTAAGTTTAATGGTTAACAACGCTGTATAAAATGAATTATATGATGTCATACCAATGAAAATAACACGTAATTAACATGTAATGAATGAATCATATGTGGCCATGTAAGTAGTAAGAGGCTCGGGTATCACACGTTCTCTGGCGTGCTTTTCCGGCGGACACTAATTTCCAGCAAAAAAAAAATATCTTTCTCAATACTAATTCATTTTTGACACATAATATATCAATTTAATAATTATTTTTCTTTTCATGCTCTACAACATGACATCAATATTATGCATCAATTAAATTTAAACATGCATTTGTATATATAAATACAATATATATGATCTTCAAAGTCTTTTCATGATTGAATTTAAATCACAAAGGTGAGGTCGAGCCCTAATGGCTCTGATAGCACTGTAAGCAATTTATAATCGTATATAAATAATAATTGAATCAATATTACCTCAGTAGCAGAAATTCGTTTGATTCATGGATGAACAGTTCGCCTACAAGCCTCCCAATAATAGCACCATGGTCTTTTTCGCTCCAGTAAATACTACTAGAGCATTCACTAAATTTTTAACTACACACCTTAAACCCTAGGAGATTTCTAAATTTTTGGTGATACTCCAAGAATAAACGTAGAGAGAATATGGAGGAGAGAGAATATTTTTCTGTTAGTTAAATTAGGTATCATTGTGATATCTTATAGTGGTAGGGAGTGATAACAAAAAGATTCTCTCTATCCCTATCACACTTTGAGTCCAATTAGGAGAGGTTTATTGATAACCATCATCCTTATCCAAATAAGATTCTAACTAATCACAAATATGATGGTGCAAATAAAAAATACATCAATAATTAAGAATTTGATTTTGGCTTCAGAGGAAAGAGAATTATCCCACCAACCTTTGAGTTGGTCATTAAAGCCAAGAATAAGTTTTTTTACAGCATCTGCATCAGAAAAATTAGTACTTTCTTTATAGATGTTAGAGACCATGGCCATTTGCTTGCAGAGACTGAAAATTTGGTATTCGGATAATCCATCTAGATTCCATTTATAGATGACATTTGCATTAAAAGATTTGAAATTTTGTAAGTTTAGTGGAGTAGGATAAGGATAATAATTTCTATATGGTTGTATATTTTGGATAGAATTGAGCAAAAAAGAATCTTCCTCCCCTTCTGAAAATCTTCAATCTTTTTCCAAGGTATTTAGTATTTTTTTCTTATCCAAGATTTTGTAATCTTGTTTAGTTTTCTTGTAGTAAATGGTTCTTAGAAATGAGTTTAGGTATGTGGTCAGGAATTTGGAGAGGTAGTTTATCTGAAGAGATTTGTAAGGAGAGGTTAGATTGTGTAATACAGAACTAGTAGCTTTGGGTTTTGAATCAAAAGTTTCTTCTATTTTGAATTTAATACGATCGAGTTGTTTGCCAATGAAATGTAGACTAGGATTTGTAAAATTATTTTATTTGATTTATGTAGCAGTAGAGTTTTCTGGTTATGTTTATGAGACAAGGAGACAATTAATAAATTTATTATTTAGAGAAATTCCAGTCTCTTCAACTCCACAAATTATGAACAATCAGATTTGGTCTATTTTTTAAAGACTTTTTGTATATAACTTAGAGTTTTTCCTCTCTATATTTTTGGAAGAAATAATTGAAAAAAGTAATATTCTGCTTGGTATAGATAATATACTCATACCACTCAACATGGATTGAGTTTTTTTTTTTTAAATTGTTAAAAGTTATCATAAACCATTTCCGATTAAAATAGTTTGTTTCAAAAGAAAATCTTGTTACAAGATTAGCCCCAGCAAGAACAGAATAAGAAATGGAAAAAAATCTTGCAATAACAACAAAGTAACAAAGCAAGCTTATTAGGATCAGTTAAGTAGCTGACGACAATAAATGTGATTGTTAGTACAATTCCTTGATTGAAAAAAAAAATTAGTAATAACTTAAATATCATTATCGTCACTATTAAACTTATAAAAATGATTATTTCAATAAAATAAATTTTTTTATCACTTTAAATATATAATTAACAATAATTTTTAAATTATCTCTTAATATATTATCACTTATTTTCAGTTCTTTTCCTTTTGTAGTGAGGTGTGGTTCAGTTGAACACTCCACGAACACTGCTAGGGATAGCATGCGTTTCCCGTTTCTTACACTGTTCAAATCTAATCCTGGGGGAGGGACATTAATTATTGTAACAGATAAAACGTGAAAAATATGGTTCCATTTCGTCAATTCCTTGTGTTATTTCAAATCATTTGCTCTGTCTTTTGTATTATATACATACATATACATACAAACACATAAACAAATATATATATATATATATATATATATCCAAGACCCAAAAAAATTAAGTACTCCAATCCCACCCACGCCCCACCAACCAATAATACTCTATCTCCAATATATATTTTAGAGATCTACTCTCTGTAGAGCAATAGGAGAAATATCAAGAAAAAGGGGCTGAAACTTTCTTCCAATGGCAACCATCCCATCTGCCGCAGTTACACCCTCACTCAGTCTGTATCCATCAGCAAGATTTACCTCTTTCTCTTCCTCCAGCTCAGTTTACTTCAGCTACAACGTATGCAAGCAGGCCGGGTTCGGGCTTTCTGTGGATCGGCCCTGGAGAGCCAAGAAGAGAGGGCTGTCCTGCAACTGCCTTTTCGGGCTTGGAGTGCCGGAGCTTGTAGTTATTGCGGGCGTGGCGGCGCTCGTATTCGGGCCGAAAAAGTTGCCTGAAGTGGGCCGAAGTATTGGCAAGACTGTCAAGAGCTTTCAACAGGTCCGACCTTTTATCCTTTTGTTGCAAAAAGTCGTGGGCTTTTTTCGCTTTTTTGCTTTGATCTTTAGCTACTGTAGTTGATTGATTTTCTGAGTTGCTCGAATTTGGGGATGGTCTATTATTTAGGAGTTGAAATTGGCTAAAGAGGGGTAGTTGAAGTTTAGGAACTAGGATAAAAATAAACACATTATTTTATATATAAATATTTTGTATATTATATATTATTATTTATCATATATAAAAGTACAAATGTGTTTCTGAACTTTTGTATTTGGTGCTTATTATAACTCTAATTAATATCTTTTAAAGTATAAGTAGTAAACATAATACAAAAATAAATGCTAACAGTCAAACATCAATGAATAGCCATTTCAAGGAGACGAACAATCAATAGGTATATATCAAAGCTAAAGCAAATAATATATATTTGTTAATTAGTTCAAAGACAAACATTATGACCACTGTTTTAGCGCAGGCATGGGATGTCAGCTAAAGAAATCCATAGTCCAAGACAAAAATTCCAATTGTATTTCCGCTCGCAGGCAAGATAAAAATATGCAGAACTAGTTCCTATAATATCCCTAAAAAAGAAGCCCAAAACTAACACAGCTTAACAAAAGTATAATTTATGTCTGTGACAAAAGCAAAAGCAGTCAATTTCAAAAGTTCAATCTTTCTCATACAATTACAATTACAAAAACAATCTTTAATCTTTTTATATACCTGATCCAAGTTATTTAGAAATACTCACTGTCTTTCAAAAAGTAAAAATCTTTTCTTTTTTGTTTGTTTTCAGTTGTTTCTTTTTATATGTATAATTTTTCACCGTGTGCCCACTCATTATTTTAAATTCGGTTGAAATGTCAAAATTTTGACTGAAATTTTGAATTTCATAGCCATCGGAAACGAAATCCAACTTTCAGTTTGATTTTTCAGGATTTTCATTGAAATTTCCACTGAAATTTTAAATATCCTGATGTTTCATATATTTTTAGATTATTTTATATTTCTGATAATATATAATATATAGTAGTTAATTAAATTATAAAATAATACTTGCAATTAATGTAATAATACTCACATTTACTAACCTAATAATAAAATAAATATATGAAAATTTATGAATGATATTTATGATAATTTTGCATCAATTTGAGTATTGGTAGAAATCGAGCTCAATTGGTTATAGAATCAAGTTTAAATACTAATATGTGTCCACATCGTGTCTAATTCCATATATAAACCTTCAAGAATATTTGTGTTTTATCACAATAATGATTTTACTAGCTTAATAGTGGCAATAATTATATTTAAATTATCACCATTAACAATTAATGACACCTTTTACAATATAAAAAAAAAAAAAAGATCTTGTCACAAGTCGTAGTAAAAATTATTATTGTTAGTGAATTAAACATTATACATATGCCACTAATTATTGGTAGTGGCAACTTAAACTCTAGATCTTGTCACTAATAAGCTTGAAACAATTATAGTTGTAACAAAACATTAGTTATTGTCACTTAACTAAATTATTAGTGACAACTTTCACATTTCACTTAATATTTTGTCATTAATATTATTTTTTTCTTATAATGTGCGATTTTGCAAGGTGCAATCCATAAGTGTATCGCCATCATGTTTCTTCTATTTGTAGTACTATCACTGTGAATTTGTAGTGCTTTCAGTGTGAATTGCCAACATCTAATTAATAATTTGTATTGGCAATATGAAAATGGATGTAGGAGAGACACCAATAGTAATTTTAATCCTCCTAGAAACTCCATGTGGTTCTGAACTGTAGATTTTATCAATATTGCATGTGTATTGTTTTAGTAAAGATTTTACTAGATTTAGTCCCACTTTATTACCAAATCATAGTTATTTTTATTATTTTCAAATGTACATATATAGATATACTTTCAATGATTTATCTAAAATCAAAACCAAAATTTTGGATATCCTCGAAATTTCCTATTGAAATTTCTGTAAATTCACAGCATCGAAATATGCATTGATACCTATATTTAACACCTTTGTTGCATTTGACCAAGGTATAAGTAACAAGAAAAAAAAAATTATTCCGTATTAAGCATAGTTTATGTCTTTTGCCAAGAAGATTTGATAGGATGTGCAATGCCAAGTGTTAATTCTTTGTTTGTATAAAATACCTCCCTCAATGCAAGAGAGTCTAACTTAGCTTGGGGAGTGCAGAAAGGAATGTGGTATTGGACCTCTTGCTGGTTAGGCTAACCTGTATTTCTTATCTATATGTATCACTTATCCTGGGAAAATGTAAAGCACATCTAATAGATACTAGGCACATCTGTTGTTTGGAAGAAATTATATTTTTTAAAGCTCAGCTGCTAAAGATATGCTCCGTAATTTCTAGAACTGTTATAAGCGTCAAGTTGTATCTTCTTCGAAAATAACTTTGGAAATATATGAAAATGATGAATATGTACCTCTAAGAACTTTCAAAAAAATTTAATCGTTATAGTGTCATAGAGTACTACAAATTTTAGAGGAGGTTGTAACACAAATTTCGTTGTTTGCAAAAATTACAAACAAGAAAAATAGTACAAATAAAGTTTTATTAAATTTATTGAAAATACGTAGATACAATCTCTATTGATCCTCTGATTCTTCTGTTAAAAAACGTTGACTTTGTGGATTTGGTAACTTCTTGATGGAATTGACCATCCGATCTCCTCTAAGGTTGACTTGATTTTTTATAATGTTAATTCGAGGGTTTAACAACTTAATTTCGAATTAAACATCATGATTTGATGAGCTCTACGACGAACGCCTTGATTTTCACCTCGAACACCGTGGATCTCCTTGAATTTGATGGAATTGAATTAAGAGAACTTTCTCCAATACCTTTCTTGTTTGGATTTCTTCTTCTTTTCAACTTGTGTTTTACTTCTTAGAGATGATCCAATACTTATAGAATGAAGACTCTTGCCATTTTTACTTGATGACATAGAAGGATTTGATTGGTTCTTCATGATTTGATAAATATTTACTGCTTTGATCACAATATGTGATTTGAATTACCATAATATTGGTATTCACTTCTATAATTTGCAAGATACGATCTTTATTGCCAAAATATCATAATTTAACACATGGTAATATTTAACTCTATCAATTAAATATCTTATTTAATTTTGGAATTCAATGATATTCCAAAATAAATAAAAATATAAAATTAATAAATAAAAATATATTGCACATGTCAATACATAATTGGCTACAAATTTTCCATGTCTATAAATGCCCCCTCGAGACTTGTTCACGTGCATCCAGCGGGTGTGAAAAGTGAATAAGTCTCGAAATTTTTGAATTGATTTGAACTTGTAGATAGTTTATCCTCATATCAAGGAGTTTTTGACTTGATTTGACTTTGTAGATAGTTTATACTCGTATCAAGAAGTCTTTATTTGAATTTGAAATTTGTAGATAGTTTATACTCGTATTATGGAGTCTCAATTTGAATTTAAAATTTGTTAGATAGTTTATACTCGTATCAAGGATTCTTCATTTGAATTTGACTTCTAGACCTTTTATACTCATGTCAAGGTGTGTTTCATTTGATTTGATTTGTAGATCTTTTATGAGTGCTTCATTTGAATTTGAATTTGTAGATAGTTTATACTCATATCAAGGAGTTTTACTTATTTGGATTTAACTTATAGACCTTTTATACTCTTGTCAGGGAGTGCTTCATTTGATTTGATTTGTAGACTTTTTATGCTCATATCAAGGAATTTTACTGACAGTTTATGTTCTTATCAAGGAGCACTTGAAAAAACTTCAATTTGAAAATTTTAGATAGTTTATGCTCGTATCTAGGAGCATTGGAAAGTCGAAGTCAGCAGTTATTGCATATGATATCGCATCTTCTTCATCTTCATCATCATTGACATCACTTAGACATTTTTGTTTGTCAAAATTTATACTTATTACGCGACTAATATCAGTATTGTCCACTTTGTTCATCAATTTCGTGACTTGAAATTCTTGTTCTTGAATATGCTTCGTGAATTCCTCAACAACCTTCATCAAATTTGCAATTTGCTCTTCCTGTGAATTAGTTTGGACCATCATGACTATTGCGACTTCACAATTTGAGTTTGTAGCATATTCGAGCATTGTAGTTGGATTCAGCAACTCTTTCTCTGCAACTTCTATTTCTTGCTTTGCCAACAACTTTAGTGGAAATTTGACTGGCAATGTTAAAATACCATATTCTCTTGTCACTTCATGCTTGAATTTTGGAGTGGCGACTTAATGGCTTGACAACACACCATCTTGTCTTACCCCTTATGCTTGTATTTTGGAGTGGTGGCTTCATGGTTCAACAAAACACCATTTTCTTTTGCCCCCTCATGCTTGTGTTTTGGAGTAACGGCTTCATGGCTCGGCAACACAATATCTTGTCTTGTTCCTTTATGCTTGTATTTTGGAATGGTTGCTTTATGGCTTGGCAAAACACCATCTTCTTTTGCCTTTTCAGGCTTGTGTTTTGGAGTGGTGGCTTCAAGACTCGACAAAATATCATTTTCTTTTGCCCCCTCATGCCTCGACATAAGAAATTTGACATTTGTGAAGCTAGAGTAATTGTCTTTCATCTCTATTTGAACTTCGAGCTTGATTTGAAAATAAGAGATGAGAGGTAGAGATTGTCCCACGGGCATGCCAGAAATTTGTAATACAAATTTTGTTATATGGAAAAATTACAAACACGAAAAATAGTACAAATAAAGTTTTATTAAATTTGTTGAAAATATGTAAATACAATCTCCATTGATCCTCTGATTCTTTTATTCAAAAACGTTGACTTTGTGAATTTGGTAACTTCTTGATGGAATCGACCATCCGATCTTCTCCAAGGTTGACTTGGTTTTCAATAATGTTAATTCGAGGGTTTAACAACTTAATCTCGAATTAAACATTATGATTTAATGGGTTCCGCAACGAACGTCTTGATTTTCGCCTTGAACACCGTGGATCTCCTTGAATTTGATAGATTTGAGTTAAGAGAACTTCCTTTAACACCTTTCTTGTTTAGACTTCTTCTTTTCAACTTGTGTTTAACTTCTTAGAGATGATCCCTATTTATACGTGTAGAATGAAGACTCTTGCCATTTTTACTTGATGACATAGAAAGATTTGATTGGTTTTTCATGATTTGATAGATATTTACTGTGTTAATCACAATATGTGATTTGAATTACCATAATATTGGTATTTACTTCTGTAATTTGTAAGATACGATCTTTATTGCCAAAATATCATAATTTGACACATGGTAATATTTAACTCTATCGATTAAATATCTTATTTAATTTTGGAATTCAATGATATTTCAAAAATAAATAAAAATATAAAATTAATAAATAAAATATATTATACATATCAATGCATAATTGGCTACAAATTTTTCATGTCTACAGAGGTCAATGTATAAACATTAAGGTTAAAGATAAGAATAATGCATGTTGCTGCCGTTATTTCTAGTCCAGTTGTCATATTCTGACTCTTGCTAATTAGCAACATTTCATTGATGTTGTTTTGGTACTGGTGTGTGCACATACTCAGGTATGCATGCATATATCAAACAATTTGCTTGTAAATTTATCAGTGTTTCCCAGGGAATCTAAATATATCTATCTACAATATTAAAACACTAATTTAGTAAGTAGTTCAGCATTTGTGTTCGGGGATGAGGGGGATAACAAGTCATGTTTCGGACTCTCATAGGATCAACTGTTGATTGATGGATGCTACACTTGTCTATGCACGCTCTCACACATGCATTTCAGGAAAAAAAAAAAAAAATTGCTCATACACAACTGAAAAAAGGTTCATCCTGGAATGCATTATGGGAAAGTACTACCTGACTTCAAGCGCCAACTTTGGAAATTGAAGGAACTTTAAGAATCTCAAAGTTGGGTTGGGATTTTTATTGTAATAGTATGTTGTCTGCCTCTCAACTGAATGTCCTGCTTTGGCTAGTTCCAGTTATTTAAGTGAATGAAAGCTCAAGATGATTCATGAACTTTCAGAGTGAAAGCATTAAATGAACACTAAATATTGTAAAATATTAGAATCAAAGGAAAGGAAAGAGAAGACGTATACCGTAATTAAAGTAGTCATCAAGAGCGAGAAAGTCATGGTCTTTGAATGACTTGCACTCTTATTCCTGTGAAAGTATTCATCCCCATAAGCCTGAAAGTTAACCATTTGTGACTCAAAGTTATTAGCTGGTTAACTGCACAACTTGCAGCACACTTCCATTTATCTTTTTTAATTTTTTCTTTTTCTGCATTTTGCTTTTCCGATTATGGTATTTGCTTTTTCTGTGACAATTTTATGATTATTTTCCTTTTAGTATTTGATACCAGTTTATAATTGATTTGGATTTCCATTTTTGTTGATAGACGTAATGAGGCTACTTGGTAAATTTTCATTGTTAATGTTTGGGTTCCTTAAAGCTAGAGAAAACATGCTGCAATTACAACTGTGGTTAAATTCTACAAATTTGATAGAGTGCTCGTGAAGCTTTTGCTTTAACATTTGACTGTGGATAATGGGTCCCTTTGGTTATATGGCTGAGTTTATAACTAATATTATATATGACAAGATTGGAGTTGTTAGCCTGCACGATTTGAGTTCACCACTGCCTGGCTACTTAGGCTCTAGCATTTGTGTTGCACTAGCGATCATCTGGAATACCCAATCCTGCATCAGCTGTAGGGGAATAGTGCGACTAATTTAGGGCTTAGGCTTTCAGGTTTATTTATGTTTTGTGTGTGTATTCCGTTGGTAATTCCTAATTATTAGCAGGCTTAAGTATTTTGGGTCAATTGATTGGCTTCCACTATGTTAACAAGGCTAACCCTAACCAAAATCCTAATAGAAAATATAGGGGTCATGCATGATAGTTGTCTCCACTTGGATAAGCTGGACTAGTAAAATGGGGACCATGGATTACAGATTGGAGGCAATGAGGACACCACATATTTCAGTTTGGAAGTTTATATCACCCTATCCCACATTGAGAGAGCAAGAGTTGTGCAACTGTTGTAAATAAGGCCTCTGCAAATTCCTACTTAGTGACACTGGCTTAAGGAATCGGGGCAAGTTTGTTGCTGCTCAATTATAATGATAAAGCCAGACATCAAACTTTTAGCAATCTGTTTGTACTTTTTATTCTCATTTATGTAAGTTAGTTGAATTCCTTCTTATTCTCATTTTAGTTGAATTCCTTGATATTTATGAATAATTGTGAGTTCAAAGGCATCAATCTCATTGAATTCCTGTAAAAATATTTATCATTGGACAATCTAGTGTCTCTACTTCCTTCACATGAATAAGAGATTAACTTTATTAAATATCAGAATGGCCAGCATATCTAGTATGTATTATGGAGATTAACTTCATATTATTTGTTTCTGGACAAATATTTTGGGGATGCTACTTTGTTGATGTTTATTTTCTCAGTATCACCTTTAACTAGTTTGCTAATTGCTCTGTATTACAAAATTATGTATCTGACCTAGTTCAAAGTTCTTAATGAATGGTAATGAACAAAATCTTTTGGTTGGCCATGCTTTCATTGCCCAGTTCTTTGGCTTCTATAAGCTTGTGATGCTAGTAGTTGGATCAAGTCACTTTAGTTAATACTAAAGCTTTTCACTCCGTCTATTAAAAGTTTGTGGAGGAGGCCATGAATAAGCTGTGCAGTAAGAGGCTGCATATTTAGATTAAAGAGTTTGTAACTTCCTGTTCCACATCAGCTTTTGATTATTTAAATGGTTTATTGAGACATATGATCACTGCTACTTAGCAACTTGCTCAGGGAATCCTGGCGCACTGTCTTTGGTGCCATAAATTGCTGTGTTAGCTAGCTGTTGGACTGAGTCAAATTCAGTCATGTTTTGTGGATAACAATTAAGGAAGAAATGTTCCTTAAGATGGTTCAAGCTGAACAACTTAACTAAGATTGGGTTCCAAAATAGCTTGTTTAGTGTAAGTCAGATACGTTGTCTCAAACTATAACTGATCGTCAGTTGGAAGAAGAAGCAAGCTTAAGTTATGTAGAGTTGAAAAATGAGCTAGAGATCTGACCGAAAGACATGCTTAAACATGAATCAAGTTTGCAGCAGAGCAGAACTTACGTATGTACAAAATTGAGCACAGGTTCTGGCTTCTTCCAGGGTCACCCAACTCAGGTTGGTCAAATTAGGTACGCCAAGCTAATTATAGATAAAAAAATGTTATATAGAAGCTTGAAGAACAAGGAATATCTATTCTCGTTCAAACTTGCGACCATTAAATTCTCTAATATTAAATTCTGGCTAATGTTAGTGCTGTCATGATTGTGTGTGTAGCATGCTTTTGGAAGGTAAAGTAAGACTATTTTATTATCCATAATATGTTTATTCGACTGAAGGACCAATTTGTCTCAACACTTTATGCCTTTCTGACCTTGATTTTCAGAATGACTATCCTTCATTATAATTGTTTGCTAATTTATCCAGATAATAGTCTTAACTATATATTACTGAAAATCAAACTGTGTACTTTGTAGATCATGTTTGATTATATGCATTTGTGCTTAAAAGATTTAAAAGCTGAAGAGGTGAACTCCTGAAAATCCTGCACTGTAATTGATCATATATGGTATGTTGTTAATACTTACAAATGATTAGTTTGAGAAGTCTCATTCTATATGTTATGTGATATTCTATTTTCCTAACAATTAAAGGAAGATGAATTGCACTCTTACAGAAAAATTCCGTTCCACGTAATATCTATGCTGTAGTTTTGCAGTATTTTTTTCTATTACTTTGAATGAAGCCAATATCTTGCCAAATGTGTAATTGTTGGTAGTATTTTGTAGTTGATTCTCAGTCGAATTTTTAACTTAAAAATCTTTCATAACGAAAAATCCAATTTTGCATCCATTTTTCTTGTGCATTTCTTCGCCTTTTACATTCATAATCACTCCCTACTTTAATGTTTAATCACTCCGCTACCAGGCAGAGAATAAATTACTGAAAATATTACCATAGTTAAAATAAGGGAAAGGCAAAAATTAAACATCCATATATGTCTGTCTCTAAACTGTTTGGGTGTCTTTTTATTTCTCAACTCTTTTTGGATGTAACAAGGCATAAAACACAAGTTACTAAAGGATATAAAGAAGGAAAAATTAGTTTTAGCCTATGGTTTTTCTTATCATTGGCTGCACAAAATTATGACTGTTTTGATTCGGATGCAAAACTGCCAACTCCTAGTCCCTAATGGATTTTAGTGATAATTAAGTCACTTGACTTCTCGATTGTAATGATGCTTGCTTTCTCAACACTGTTTATTTATCTCAAGTGCTTCTTAAACTCATTGCAATTTTTAAAAAGAGCATTAACTTCTTCATGTCTTGATAAAGTTCTATTTTAGAAAAAAAAATAACTTGTTTAGTTTTGTCTTCCACCTCTCTTTTTCATTCTTCTGTATGCATATATCAAATACCAGTACATAGACAAGCACATCAGGTATTGACACATTTCAACTGTAGGCTGCCAAAGAATTTGAGTCAGAACTGAAGAAGGATGGCGAGTCTTCTGCTGAGCCATCTAGTGAGAAGATAACAACAATCAGTGAAGAGAAGCAAGAGGCTAAAGTCCCCAGCCCGAAAGGGAGTTCTTAGATTTGAGACTTGTTGATTTCGATTTGGAATTTGTTGTAGCTGCTCGTTCCCTCACGTGTTAAGACACACTTGCTTAGATACAAATTAGCTATGTTTGAGCATTGTCGTCAGTGAATCCTTTTTTTTTTCCCATTGCAACAGAAGATGATTAGAAAGGTTTGAGTTTCATGATGAATCATATTGAATGTGGGACAAAAGGAAGAGTTTCTTGTGCCAAATTTGCGTTTTGTTTTGATTTTCCTTGTATCTTTGTTGTTGTTGTATGGCTTAGAGGTAGGGATGATCACGGTGTGGTGTGCGATTTTTTTTGAGTTAATTTCAAACCGATTTGCTATGTACGATTCGGTTAAATAATAATTTTAAATTGTAATTTTTTAAGTAAGATTAGATGTACGGTTTTGAATGGTTTCGGGCGGTTTAGTGGTTAAACCAATAAAGAAAATATGATTAAGTAAAAAGCAAAAAAAATATTACTAACAAAATATTTAAACTGATATAAGTGCCCTCAAAATGAAAATGTAACAAGTTTTTAAAATTATATAAGCTATTACATAACGCAAATTATATTACATAAATGAAACGAGATAAAATAACATATAAAATTTAAGATCAAGTAATTAATAACATAATTGAAGTGCATAGACAGATTAAAATGTTATCAATCATTATTGTAATGTCATTGGTATTAAATAACATACAAAATTTAAGACCAATCCAACAAATAAGATTACTGTACTGTCAAACAGTTCATTAATGATTGGATTGAAATATATCATTGTATTCAAATAATCTGCAAGATGAATGAAAATTTTAGTATAAGCACAGGCAATAAAATATTATCCATAAAAAATATTTTGTAAAGATACAAACTCAATAAAAATTCTTCTTTCAAATTAATCATTTGTAAAGATTATAGAAGAGCTTGATCCATCTAATTCTGAAAGATGAAAAAACAATCATTAATAAAAAGTAATAAATAATTGAAAACATGAACTAAGAATAAATGAAAATCTAAAATGTTTACCTTTTTCTAACTCCTCAAATTGTTCAAGATCCTCCATCATTGCATAAAGATCAATTGGAGAAGATGTAATACGTAACCAATCTTGAGCGTATATAAGGGCCTCTACCATTTGGGGAAATAACGAGCTTCTAAATTGATCAATCACACGACCACTTGTGTTAAAAGCAGACTCTGAAACAATTGTAGATATTGAAATAGCTAACACGTCTTTTGCAACTTTGGAAAGAATATGATATTTTGAAGTGTTCACTTTCTACCAATTCAATACATCAAAGTCATTATTAGATTTTTCATAACCATCAAGTAAGTATCTTGCTAGTGCAGTTAGATTTTTCATAACCATCAAGTAAGTATCATGTTAATTCAGATTTGCTCTTAACACATTGTTCTTTTTCTAAATGCCTAACAAATTGAGATTCTAATAATTCACTTGGGTCATCTTCTTCATCTACATGCATGTAATTATATTCTTGTCTTGCATGTTCATTTTTAGTGGTATGCTGAAAATATGAATCTTCATAGTTCTTATACAACAAAATTAACATTTCTTCTACTTTCTCAGTTATTCTTTTAACAGAAAAAACATCACCTTCGTATATTGTTGCAAAACCAAAATTAACATACTTTAACTTGTATCTTGGGTCCAAAACAACAACAACAAATAACAATCAATTGATGTTATCAATGTTTCTCCAATATTTATTAAACTTTTCTTTCATACGAATAGCCATAGAAGTCATATGACGATCTCCCCTATTGATCATAGTAGACAAACCCATATGTACAGTTTCAAGTTTACAAAAAAAGATACTTGAAGTGATATATGATGAACCAGATAACTTTAAAGTCATATAATAGAAGATCTTTAAAAACTTAACAAAGTTCCTAACATTAATCCAATTTATGCCTATTGGAGGCCCAATTATCTTATTCCCTTTCACTTTTTCCTTTCTCCCTTCATATTCTTTATCTTCATTCATTTCATAGCAATCAAAATTATCTATATATTTTTGGTCTTTATCCCCTAACCTATCAAAAGCTTTTTCAAAATTTTCAGCAGCCTCAAACATCAAATTAGTTGAATTCCACCGTATTTCTACATCTAAACAAACAAGGCTCTTAGAATTAATTTTTTATTTCTCTACACACTTCTTGAAAGCCTTTAGCCTAGATGGAGAAGACCTTATATATTTAACTGCATTTCTAACTCGCATTATGACCCCATTTTGCTCTTCAAACCCCTTTTTAACAATTAAATTAATTATATGGACACAACACCTTTATATGCATGTAATTATTATTCAAGATAACATCTTTCCACTTGAATTTTCTTTTCAAATGATTAATTGCTCTATCATTAGAGCTAGTATTATCCACTGTAATTGTTAAATTTTATCAATACCCCAATGAATCAAGTATTCATCTATTTGTTTTGCTATTGTTTCCCCTTTATGGTTTTCAATAATGCAAAAGTTTATGATTCTCTTTTGCAATTTCCAATCATCGAATATCCAATGTGCAGTAAGACACATATAGTTTAAATTTTGTAATGAAGTCCAAGTATCTCTGGTCAAGCATACTCTTTGAGTTTTCAAAATCCTTTTTAATTTCTTTTTTTCTTCAAGAAAATTTTTCATACAATCGCTAACAACAGTATGCCTAGATGGTACTTTAAACCTTGGTTCCAAAATTCGAAAAAAAGCTTTAAACCCTTCCCCCTCCACAATTCTAAAAGGGAACCCATCAATGATTGTCATTTTAGCAAGACCTTCTCTAACTTCTTCAACATTTAGAATCTTTCTTTTAATGACAGAATTTCCACTCATACTTTTATAATCATGCATAGTTTTTTGTGACTTGTCCAATTTGTATGGATATTTCTTGCATGAAGACTCTAAATGTGCCCACAAACTAGTAGTCACATTTAGTTTTGGATGAGCAATATAACTTGTGCCACAATAGTTACATGCAGTTTTAGGTGGATTACTACCTTCCAATCTAGTAAAGTGACCCCATATTTTAGAGATATTTTTTGGACATTCTTTCTTAATTATATCAACTGCTTTAATTTTCTATCTTTTCTTGGGCGGTTTTCATTCACTTTTTGCATAACATTTATTCTATTCAGATTATTTTGTTGAGGGACATCACCTGATTCAACGTTGTGAGCTTGTTCTTCTGCCGTATTTGGAGCTACCATTTTCATTAGAATTTCCACAGTAGAATATTTTTCAAAAGTTACCATCTCATTCTATTCAACATAAAAAAATAAGAAATAAAAAAATATAAATTAATATCAAATCCAACCATATAATACAATTGCTTATAGAAAATTAAATATATTTCAATATAAAAATGAGACTTACTATTGCATTACGTATATTCTCTATGAATTAACTCAATAACAAATCTATCTAAGATCTGCAATGTTAAATTGAACCCACTGTACATTAAATACCAAAACTTAAAATATAAAAGATTAACTATATTTATTACAAATAAATTGATTTAAAGTAGATATTCAATTTAGCAGTTAAGTCAGGAAGTCAAAACTCAAATTACACAAACACTACAATGCAACTAAATGAGACATAAATCTTTTACAACTGAAGCTATTAACATAACACATCTTTACTATTAGTTACAAGCATAGATGACAATCTACACTTTCAAAAGCTTCAGATGCCAAATGAGGATGAATAAGACATAAAAAAAACCAACGAAATGCAACATAATATAATAACACATCTTTGACAAAAGGTACTTTGTAGTTTCATCACCATCACAAATCATAAAAGAACAACAAAGATTTCACCAGACCTTGTAAAATCTTATTGTTATTCTCAAGGCAGTTTGATTAAACTAGTTGGTTGCCTATTCAAGAGAGATTTTGAGAAAAGTGATTTGCAAAAATAACAAAATCTAGACACGAACATACTTTGTCATTAAAAGATTAAATCTATATGATAATTGCCTAGTCAGTAAAGATTAGTACAAGCAGACCAAGTTCACAGTTAAAGATAATCAACTAATAGTGTACATATTTGACCTTTTTTCATGGTGGAAACTTTCTTCTTGATGGTGATGGGTTGGAGGCTTGGAGTGGACTTCTTGTTCTGCCTGAAGAGAATGCGGACTACGGAGTCGTTGAGCAATGGAGGGCTGGAGGGTGAAATGAATAAAATAATATTGAAGTGAGGTAGGATTTTTTTTCAAGAGTTGGTCAATAGGGTGAATTAACTAATACACTCATATGTAATAAAAATTGAACATACAGTTTAATGGCGGTGCGATTATATTCTTAAACTGCCACTGTACTATTTTTTGCGGTGCGATTTAATAAAAATTTGAAATTGTGATTTATCTAATAAATAAGTGATAATGGTGTAATGCAGTTTAGGACAGTCGGTTTGGATGATTTTTAAAAATTTTTTATCACCCTTACTCAAAAGAATCTGCTTCCCGCGAATAATGTTTTTTTTCCGCTTGCGCCATTCAATGAAAGGGCAAGCTTGCTAGGTCACTTTTAATTCTATGCCCTTCTATTCTTCAGCAACATGCTGGTTAATGAAGTTTGTTTTATTATTGCTTATTGATTATAATGCTTGTATCTGGTTCTCCTCATGCTTGCAACAATCATATCCAAAGCATGTTTTGATCTATGAAATGCCACCTAATTAGGTAGATTACATTTAATAATATTAGTTTCTTGCTTTATGATATGTCAATTATTAAACAAGTATGAATAACTTAAAAAAAAATGTAAATTATTAAACAAGTATGAATAACTAAAAAAAAAAAAAATCTAATATGTATACTATATCTTTAATTAATAACTATTAAATAACAAAAAAAAGGAATAATTAGATTTTATCAAATTTTAAATAGTTTAAATATAATACTAAGTTTTCTCTTTGATCTTAAACTCTTTTTGAAAAGTAGACAATTTAAATTTTTTGTGTCATAATTTTTTAATATTTTGAATTTTTAAATAAAATTGATTTTATATAAAATTAGACTTTGAGAGCTTTCTAACCATATGTTATGGGTGGAGAATATCATGTAAGAGTGTTATGGTCGTTTAAATTTGATTATTTTACACTACTGCATTTTTATGATATTTTTTAATTCTCTTACCAATTATCATATTTCTATTTCTATTATTAATTCAATGTTTGGTAACTTTCTTAAAATCTTTTTAATTCTGTTTTATTTGAATGATGTATGCATGCAGACCTGACCACGGGTCGGGTCCGAACCGGACCCGACCTGTGGCTGACCCGTGGACCCGTAACCGGCCCATGGATTGGCAACGGTCAATTTTTTTACCGTTGCCACCAAAGTCAAACGGTCAAATTTTGACCGTTTGACTTTTTTAAATTTTTTTTTTTAAATTTCTTCTATAAATATCCATCAATTCTTCATTTTTTCCACATTTCAACTCTCAACTCTCAATTATCTAATTCTCAATTCTCTAATATTCACTCTTAATTATTCATTCTCAATTCTATATTATTTTAATTATTTCATTAAATTTTTTCATATTTCATTTATTTCATCTTTAATTATTTATTATTCAATTCTATATACTAAATTTTTATCATTTATCAAAAAATGGCCGGTTCAAGCAATAGAGGTAAGGGAAAGATGCCCGCAACCGACGAGCAACCAAGGTTCAACATCGATTGTGAAGTTGAGTTAAGTGATGAAGAGCAAACTCACTTGTATACTACTCAAGAAACAATGAGTGATGCTCACACTCGATTTATTCCATCTCTCAAACCTTCTATTTTTACTAAACATTTTGATAAAATGACACTTCCAAATGGAGAGATGCGAGCAAAGTGTAAATATTATTCGCAATCTTACAAATTTCAATCCGGAGGCGGTTATGGATCCTTGAAAAGACATGTGAAGAAGAAGCATCCAGTAGAATTTGGTATTGATCGTACCCAAACTCAAATGTCATCATTCGCATCTTCCGGCGCCGGTGGAGGTAATGATCTTTCTTTATTTAAATATAATGATGTTAGATGTAAAGAAAATTTAGCTAGATTTATTTCTATTGAACATCTTAGTTTTAGTTTTGCAAATAAATTCTTTTTTAATGAATTAATTCAAACAACATATAATCCGGCATCTAAAGGTATTCCACGAACCACATTAACACGTTATGTAAAAAATTATATAATAACTCTAAAAAAAAGTTAAAAGAATTATTAAATAATGTAAATAATAAAATTTCTATATGTAGTGATATTTGGAGTGACCATTGGCAAATACATTCATATATGGGTATTACATGTCATTGGATTGATGATTCTTGGACACTTCAAAAAAGATTACTTGCATTTAGAGTTTTTGATAGTCCACACACAGCGGCAAATATTTCACAAATTATATTTTTAATATTAGAATAATATAATTTATTAATAAATTTTTTTCAATATCATTTGACAATGCTGTAGCTAATAATGCTAGTATTGGTGATTTTAAAGTTGTATGTGAACCATCAATTGGTGGTAAATTTTTTCATATTAGATGTATATATCATATTTTAAATTTATGTGTACAAGATGGCTTAAAAGTTTTAGATGATCAACTCAAACCAATTAGACAAGCATTTTCTTATTTATGGACACATCCACATATTAATAAACAATGGTTTAGATTTTGTAAGGCTAACGGTGTGAGGCCTAAAAAATTTTCACAGAATGTTTCAACCCATTGGAATTCAACATATAGATTATTAGAAGAATCTATCGACTATAAAGATTTATTATGTCAATTTTTGTACAAATTATTTCTACTCATTTTCATTTATATCCACATCATTGAACAGTATGTGAAAAAATTTGTAATATTTTAAAAATATTTAATGATGCTACTTTACAATTATCTAGTGTTTATTCCCCAATTTCTCATTTAGTATTATTAAATTGTTGTAATATTGCATCAGTTTTACATGAAAATATTAACTCCCAAGATGAAAATTTAGTAAATTGTGCTTTATTAATGCAGTTGAAATGGGAAAAATATTTTTATGAAATTCCAGATATTAATTTAATTGCTGTTGTTTTTGATCCTAGACTTAAATTAGATGGTTTACAAGACTTGTTATTAATTTATTACAATGCTTTAACACGTAATGAAAATGATTATACTATAGATATTAATAATATTATATTTAAAATTAGAACACTTTTAAATGAATTTTATAATGAATACACTTCCAAATATGGTCCACAATCAACTCAAGTTGATATACATAAAACTAGTAGTGGTGGTGGTTTTAAACTTACGGCAGCACAACTTTTACTTAGGGAACGAACTAAACGTCCTCGAGAATCCTCAAGTTCTAGCCAAGAACTTGAGAGTTATTTTAATGTTTCATTTGAGTTTAATGAGACAGATGACGATGGAGAGTTCGATATTTTGCGATGGTGGTCGCAAAAGGAGCAAACGTATCCAATTTTGTCCGTGATGGCGAAGGAGATACTTGCTTCACCTGCTTCAACCGTTGCAGTGGAACAAGTTTTCAGTGCGGGAGGCAATATATTGAGTGAGAAACGCTCAACGTTGTCTCCCGAGAATTTAGAAGCCCAAACATATCTTGATGATTGGATCAAGGCCTCAGCACGAAGACAAGATCAGCCGAATTCAGAGAAAGATCAAGAGGAGGACACAGATGGAACAACGACGGGAACGGGTGGGAGTGATTGAGCCACGCCACTCCCTAAGAAGATACGTAGTCAACTTAAATTTAAGTTCAAACTCATTTTTATTTTTAAAATAGTTTTTAATTATATAATTTAAATTTTTGTGGATATTTTTTTAAAATTTAAGTGCAAATTTTTTTTATTGAAATTTAAGTTTAAACTTTAAGATTTCAAGTTGAATATCTTTTTTTTATATATTTATTATAATTAGAATATTTGATACTTTAAATTTTAGATAATATTTTTTTTTCAAATTTAAGTTAAACATTCATTAAATTAAAAAATTAATAATATTTTTTTTTTAATTTAAGTTCAAAATTTTTCATTCAAATATATGTTTAAAATTTCAAACCCTTGTTTTTGTTTTACAAAAGTTACAATTTTATAAAATTAATAGTTAGTTAAAAAGTTACAAATTTTCAAAATATAGGTAAAAAAATAAAAAAAAAATTCAAGGGTTGGAACCGGAACCGAAACCGGCCCGACGGTTCCGGAATCCGGACCGTAACCGGCCTTGACGGTTAAGGTCAAGGGTCGGAATTTTCTTGAACCGTGGAACCGACGATTCTGAACCGTAACCGGCGGTTCCTGAACCGTGGTCAGATCTATATGCATGTATGTATATATTAGATAATATCATGTATTATGTAGGTTGTTTGAAAAGTTGAACATACAAAATTTATTTCATTCATTATTAAAAATCTTTTCATTATAGAATAACTATATATAAGTTATAACTTCATGATTTCACTTATAATTACGAGTGTTTAGATAATTTTTAAATTAATTTTAATAAATTAGTTCAGTTATCTCTTTTAAGTAATGAATTACTCGATTAAGATGAAAAAAATTATTAAAAAATAATTCTGACATTTTATTTCTAAAATTAAAGACTACACAAAGAAAAATTACAAATTTGAATTCTCAGTAAACTATATTGGAATAAGTGAAAAACTATAATGGACTTCTACAATTTTGACTTATCTTATGTTTACAAATTGATCATATAATCAAAAATAAATTTTTCAAGTTGATTATGAAATATTTCTCGTAAACATTGACTAATCTAAATTGGTTGCATTATAGTTTATTTTTCAAAAAATATTTTTAAGGAAAATAATAGTAGACTGTCAATGAAATTTAATAATTTTAGACTATACTAATGATTTTAAAAGTTATAACAAAATCCATTCTATATAAGTTGATTTATGAGTAGTAAAAATATGTAACCAAAATTATAAAACAGGTTTACTTAGGTTAAATGAGCCTCTTCTATAAAAAAATTATTTCTTTTGAGTTCAAAAAAATAACCTTTGTTAAGCATATAAATTAAAACTTAATATTTTTTAAGATAAATATATTTATCAGGATACTTTCAAAATTATGAACAATACCTAAACAAATATTTAAAAAACAAATCTCATCAATCTATATAGATATTAACTCCTTGAATTTTATATCTATACTCAGGCAAAAATTATTGTTAAAAACGTAACCTAATTATTTTCACTTTTACTCGTTTTTAAATGTGGACCTGATAATTTACATATAAACATGAAACCTGAAATTGAGGATTTTCCTGTAATGGAAGGAAAATTATCAATCTAAACTTATCTATTAGATATTTTTAGAGAAAAAATGCCAAATCTCCTCCAAATTAATTTTCACTAGTTTTTCTCATAAGCAATGAAAATAAAGAAGAAATTGAGCCAAAAATATAACATATATAACTTTTCAATATGTTGTTAATATATGTACAATATTTTTTTATCTCTATAAAATTATGTTATAATTTTGTAAGTTATTTTATTAGATGATTTAAAGGTTTGGTTAGTTATTATATATCTGTAAATACTATGGTAAATATTATGAAAATTATTTATCATAAATTAAATAAATAAATTTATTTTATCAAAATTCAAAATTATTGGTTGTCATACAATGAATATTTAAATGACATGTACAAAATGATTCAACCTAAAAATATAATTAATTTATTAAATTTAGAACGTACATGATTTTTTTTTCTTATTTATACTGATTTTATTATAAAAAATAAAGAAAAAACACTTAATTGATGCAGTTCGGTCTAAGTTAAATCTCCACTTATAAATTTCTTCATTTATTACACATTTTAATGAAGGATTTTTTTTCTTTTCACTCCCATTTCTTCTTGATTTCAAGGTTTTTTGAGGAAAATAGTACAAAAGATAATTTCAAGAGAAAGTTTAGCATTTTCCTTATTTCCTTATTGTTCATTTATTTCTGAAAATTAGGTGTCAACGAGGCTTATGATAAAATATGAACTAAATGTGTCAAATTTTAAAAGATACTATATGTAAATTGCCAACCCACATTTCAAATGACCAAAATATAAAAATCAACTAAAAAATTTTCACAGCATTTTATTTTTCGTGGCTTACTGTTGTTTAATATATAATAATATATTAAATTTACTGTGCATGCACTTCATTTGATGTTTTACCTTTACCTTTATTTTCTTGAAATTTTTACTAATATTGATTTATATTTAATTTTTAACATTAACTTATAATCTAAATAATAGAAAAAATAAAGAAAATACTGATGCTCATTTATTCATGATTTTATTCTATTGTTATCATTTTATTGGTTAAAAAAATGTTAGAACATCAACTAAATTTTGAGCGGGGAGAAGAGATTGAAGAAAATTCGAAAAAAAAAAAACAAAAAGGAAACGCAAAAAAATCTAAGTAACCAAATAAAAAGAGCTCGAATGGCCAAGGTCAAACATGAGAAAAACTAATGCAACCAAGATTTTGAATAATTCTAGTTTATAGAGTAAAACTTCTTATAGCTAAATTATTAATTAACTTTTGAATATTCAATAATTTTATTTATCTGAATATTTTATTTAATCATTTGTATTGATCGATTTGTTTTCTCATATATTATATCATTTGAATATTTAAAATATTTATTCAATTAAATTTATATATCGTGCAATAATTAAGTCATATATTTTATTTTATTTTATTTTTTTGCAAATAAATCATTAATAATAAATGAATATTTATTTAAAATATGACTAATTTTTTGTGAAAAAATACTTAAAAAGTTAAAAACCAATATATAATAATAATAAGAAACAAGTAAAAAATAAAATATATTTTTTGTTATATTTTACTAAAATTCTCCATTATGGACATAAATTTTTTATGAATTTTTTACTAATATTATAAATATTTAATAATTCATAAACTCATTTAAATATTAAATACATTTGAAATTTTCGCTTAACTAAAGTTTCCTTCTTAAAAATATATTATTTAAAAAAAGCAAAGATAGAAAGTAATTTAATATCGAAATAGAAATAGATTTGTAAATTGGAGAGCATCCAAATAGAAATAGATTAGTAAATTGGAGGGCAAAATTTCATTATCTTATATATACAGAAACTCTGGTCCTCTCCATGATTCCCGAAAGGCAAAATTCAACAGAATACCACAGTATCAATGCAAACACAATTGCGCGAATTCTGCACAAGTTCATTAGCTCAAGTTTCCAATAATAAGCCTATATCTTCCCATAAAACACGAATTCAGGAAATTAAAAGACAGTTAAAAATTTCACTAAAAGTTCTTGGTTAAATCTAGTAATTTAAAAGACCAGTTTCTTTTTAAGAGTGGCAGTTAGAATTATACAATATCGGTCCATCAAATTTTATACAAACGATTTTAAACTACTGTACAAAGAGAAATCATAACCTGACTAATGTCTTAAGTTAGCCAAGCTCAAATACACCACAGACGCTACATATGCTATCTAACCAATCCCCTCCCTATCAGCATCAGTCAAAATTTCGAATCAAGTCAACTCTCCTAGGTCCTCCAAAAGTGAGCAGTCTGATTGGAGCATGCTGCTCACTGTGAGACAGTAATGCAAACAGAATGGCATTACCATTACCCATCAATCACGTCATTCCTATGCCATCTCTTAGTCCTTGAAGGCATGCGTGTAGTGTTCTCTGTACACTATCAGCAACCACCCTCAACCTTCCCTGATTAGTATCCCCACCAGAAGATCCATTCACTTCCACAGTTCGGGCCACTCTCTGTTTACATTTATCCCAGTCATCAACACGCAACCAGCATGCACGGCCTCCATGGCTTCCCTCCATTCCAAGGAAAGATACAGTTGGATTTTCACCAAACGAGTATCTTAATCTAACAGAAACACAATAGGGCAACCAAGCAGCACCACCAGCAGCATTTATATGAGGTATATGGGCAGGATCAAGAACAACGGTCAATGCAAAGTCAACTGAGTTATGGACCCGATCATAATGAATATTGCTTTTGGATACAGATGAATTTTCAGAGATCCCGTCCCTATTAAATCCCATATGATTCTCAAGACACAACTCAATACGGGATTTTTGAGCAGGTGCTGAATCAGCTCCCTGCCCTTGAGCTAATCCTTTCTTCCATGCAATAAGTTTCAAAAATTCTCTCAAAACTGAAATTGGTAAAGTCAAAAGGGTAATGAATGAAGCAACTCGAGAAGCATCATAGGGCTCTGACGCAACACGCCGACTGAAGTAGTCGCATATCTCTCCTATTTCAGATTGAGTTAATTCCTCTTGGGCAGTGGCTGAGTTCTGTTGCTGTTGTTGAGAATGATGAAACCTCTTTACACTGAGGACTTGGAGAAGAAGTTGAACTCTGTGAACACTAACAGCAAACACATATCCTCTGCAAAAGCATTTCATATATCAGAAGCTAAGGACATACAGTAAATTCATACACATATGAAGCTAGAACTAAATAAAATAATAGAATGCAGCAGATAAAACCTTCTTATTTTTTTATTTTTATTTTTTGTGCGTGTGTGTGTTGTTGTGCGAATGGCAAAACACACAAAAAGACGAACTGAAAAACCATTGCATCATACATGAACTAGGCATAACCAGTAAAACTGAAAGAACAAAAACTGAAAAACCATAGCATATCAGACTTGAACTTGCACAATTAGTAAAACTGAAAAAACTTACATTGGAACATGATTCTGAAGTAATTATACTTTTCTACTAATAACACTGTCGCCACAATTCTTTTGAAAGTCATTTTATAAAGATTAAGTACACATCTTGTATTCTATTTTCTTAATCACATTACCTCCTTATATTTCTTATTACCTTCTTACTTAGTGCTATGAACTAAATTGAAAGAAAACTTAAGTCGTATTCTTGAAATGGCTAGAATAAGAAACAGAGTTAAAAAAATAATTTAGTTTCAACTGAAAGATGCAATCTCTATGATGCATGAATACCAAGACACTGACTTGAATATGATGCGATACAGATACGGGATACATCAATTTTGGAAAAAACACACGTGTGTGTGTGTGTGTGTCTTACTAATAATAAACAATCATCAATATTTAGAATTGGACTTTCTTAATTGTTGATACCTTGACTAGATTCATCTATTTTTTTTGTTTATTTACTAAAATTTAATCCTTTGCAAGTATAATAAAAACAAAAATTATTTTATTAAATAACAGTAATTGACATATATATGTATATATATATATACACATGCACACACACACAACAATAAATTGATACTGAAATGATAATAAACAATCACTCATGTCTAGAACTGGAATTTCTATAAACTAATATTATCATATTATAAATAATAAAATTTCACAAATTAGAACGTTATTAGTAGAAAATATAATGTAAGAAAAATAAGAAACTAAAAACTACAAGTGCCTTCTATTTTCCAGCTCCACCAACCCTCTTGAAATGCACGCTGCCATCAACCACAATGACATCTCCGCAATCATTCTCCAACTTCCTCAATCATTACATATTGATGATTTTAACTCCTGAAGTATATTTTCAAAAGAAACATTGCAGTATAACAAGCATAAGCTATGTGTTTTGTGTGTAAAATTTGACAATTAACAAAGTCAGATGAATATTATGGTCCCTCCCACTCTCCATCTATGGGACGAAAGTGAACAATGATTTTGCAACTCTGCAAACAACTGGCTTCATATTTGAGAGCACTAAATTTGCTGTTAGCACAATATCAGGTAGTTGGTTGGAAGACCAATGTCAGTCTCCTAAAAAAGTCCTTTTGCCCCGCAGAGGTCCCAATCATCGATAGACTCTTAAGGATAGCTACAGGAGAAAAGAATCTGGAATGGTAAGACATAATTGGCATGTGATTATGCCAATAGAAATCTGGAGAGACATTCAATTCAATAGTGCTTCAGCAAAAGGGAAGACCACTAAAAAGGAATAGAAGCAAAAGTACATTTTTTTCTGCATGAGAGCTTGAGGAGGCCAACTACACATGGTCGAGGTAAAACACAAAAAGTCCATGGTGTACTAGAGGTTTAAATTGAGAATGAAAATAATGAAGGAGAATATTTCCAAGGATACATGACAACAATGAAATCAGATAGCCACGTAGAAACCAATGAATCCCAGCATCCAACCGTCCACCCACAACCCTCTAACCAAGAAAATCAGTCCTTCAAGCCTCAAATCTTCCCCTGCCCCAATTTGATTTTGGGACTAAACATACAAGTGGATGTTACTCTACATCAAGCATGTAACAATGAGCAACTGACAAGACAACAGAAAGGATGCAGAAAAATGTGAAAAGTTGTTCCCTTGCACAGATGAAGAGCATTTCAATTCAAAAATTGGCTCACGAGGGATCTAATGATGAGAGGCTAAGGCTATTATTCTTGATATTCAAGACTTGGCTGTTATGAGAGATGAAAAAATGGTCCTTAGGATCACTGCATAGAGGAAGTCCAAGGAACATATTTTAAGCTCCACAAAATTATATTTTTTGCACATAAATATTTTTTGTTGTCTGATGGTCCCTTTTTGGTTTTACTGTAAAACACGAACATGGACTTGGAATGATGTAAGGAATGTAACATGTAGTCTTACCCAACAAAGAAGCGCAAGGCTGGCTGCTCCTGATCCAAATTCAATAATGCACCTTCATTATCCTTTAAAATTGACCCGAGGATCTCTTTTAAAAGGTCTGGTAATTGTGCAAATAGCCAGAGCACTCCAAGATACTTGAGAATACCTCTAAGGACCTTTTTAAGTGCCACAAGAGGAACCCATCCTCCACCATAGCCTCCATCATCCCCAAGTCCAATTATAGCAGTATTCAGCTCTCCTCTAACATGAGCAGGGACCCCAGAACCAGGTGATCTACGTAATGGGTTAACCACAGGTAAATTGGACGATCCTGGAAGAGCATTTCCTATGCGGTTCAAAGCAGCTATTGCATTTCCTGTTCGAGACATTGCAGCAGTATTTGCAAGGTTGGCTCTGTTTCCAGGAGTCCCTGGTAACTGTGGAGCTGAACTTGGATTGGGATTGTTTGAATTAGACATTCCAAGTGCCTGTTGAGCAGCTGGAAAATTAGAATCTATGCCATTCAGTTCCTGAGCAACATGCTCCATGATAAAAGGTCGAAACTGTGGACATGGAAGTGATCCTCCAATAGGTGGACCAACTTTTGGTGGGGTAGCTGGTTGCAACCAGACTTGATCTCCAGCAAAACACCGCATGTCAACTGCAAAGTTTTTGCGATATATGATCCTAATCCAATATGGGCCTCTTAGCACCACAGAAACATCAATGGGCAACAATGAACTGGGAACAATGCCAGGACCACCTCTCCCAGCAGCAGCAGCAGCTGCTGCTGCTGCTGCCAACACAGCCGCTGTATTATGAGTTCCAATAGAGCCTGATGGTGTAGGTACACTAGGATTACCTCCAGGAACAGATGAAGCTTGAATAGCATTTGTGTTGGAATTGCTAGGTAGACCCTGAGATGGCACATATCCAGTCTGCTTTAAAGTAGAATTAATAGAAGCTGTAACACCAGGAACCCCAGAAACAGGAGCAGCTCGTGCAGGCCTTGTAGCAGCAGCTAGAGCATGCAACGGTCCCGCAGTCAGTCGAATGCAATCCAAAAGGGATGCAACTTCACCTCCATTAATGAAATCTTCTAGAAACTGTCGAAAAAAGAAAGCTAATAGATGAATATACTTGTTTGGAGAAACTAATGAATATAAAGGAAAATGATCTGCAAAAGTATATGCACACAGGCAAAACAAAAAAACAGAAAGCACAAAGAAAATTGTACTATTAAGTAAACCCAACCAAGTTTAATCAACTTATCCTCCAAGTCAAGCAACTTCCGGTTATGCTAGGATAAACATGCACACAGATGTTACATGACATGTAAACTTCTATCTGTCTCCACAGGAAATAAGAATGGACAAAAGACTCAGTTTCTTTGGTAGGGAATGGCATTGGGATAAGGAAAATGATCGCCAGGAATTAAATTTTTATGTGAGGCCTAAATACAAACTGAGTAAAACGAGAATAATATCAAAACTTTAAGAATGGGCAGGTAACCAATTTCATAAAAAGAAGCTTGAATCTAAAATCAGAAAATCAAAATACTGATTTCACCTCGGTATTTTAATTACAGGGAATTCAAAGGAAAAAAAAAAACACAAGCCACTCTTGTCTTTAATGTCATGCCTCCTCCTTTCCTCACAAACTCATCACGTATCCTATTTTTAAGGTGGTTTATATCATTCTTGGATCTCTCATCCTCCTCAAGGATGATGAAACTTTATTCTTATGTTTTTATCTAAGCAAGACCTATGATAAATACAGCTATTTACTTTAGATACTTCTAGTTTTCTACATAGTAAATTGTCAGTGTACATATTTTTCTGTGGATCTGAACCAATGGCCTGAAAAAAGAAAAAGAGTATCATCTTCTTTCCAGATTCCTAAATCTATCAAACATTACACTCAAACTAGATTACGAGTACTCATATGTCTACCAATTAGATTCCTTATCCCATACTGCCAAACAAACAGGGCCTAAGGGTATGCTAACACAAACTCATAAACCATTAAATCCACTACTCAAATATCAAATAGAAACAAAAAATATAATTAATATTGCTCCAGGCAATTTCAAAGGCTTGAAAATTCATTCCAGCTACAGGGCTTATGATTCTAACCTCTCTGCCATTTCTGTAATATGTATCCTATTAGTTTCACATATTAATCATTAATTGCACGTCCCCATTTTATTTTATCCCCATTGACAATGGATAGAGAAAGTCAAATGAGAGGCAAATATATTTTTTTAATTTTGTAGCATTTGGGGAACTCAAGACTGGCAGAAGAGCACTAGCAAAAAAAATACTCTTGAGATTAAGAATGCTAAATTCATTTGTGATAATCATATCCACCTCTAAGAGCCTCCTGACTGAACCTGACTTTGATGCATCAGAAATCTAACCTATTCTTCATGATGTTAAAAGTTTCTAATCATCTGGGGTGGAAATTCTATTGGTGCTGAAGAACTGCTAATAAAGCGGCACACAGGGTTCCCAATACTTCCACGGTTAGCTCTCTTTTCACAAACCGTGTGGGCATATCCCCTATGAGTTGGATTTTATTTTGCATTGGGATATTTGTCCTTATCGATGTATTTAAGCTTTCATTAATCAGAAACTCTCAGTTAAAAAAAGAATTGCATAAATCAGTAAAAACGTTGAAATATACTTCATTCAGTGAAGAGAAAAGAGGAGGGAGGCTGGACACATTGAGATGCCAAAAAATAAGAAACACAGAGCAGGCGAAGAAAATTTATGAATCATCTGCACAGCAATGTAAACAAACCTTAGTATGGGGCCAAAGTTGGTCAGGAGAAACATGCATTCTGCAGCCCTCTTTACCAGACTCCCACTCAACAACAAAGCGAGCAAGGACCCCTGAACCAAAACTAAACCACAAACTCATCAGTCCAACAGCTTCAATTCTAAACGCTCTTCTCATCTGTTCAGAAAACTTTTCGGAACCCTCTACTACAGTTTTCAGTCCAGCAGGAGCTTTGCTGTCTGAGCTTGCATTGCTCTCATCCAGTTTCTCGTCAGTCCTTGCACCAAGTAGTTTTCGCATTCCAAGGGCAAAAGTTCTAGCATTTGAAAGTCTTTGTATATCGGCCACTAACTTCTTCATACTATCAGCCTCCACATAATTGTAACTCAATACAACACCATCTGAATCATAATGAATATGAGAATCAACATCAGATGTATTAGCTATTCGAACACCAGAACCCCATGGAGTAGTATTGCTCCCTTTTTGAAGCTCCCACAAGTCTTTATAGTGTGGGTCAATAATTTTGACATCCCAGTACAAGCTTCCAGGTCTCCCGAGCCTCAAACATATGTACTGCCATGTATCACCTCTGGAAAAAGGAAGGCGGAACCACAAGTTTGAGGATGCACTTCTCAGACCCACTTCTTCAACATAGGGGATGTCAAGTGCCTCCATCTGACTAGTCAACCGGGCATGTTTTATACACAGTGAGCAATGCCTAACTATGTGAAGAAGAGCAGATACGTAAATACTAGGAGATGCATTGCCTTTATTTGCTTCAGCTATGAAATCTGCAAAACTGTGTCCTTCAGTTTTACTAGGATGGTCACATGAAATGAGCGACTGTGTAGGAGGAAGCTGAGCATGTGGCACTCCCTTGATTTTTCTTCTCTTATTAGATGCATCTTTCAATTCTAGACAATGGAGTGAGGGAAGGGATTTTAACATATCTGAGACAGTGCGCTTTCTGGGTGTTCCATCATGGTGAGGAATGCTTTCTTGATTTGAGTTCTCAAGAACAGCAGAATCCAGTGTTGAAGCTGAGAAACAGGAGGCATGTATGGAAAATGTGATCAACTGTCAATGAGCTTGTTACTGCAATTTAAAAAACAAAGGCAAGAAATAATAAAGATGGCCTCTTACATATGGGAGAAGCAACCCATGAGTTAGATCCAGAAACAGCAAAGCTCCCAGATACAGTCCCAGCAGGCAAGCTTTTAGGTTCATTAGATTTCACGCTCACTACTGAAACTGGAGGGCCAATGCGCTGGGGTGGAGACAAAAGTCGAGCTGAGGGAAGTCCAGATACAGTCAGCTGGTCCTCGTCCATTATACCATAAGAACCAAAGCCAACAGAATGTGGAGACCTGAGAGCAGCCAAATCCTGATCAGACTTTGAAGCTGTCAATTTCTTCACAGCTTGGCTTTTCACCAAAGTCGTGGTTAGTGAATTGGTGGAACCAGAGTGCATCGAGCTCTTAAAATTGCTCACAGCATTTTGCGATGTTTGTGCTCCTTCCCAGTTAGGGGATGATATTGTAGGTTTTACGCTATGATGATTCATAGTACCCAAGCCAAAAGGGGATGCAGAGGACAGACCAGATGTAGAAGAGGCGCTCTGTCCAGTTGACCCTTTCTCAAGCTCAAAAACCTCATCAACAATAGAGGAGAAACTTATTGGAAGATTAGATCGAAGCATTGAACCTCCCAAGCTGGAGTTAGAAGGAAGACCATGTTCAGAAATCTCATTAACATTTACATAATTGGGAATTGATAGCATCTTCCTGTCAATAAGGCTCAAACTGAGTTCATCTTCACACATATGCATCCGACTAATATCCAAGTTTTTTACTCGAATAACTTTGCTCATGTCACCAAATGGTTCAGCTTTCCCTGAGGAATCTACTTGAGCTTCAATTAACTTGGGACAAGGTTTGAATTCCTTGTCAAGTTGCATTAACAAGAAATATGAGCTCCCACACTCTGGGAATCCGATGAACAATGAATTTGAATCATCTGAAATGTTCTTAGGCAATTTCGCCGCTGTAAAACCATGTTCAAATACCTGCAAGAAGATATGAGCATGCCTATTTAGTTTCCTCGAATAATCTAATACTTTGTCCAAAATATGCCTGCTGGTTTTCCCTCCTCTCCTGCAGAGAAGGTACTATTAATGTTACAGTTTCCTCTTGTTACAGATATTTTTAATTTGGAACAGCAGTTTGCCACCAAAATGGAACCCACAGTTCATCATTTGTTAGAAGTAGCTTCTGCAGAATTTCAATTTCCAATTGCTGCATTCCATCTCTTTCTTATAGTATAGACACCACATGGTTCATGAATCTAATACATTAGGCATTTATAGCAGGAATAGCCATCTTGAGAAATTCGGGGTGAGTAACGAATAAATGATCATTACAAAACATGCCCCCTATATTACCAAGTATATAAATGAAAATCAAGTAACATTTGCAGCATAGAACTTCAATAACTTCCTTCAGAATAGTGATTTTCCACATTGCAATTCAAAATCTGAAGAGTACTACTGAAAGCTCATACGTACCTCAAGACCCAAGAACCTTCCAATGCATGCAAATAAATGTATAATACTATTTCTCCTCAAGTTGATAAAAGCCTTGGCTGCAGTAATACTTCCCTGGTTCAGTGCTTCTTCACACTCTAGCAAAGCCTTTGATGATATAATATTTTTCGACGAGCGAAGAAGAAAACGACCATTCCTGCAAGGTAAAAGGAAGAACTTATCCGTCAGTTCTTGTGACCAGGAAGAACTTCTCTTGAAACTGCAACTGTCACCACCAATAATCCACTATCAATCAAGTCCTTCCAGCTTTATCTACCAATTTGATCACTTATGTATACTTTGGATTGCTTTGCACTCATCAACAGGTTTAGAATCTTGACCTAATAAAATTAAGATAAAAAAGTTCTGCAGTGAATCTGAATTCGTGTAATTCTTATGGTTTTTCTTGGACACAGTTGAACCCTAAATATGCTCCTTTAACCCTCTGATTTGTTTCCATCAGTCAGAAATAGGAAACCCAGCACATTCATATACATCTTCAAACTGTTACATTGGCAATTAATCTGTGTGGGCTTTCATCAACTAGAGGATGAGCGAGTTCATATAGTTTTTGTAAATACTCTTCTACATCAATACCAACTTGATTTTGATTTTCCTTTAAGGCATAATTTGCTCCAACTTTCAAAAACATTCAAATTAACGTGGTAAGTTATCAATCTGATTCTTCAGTTAGAGAAAGTATCATCGTTCAATGTTACAGTATTATGACCAAAAAGGTCGCGTTGCTTATGGTTTGAATTGATGACAGACAATTTAGTATCTCCTTAATTCTTATTTAAGACAACAAAAATCTGAAAAACCCACTTGTCATATCTCCAATAAGAAAAGAAGCTACATAAATAAATACACGTATGCATATGTGTGTGTGTGGACTCCAAATGATCTCATATTCCCATTAGGGTATAGGCTCCTTATAGAAAATACCAAATTGAAACATCTTAATCTATTATGAACCAGCTAATTACCAAAAAACAGTTTGACTTAAACTCAAGGCATGTTTTAAGGAATTCCAATAATTACAGAAATTCTTTAAATGTCATGACTCCCCCGCATTAAATTAACTGAAAGTAGCAACACATATCCAAATGATAAAGTTCTAAGGAGGACTCGAAGAATATCTGTTTTAAGTTAAAAATAATCAATGGAAAGGCTCATCCTTGGAGCTGGAAAGAGTTCCTATATTTTCCTCCATATATTTTCCTTTTTCTTGATCCTTTGGTAGTCCACATTAAAGCCACCACCCTCCCACCCCCCTTCTTTTCCCCAAAAAATTGTTAGTAACCACTAACCAACTTCTTCACCTGTGTCAAGAACTTCCTAATCATAGAGCCAAAATCTCACATCAGCAACCAACCCATCTTGGCCTAAAAAACTTATTAATTCTTCATCCCACTCAAAGGAAGGTCCTATATCAAAGGTCACAAATATCTACCTCAAGAAGTGGCAATTATCTGTCCATGCTTAGACAAACTGAGGCATCACTGGAACTGTCCATGAGCCTAACCGAAAATCATAATCATATAGCTCAGGACATAAAAAACCATGCACAAAGTATGGTTAGCAATTCGCAGAAGTACACAGAAAAGAATCCAATGCTATATTAGTCAATTATAAGTGACTGGATAAACTCACAAAACAGAGCAGTAAAGAAAAACCTTATGTTTATTCCAAGAGTGAAAAATGAAGAACCATAGGCGCGCACACGTAGAACTTCCTGGCCATCATGCTTTTGCAAATCAAATGCATTATCCCTCTGTTAAAAAAAAAGGTAAAATCATGTTTCAATAGTTGAACAATTAAGATACATGAAACAAAATTAAATCAATTAGACTGCAAAGGAGGAAAAAAGGAATATCAATGTGGATGAATTTTTTAAGCTGGTATTCGACTTGGTAGAATAACAATCAACAAATCAAGTGCATGATAGATAACCAAGTCAGATCTTCAATAGTAGCCAAGAAATATATTATTGCAGATGATTGAACATCAATTTGGCTAGGGATGGGTTCTCAAATGCAAATCTAATATTCCCAAAGTAGCACAATTACATGTATGTCTAGTCATTGAAACATTGTAAACAACATCATTTAAATTTATACAGGAGACAATATACCCAAAACAAGAACAGAATATAGAATGACACCCCGTTAATTAGTTGTAAAAAGAATGGCATCTGAGAACAGCTTCACCAGCAAGGGATGTAAATATTTTATTTTTTCATTGACAATAAAAGAACCCAAAGATGTGGGATTGTAGCATTTCCCTCAAAGAAAGACAGCGAATATTTTAGAACTATGCCAACATGAAATCAAGAGAAATATCACTAACAAGACATTATTTAAGATATCAATAAACACCCCTTCAGGCCTGAATAACAATGCTCTATTATCTTTATTATCATTTGCTACAATATAAATATCACATTAATCAAGTGACAATACATGTCATAAACAACAAACCTGCTTGCATGAGAAGGTTGATGATGACCCATAAAAGCCATCTTGACTTTTTGAAGAACAATCTATCTATTTCATAACCAATCCACTAAGACCAAAAAAAAAAAAAAAAAAAAAAAAAAGAGGCTTGCAAGCACAGTATTCAGGAACATGAGATATAGATTCTTATAGTTCAAGGCTAAATTTTATTGACGCCAATTTCTCATGTGGTGTAGCTAACCTGGAGCCAACCACACCCCCACCAGTTAAACCTCTTCCCTTCTTTTAAGCCACCAAAGAAATGGAAAATATTACAATCTCTGGGAAATCAAATATTTGAGTAGGTTAATGAAATTTATATATAATAGAAGCCATTTATTAGTAATGGGTGCATGTTACACACTAAAGAACCTCCAGAGCTGTCCTCACAGCAGCAGTAATTACATGGTTAGAGAAGACACACTACTTTGAAATCCCGCAATTAAAAAGGGTTCCCTTCACCTAAGGAGACATTCTGGCCGAAGCGGAGTCTCCAACATTGTAAATCATGTTTTAAGATTGGAGGGTATTAATAAGTACTTTTGATATTTAGTACTTACCAAAGGAATTCTTTTTCCTTTTTCTTATTGATAATCTCAACAAATAGCTTGAATATATATTAAAAACACTAATACAGTAATCTTGAAAAATATATAAAAATAAAATAAAAAAACTAACAGATATGTATTCACTCTTCACTAACCAGATGCATCAGATAAGTAATTTATTACCTACCATAGTCAACATCAAGAGTGATGATATATCACTAATGTAATAATTGGCAATTATCACCTCCCTTTGTATGGACATTTACATCTATTTAATGATGGTGATGCATTAGATGCTGTTAATTCCTAGTAGCACCACACAAGGAAGTTTTCCTACCACGCAAAAAGCAATGATAAAAACAACTATGATAGTGGTAATAACTAACTGTTTTCTGATTACAGAAACTTCACCTAATCAAGAAAAACAAAGATGGAAAAACGACTTCATGATGTTTGATACCTTTTCACAGTCAGTTTCATGATCATCCAAATGAAATTGAAGTTGGACATCACCAGGAGTTCTATTGATCTGTCCATTCTTCTCCACTTCCTTGTAAATCTCTAGCAGACGAGTATATCTGTTACAGCCAATGGCCCTAAGCAGTAGCATCTCAATGTCGATGCAACTTCGGTCAAGGTTAAAATCTGCCTCCTTGCCAGTTAGAGGATCAATCACAAATGTGCTATGCAAACACTTTATCTGCAAATCAGGACCTGGTTCAATTTTCAAGAATGGGGGCGCCCCTGCATCAGATGTTCCAGAGCTTTTATCAAGATCTAACCAGTATATGATTTTCAATCCAGGAGTTCGTAAGCCAGCAGAATCAGTTTCTCCATCTTGAGTACCATGGGTGGAGGCAGCGCTCGCTCCCTGCCCAATATTACCATCAGAAATGAGTTCAAAACGAATTGCATCTTTCCATCTGCCTTGTCGAAGTACTTGCACTTGTCTTATAAGAGTGTCCATAATAAGAGCAACACAGAGCTCATGAAGAATAGAATACAATGTCATGAATGGGTGTTCTGATGCAGCCATTCTGCGCTCCAAATCATCTCCAAGAGCATGTCGTCGTGATTCTTCCACCTTCACGAGCCCACTTCTCTCACCAACAAGCAACTCCAAATGTAATATTCTCCACATTGACAAGTGACCACGATAACCAAGTGTGACAAGAACTTTGAATTCCCCATCAACACAAAGCAAGACAACACCGTCAGAAACTTTGATTTCAGTAAGTTCTTTTGGAAGCGAAACTTCAAGTAACTTTGACCTAACAAGTGTATCAAGCTTCTTCAATGCTGGACCTTGCTGATCCTCATTCAATGTGCTCTTTGTGCCCACATCTTCTATGCATTTTGGTAATCGCTGATAAGTTCCAGTAAGAAGAACCTCAATGGCAGAGGGAACATCATAGATAGGAGCGCGAGCTTGTTGTAGCCCCTCATGCATAAAAAACATTGAATCCGCAGCTTGAGTGAAGCAAGTGTCATGACTTGATAGAGTTGATGCAAGTTGTTGACAGTATTGTATCAAAGGAACCTGCAACTCCAATAGCAGGAACCAATAAAAAAAATTGAAGACACCTTTTTTCCTCATCCAATGAAAAATAAAAGAAGAATGAATAACACACATGATCTTCAAAACTAAATACTAGCAAGAATTCTTCACTGATATGAAAAAAAGAAAACGAAAACAAGAAGGTTATCAAACAAAATTTATTGGCACCGCCACTTGAATTGAGAGTAAGTGTGTATCATCTATCTAAGGAAATTCTTTTTAAGAGAACCAAAGCTCCGATGAAATGTAGATTGGGAAACTATAAATTGACTTAAAGATATAATCTCAATAACACTAGCCCCAAGGAAAAATCACAACAGTATTTGTGACCATATAGACATACAATGTTGCTATTTGAGTCCCAAGTAAAATGTGATATCTAATTCCCACACAACATTTTTCTTTTGTGTTTTTTATGGGAAACTTGACTTTCAAAAAAATAAAAATGAATTATGCAGGGAGACTAAGCAGCAGAACAACTTTTCCAGTCGCACCAAGAAAGCTGCTAAAGCCTCTTCAATAGATATTTCAATGAAGCAAGGTTCTTTCAATCAACTTTTGGGTCCAAAAGAAAGCTATTGAAAACATACAGTAAGTCCAACACCTTTTGTAAAGTCAATGAGCATTGATGACATAACAATATATGCATGGAAACAGATGATTTAGATATTTACATCACATTTTTTTAGCCCTTCCCTCAATCCCAACATCTCCTCCACCCCACTCTTAGCCAAAAGAAGAAAACTCATCGATAATAAGATTGTATAGAACTTCAATGGCTGTTTCTTGTCATAAGCATGAAAGAATAAAGAGATCTAATTATATAAGTTGCTCTTTCTCATTCCTCAAATACTTACTAGTTCTCATTCCTCTAATACCTGATACCCCCTGTATTTAAATGAACAAAAAGAAATCCATACTTCCATAACTCAGCCTTCAAATCGCAGAATCAAAAGAGATACATTATTTATTCAGACAGATGCTCAACTAAATTTTAAGTGCCCATTCAAATAAAGATAGTGATGTCTCCCTAAAGATTTACATCGAATAGACCCAAACGCTAACTGTTATCAGGTATGCCCAACATTAACCAAAACACCTCAATTATTTAAGAAATCGAGCAGATACCAAGTCATTCCCAGCTCCAGATCTCTAAAATGAACAGATCCACTCCAAGTTAAGAGCAATTTTACACACTTAATCCTCACCCAAAACACTATTTATAGATAGCAATACAAAAAACAAAGACTACAGAAAGGAAAAGGTAAAGAAGAAGATAAAATAGAAACACCTGCTGGCACCACTTGGCGAGGACATTGAGACGGAGCATCCGCTGCTGGGTCTTAACAATGTACTTCAAAATCATAATCTTCTTCTCGGAGTCCGATAACAACTCCGAGGACTTCGATTTCTCCACCAATTCCTTCAGCGAAACGTAGGATTCCTCGGCAGCGCGTCCCACCAGAGCCGCGAAATCCACCGTCTCTTGCCCTACCTCCGCCATGATTCCCTTCACCTCCAACTGAATTTACTAAATTAGTGCTTGTTTGCAAGAATTCGTTCCGAACGAGAAGAAATCATCGGAGAGGAGAACTGTGTTAGGGTTTTCAGGTAAGAGAGAGAATTGTTCAGGTCTCTCTCTCTCTCTCTCTCTCTCTCCCTGTTTTTTATTGAGAGACTACTTGATTTGACATCTGCATTGGTCGTCTCCCTGTTTTTTATTGAGAGACTACTTGATTTGACATCTGCATTGGTCGTCTATGTCTATATGCCTATATAGAGTCAGGCTGCGTTTGGTTTGGCTGAATTTCTTTCTCTGTTTTTGTTTTTTTAATTAATTCTTATTTTTAATTTTATCTTTTATTTTTTTATTTAATCGAGAAAGAGAAACCAATGACAAGAGAGCTTACTAGAGGATAATTTTAAATTCCCAATGATCCAAAGTTTAAAATGATGAAATTGTAACTTTTATGAATGTTGAAATTTTACTTATTAGATACAAAAAAGTTATTTTGCTTGTTTGAATATAAATTATGTTAATAACTATCTTATCTAGATAAATCTTGTATATTTTTGCATAAAACCTAACAAATATACTAATTCAATTTTGTAACAAAATTGAACTCAATTAAGCAAGTGTGAAAACACATGATGCTTACTCATATAACCTCTACATTTTTTAATATATTAGTATACTATTTTATTATTTCCCTGCTAAGGCACAGATAAAAGGGGAAATATACTATTTTATTATTCCTCACTAAGGCACAATAAAAGGGGAAATAATATTTTTATTTAAACAATTCTAAAAGTAAGGGCTAATATATTTTAACAAAATATATAAAACATGTAGACGTCATTTATCATAAGAATTCCAATGTATTCTTTTATAAGCAAATCTTTGTGGACCCTTAGATAGAATAATGTATTAGATAACATCTTTATTTGAAGTTTTTATTACAAAGTAAAACTAATTTTTTGAATTGCAAAATGGAGTTTAATGAAGCTATATATCACGTGTACACAAGTACCACTTACTTAAAGGACATCAATAGTTCTAATTTTGCGTATGTGTATATACACGTATCAACATATAAATGGGCTGATATTTGAAAATAGTTTTATAATAACAAACTTATACAATTTCACAAATTCAATTATTTCTTTTTTCATCCTTATGTGGTGTTTGATCATCATTCATGCTATAGTTATAGCAAAGGGAAAAAAAATAAAAAAAAAAGACAAACAATTGTTTTGCTAGTAAAATGTCACAATGACAGATGATGAAATTTGAAAATGTAAAGCTTATTGCCACCAAAAGTTAGAATTCATAATGTGTAATTACTATGAGCTATATTTCATTTTCTTCTTTTTGAAATATCTGAAGTTGTTCTAGAGAACAATTTTATGTTATCAAACTCAAATTTGTATCTCATCCAATTCATCTCCATTGACAAATCATTGTAAATTTTAAAAGATTGAACTAAGAGATTGTTTAGCTAAACTTATAATTTTTTTTAAAATATATTATACATTATTTAAGAGGTTATAAATTATAAAAAAGTGTGTGGTAATTTTTTTAAAAAAGTTTATAAAATTCAGAAAAAAATTGTTTGAAAGTTTATAAACTTTTAAAAAAGTATATCTACCCCAATTTATTTTTAAAATAAAATTTTATTTTAACAAAGTCCTTTAATTTTGATAATTTAATTATAAATTTATCATTATTAACATCTTAAAAGATCAATGATTTTATTTTATTCAAACACTTCAACAACTTATTTTTAAAATAAGATATAGCATCTTATAAGCTCTAAAAATATCTTATAAGATATAGAAGTTTATAAGATTTTTTAAATAATTTTAGCCAAACACATTCTAAAGTATGGTAAGCTTTCCAGAAAAGAAAAAAAAAATGACAAAGACAAAGACAAAGCTGAAAGTTTTTGGACTTATAAATCAAATTACATTCATATTGCGTTGCAATAGTATTATGAGAATTCTACTTTGTCCCCAAGTTAATTAATTTGATACCATTGGTGAAATGTTTTTGATAATAGTTAGGATTCAATTCAACATTCTCTCGTGATGTTTGTTTAGTATACAAGTTACTTCCTTTGTGACATATTTGTAATAGTTTTTGAAAAATATATAAAGTATTCTAAAATTGTTATACCTTTGATCTTATATAGTTTTTCTTTTTCTGTTACATTATCATCTAGTTTTTAAAACAGCTCTGTTGCCTTAATATTTGAGTTTGTTATTTCGATTCATGTGTATTTGTAATTTACATTAAGTCGTATGCTATGCCTCAAACATTCGGCATATATATAAAACAATCTTAGTGGATCATTGCTAATAAATTAGGATTTAAAAGATATTTTCAAATCTTATCAAATAGATCTTTAAGATATGATTTCCAAAATTTTGGGCTTGCATTTATCATCCCAAATATGTAAGAATTCAAATAAATCAAATATGGTTAGTCCATACAATAATAATTCAATCAAAATCTTTATTTCAACCATAGATTTATCAAACTACTTTTTGTCATTTATTGCCAATTAAAATACTATATCTTCATAAGATACGTAACAATCTCTCCATTTGACATTTTTGTCAAAATTGTATGCTTACCTTATTAAACAAACAAGGAGAAGAAAAACATCAAAATGTGGATATGTTCGAACATCCAACAAAATAAGTTCTTATACTCAATGTTGACAAGCAAGTGTTAATATGGAATAAAGCATACTCCCCATGTATCTAATACCAAGTTTGAACATCCAATAAAACATACCCATACCCCATACAAATATGTTCATTCCAAAAGTAGAAATAAAACAAGCAAACAAACCATTGCAAAATTTCAAAAACTAAGCAAATGTAAGCAAATTTCCTATCTCCCCCTTTTTGATCAAAAATTATCAAAGTCAAGTATGCTTAGTCGGAACCCGCTTCTTCTATAGGTGAGGGAGGGACTCCCCTTGTTTGTATGGCTTGAAGTTGGGTGATCAATGTAGTGTAACACTACTCCTTGCTAATCAGTTCCTCGATCATCTGCCTAAGTCCTAATTTCATAATTTGAATCCATAGGAGAATCAGGGTTCAGTAGATGAAGCAAATTACCATGTGCTGGTTGAGGGGACTATAGTGGAGTTCCCTAAGTTCCAGGCTGAGCAACACCTTCAACATTTCCTTATGTTGCCTCTAATGTTTCAACATGTGACAGAATATCAGAGTCTATTGCAATAGAGGTTTGAACTGAATTGGGAACATCTTCCTAGGGTACTTTAGTAGGAAGATCCCCTTGTTTTCAACTATAAGCTAAATAGGTGGTTCAATATGAGATGGATTGATTGCCTGAGTTTCAACAGGTGGTTGAACTTCTGACTTTATTTCAAAAGTCGGTGTAACAAGAGCTTGAACATCTCTTATTTCAGCAGAAGAACCAACTGGGGTCTAGCATGGCCAACGTCTGATTCTCCAACTTGAGAAATTGATTTCTTGTTCATTGAGTCACCTAAACATCTACTTCGGGTGTCATCTTGGTTTGAGCATATGCAATCATAGGTGCTAGAAAAATAGTGGCAATGGGTTGGGGTTTCACTACTAGATTCAGATTTATCCCTTGCATTCTTCGCTTCTATTCCTCTTGAGCTCGACCTAACCTCTTTCCTCTTTTTGGCTTTGAGCTTCTTCTTCATTTTAGCGAGGGTTTATTTCCTTACTTTGGCCATGGTGAATCTAGGTAATTGGGAGCAGAAACACCTAAAAGTTTGTAGAGAAAAGCATTGAAAATATGAAGAGAAAATAGCACAAAAAATGACCGATGGGAATTTGGGAAAGTAAGGTTTAATGTTGAGTCACAAAGAGTACTCCTCTAAAAACCAAAAATTCTCATTAAGTTTTCTACCCAAGATAAATGTGCTATCAATATCTCCCTAATAGAGATGTAAGAAATGATTTAAATCATTTTCATTCTACGAACTCTTCACGAATCTTGAATCTATCCATGAACTGTTTTCACAAATCTTGATTTTAAACCCCTCGTATTGGAGACGATTCTCTTACAGTTCCAAATGTTACCCCTCTAAGCGTATCCACACGTTGAAAATTTCTACACTAATTGAATCCATGCTAGTGGATTCAAAAGGGTTATTTTACTCTAAAATATATGGAGTATTGAACCATAATCAAAAGGTGGAACTTTTTAATGGAAGATAAGAATCAAGAAAAATGGAGAAGGGAGACGGTTTTCTTTTTCTAATGATGGCCGATTTTTTGGCTTCCATGAAGCTCATAATTTTGGCCATAAAGGGGAGTCCTCTTATAGGACTCCTCCAATCCTACTCCCACTAGGTTTCCTCTTACTCATTTTCTTATTTGGTTCCTTCTTTCCATCAAAATCTAGGACAAGTTTAATTCTTATAATTAAACTTCCTAATGGGCCTCCTACAAGCCCATTAGCTTGGGCTTAGACTTCAATTAAATTAATTAAGTCCAATTAATTTATCCCCATCAATTAATAATTTCATTATTTTATATGCCCAATTTAATTAATTGATGCTCCTAATCATATTATATCCAATTAGATAACTACATTATTTAATCGGATAAATTAATTCAACTCTTTAAATTAATTTATACCCTACTTAATTAATTGATTAGAATCGATTAATTAATTAGCTCCACATGGGTTCCCTAATTTTATTAGGTCCAATTAAATAATTAAATTATTTAACTCCTTAAATTAATTTTGAGCCCTAAATTAATTATTCTTTATTAATTAATTTGATCCAACCCTTGGATATATTCTAGTTAGAAGTGTAATCTTTCCAACTTAGTGTATGAACCCTTATGTCCACTTTAAGTTAGCCGTAGGCTCATATTACTTATGACTTAGTTAAACAATTAATTATTCCAATTAATTAATTCTTTTAGAATTAACCTTTTAATTCTAAAAACCCACAAGTCATGGGAAACACCTACCAATGCATCGCGACTCCTAGTCTTAGGTGAAGGTGCGAACCTATTCTAATTACGAATACCATGCAAGTACAACCCTTTTGTAATGCCCAATTCTCTCCTACATAGCCAATAATAAGCATCTTGCATGAATATTCATCTAATCAATATGCAATATCGAATAGTGGTATATAAATAGCATGATTGCATGAACATGAATAATTGTTATTATATACTTCAGTTATGCTTTAACATGCATTAGTACCTGAAATATGAGATCAAACTTTTATTTTTTGATTTAATATATTCCTTAAGTGCTTTTTTGTAGTGAAAAACTCAGTATCTCGATTAAGGAAGATTGATGTGTTGAATGGCCATGAGATGAATTATTAGTTTTGCTCCATACTTGTTACATTCTAAAGTGATTATTTGCTTAAATATTTGCTTGAAATATGTTACATTTGGCTAATAACTAAAAGTATGCAAAATTGTGCAATTTAATTGGTTAGTTGACTAGGTTGCATAAAACCATTTTAAACCGCATTGCACTTGATTATAACACCAAAATATCAATTTTTGTCATCTCCTTAGCCCATGAACATGGCTTTTGGTATAAGAAGACACCAAGCATGATGCAACCAATCATCACCCTCCACTTACCTCTCTTTGAAATGTCAAAGAAATCATTTTCATCCATATTTCTTGTGGAAGCACCTCAAAAATGACCAGTCTTTATTTTCCTAAGTTTCTCCCAAATTTCTACACTCTCATACTCACAAAAATTGAATTCAATCCATAGAAATCCATAGAACACAAACTAGAACAAGTTCCACCATTTTAAGCTTGAAAATCATTGATTTTGAAGCTTAATTCCAACTTAATCAAGGTATATTCTTTTTCAATATTTCTTATGATGAATTTGTAGTATCTTGGATGGTTACATGTTTTGGTATGTTTTTGTTTGATTGAAAACTTAAGCAGGTTACACTTGAAGACAAAACCAAGCTAGTTTTTAGCAAAATTGATAGTCTTGTGAAAAATGCTTAATTTACTTATTTTTATTGATTTTGTAATGCTTATATTGTGTTTGAAGGTACCTACAAATGATTGTGAACAATTGCAATTAGTTTGCTTAATTGAAGGTTAGAATCAATTTGAGTTAGAACCAAGTTTACGTGATTTTAATTCGAATTGTGTTCATGTATTGTGGGCTGCCCTACTAATTATGTTTGAATTATTAGTTATTTAATGGCTGCTCTAATATTTAATGTCTTGAATTAGTAGTAAAATATGAAGTATGCATTGTTTTTAAGGTTATGTAATTGATATGGAATTGTTTACAAAAGATTGAAAAATGTATATGATTTTAACTAGAATAGACTATATGATTTATAAAAAGGATATTAAAAGGTACATGATTTGATTATATTAGGGCTTTAACACATCCTATCTTCCAAAGAGATTGGCCTTTTCCCTTATCACAAAGTGGACTTGAGGTAAGTTGAAGCTTTTATTTGCTGTATCACAAGAATCATATAATGTTGTTTATGTTTTAATGTGATTGTTATTATTTGTCAAATGATGTAATGTTTAATGCATTTATGGTTCATGAAGCATGACACTATTAAGAATATAATGAGGTTTTTGAAAAGAAAGTATGGTACTTGATTGATGGTCGGGTAAACAAGGGATGTGGGAGGGATTGACGGACCCAACAAATGGTGGCAAATACTTGAGGTTGAAAAATCGGTATAGGAAAGTCACAATAAATGAGATAAAATACAACTAATACCTAAGGTTGAAAGACCAAGTATGAAAACCCCGTATTAGTTCTCTTATTGGCCAATCATTATGAACAAGTTGCGAAAACTATGGTCTATCGCTATTAGTTAGGTACCATACTTCAAGGGCTCTAAAAATGATTTATGAATGAAAGTTATTAAATTGAATATTGCATTTAATCATTTATGTGATTTGTATGCACGCTATTTGTTATTGCATTAGTTTCACCTTACTGATCCTTTAGCTCATTAGATTCATGTGATGCAGGTGGAAGTGTACAGGTTTAGAGGTTGACTGAGTTTCTATAGCGGCTGGACAAAGATTTGTTCATATATCATAGTTCGAACTGTTTTGTATCATATTTTGAAAACTCTGTTTTATTTTTAAATAAGTCGCTCTGTTATGATTTTGTAAATAGATGTACTCAGTTTTGATATATGTATATGATATGTTTAAACGATTCAAGCTTTTTCTCTTATAACTCAAAATGAGAACTTTTATTAAAACCATGACTTTAGTATAGATGAAAAATTAACATTTCTTGACTTAACTATATCAGCTTGTTTAGACTCTGCAGTTAGGTTAAGGGGTATTACACCTTTTGTCATTTAATCTTCCGATTGAGCCTAGGGCATGGATGATTAGTCGAAACCCCAATAGCTCAATAAGTATGTGTAATACCCTTTAACTTAACTGTAGAACCTAAATAAGCTGATACAGTTAAGTCAAGAAATGTTTACTTTTCATCAATACTAGAGTTATAATTTTAATAAAAGTTTTCCTTTTTGGCAGAGAAAAGAACTTAATTCATGTGTTGCTTCATTTCATTGTAAACCACCATTTACATTGAGTACATAATGTTATTATTGTTGGGTTCACTATAACCGCAGGGGTATATGTAGCGAAAAATTAAATGTTTTTATCAAATATAAATTTAACCCCTTTGATTCGAAAGATTATTTAACGATCGCGCTTATTCAAGTGAATATATAAATAATATAAAAATCGGATTGTACCTTTTGTGCAATTCGGTTGTTGTAGGGAATGAAGCAATCAATTGCTTATCCTGGACTATCAGAACTCGCAGGGATCCAAGTGTCTCCCCTCTATCAGGTCCACAATACGAAGAGCAACACCAATCAAAAGGATTCGCTAGTATCCTTTTAATTGTTTACTAATCTAGAACTTGAGTAAATTTTCAAGAACAATAAAGATTGATTCTTTAAGTTTTTGAAACAATAATATGAAAAAAATAGCAAGAAACTGATTTTCTTTTTCTTTCTTTTCTTTTCTTGGAGAGTAAAAATAGAAAACTTTAAACAAAATAATTTTTGCTCAATTTTTTTGAATTGATTATGTAATTTTCATCTCTCACATATATAGGGCTGAAAATTTTAATCCCTTTCCAACTCTTGAAATTTTTTCAATTTTGAACTATTTTAAAAACCTTATCTTGGAAGGATTCCAAATCTTCCAAAAACTCTTCTCTTTTCTCTCTCCTATTGTATGTGGACTAATTTGAGACTATATTAATCATCAAAATTATCTACATACATTGTTGATATTAATTTGAACTTTTCAAATAATATCAAGATAGATATATATCATATATATACTATAATTATATTTATACATAAATTAAATTTTAGTGGCCGATTTTATCCCATAAAATTGGTCACTATATTTATTTATCTATAAATATGTTAATTAAATAAATTATATTTATTTAATTTATTCTCTTCATATTTTAGTGGGTTTCTTAAGTGATCCACATTAATTTTGAGCTTGGACTCAAAAATTCTCAAATTAATTCAATTTATTCAATTCCAATTTAATCAATCCAATTGATTAATTTAATTTACTCCAATTGGGTTTTCTAATCAAATTAGGTCTAATTAAATAATCCAATTACTTAATTGAATAATTTAATTTAACCATTAAATTAATAGAATCCTTAATTAATTAATTAATCAGTATTAATTAATTAATTGTCAACTATTGGATAAAATCTAAAATTAGAAATGTTACTTTCTATAAAGATGTGTGACCCTCTTGGGTTCACAACTAAGCTAGTAGTGGGCTTACAATATTTGCAACTTATGAATAACCATTTATTTCAATTAATTAATCCAATTAATTAATCTACTTGGAATCAACTCCTTAATTCCAAGAACCTCACTATCTATGAAAACACATAGCAAGTAATCATGGCAAACTAGTCTTAGGTAAAATAGCGAGTAAACCTATTTCAATTGCGAGTACCATACACGTACGATCCTTTCGACAACTAATCTCTCGATTGAATCTAAGGCATGGATTATAAGTCGAAACCCTAAATGATTCAATAATTGTGATCTCATTTCAACTTTCAATGATTCTAGATGAATCACGATTCATCCTGTCTTGACCAATGTAATGCCCAATTCTCAATTCTCTCCTACATAACCAATAATAAGCATTTTTCATCAATATGCATCTAATCAATGTGCATTATCGAATTATGACATTCAAATAACATGATTGCACGAACACGAATAATTGTTATTATATGCTTCAGTTATGCTTTAACATGCATTAGTACATGAAATATGAGATCAAACTTTCATTTCTTGATTTAACATATTCCTTAAGTGCCTTTCTGTAGTGAAAAGTTCGGTATCTCGGTTAAGGAAGATTGATGTGTTGAATGGCCATGAAATGAATTATTTGTATTGCTCCATACTAGTTATATGCTAAAGTGATTAATTGGCTAAATATTTACTTGAAATATGTTACATTTGGCTAAAAACTAAAAGTATGTACAATGGTGCAATTTGATTGGTTGGTTGACTAGGTTGCATAAAATCATTGTAAACCGCATTGCACTTGATTATAACACCAAAGCATCAATTTTTGTCATCTCCTTAGCCCATGAACGTGGCTTTTGGCATGAGAAGACACCAAGCATGATGAACCAATCCCTCCACTTACCTCTATTTGAAAGGTCAAAGAAATCATTTTCATCCATATTTCTTGTGGAAGCACCTCAAAAACGACCAGCCCTTATTCTCCTAAGTTTCTCCCAAATTTCTACACTCTCATACTCACAAAAGTTGAATTCAATCCATAGGAATCCATAGAACACAAGCTAGAACAAGTTTCCATCCTTTTAAGCTTGAAAACCGTTGATTTTGAAGCTTAAATCCAACTTAATCAAGGTATATTCTTTTTCAATGTTTCTTATGATGAATTTGTAGTATCTTGGATGGTTACATGTTTTAGTATGCTTTTGTAGGATTGAAAACTTAAGTAAGTTACACTTGAAGCCAAAACCAAGCTAGTTAAGCTAATTTTTAGCAAAATTGATAGTCTTGTGAAATTGTTTAATTTACTTGTTTCTATTGATTTTGTAATGCTTATATGGTGTTTGGAAGTTTCTTTGAATGATTGAAAATAATAGCAATTAGTTTGCTTAATTGAAGGGTACAATCAATTTAAGTTAGAACTGAATTTACGTCATGTTAATTTGGATTGTGTGCATGTTTTAGGGGCTGTCCTAATAATTATGTTTGAATTATTAGTTATTTAATGGCTGCCCTAATGTTTAATGTCTTGAATTAGTAGTAAAATATGGAGTATGCATTGTTTTTAAGGTTATGTAATTGATATGAAGTTGTTTACAAAAGATTGAAAAGTGTATATGAACTTTAACTAGAATAAACTAAATGTTTTATAAAAAGGATATTAAATGGTACATGATTTGATTATGTTAGGGCTTTAACATATCTTATCTTCCAAAGAGATTGGTCTTTTCACTTGCCACAAAGTGGACTTGAGGTAAGTTGAAACTTTCATTTGCTGTATCACAAGAATCATATAATGTTGTTCATGTTTTAATGTAATTGTTATTATTTGTCACATGATGTAATGTTTGATACATTTATGGTTCATGAAGCATGACACTATTAAGAATATAATGAGGTTTTTAAAAAGGAAGTATAGTACTTGATTGATGGTCGGGTAGACAAGGGACCCAACAAATGGTGGCATATACTTGAGGTTGAAAAACCGGTATAGGAAAGCCACAATGAATAAGATAGAATACGACTAATACCTGAGGTTGAAAGACCAAGTATGGAAACCCCGTATTAGTTCTCTTATTGGTCAATCAATATGAACAGGTTCCAAAAACTATGATCTATCGCTATTAGTTAGGTACTACACTTCAAGGGCCCTAAAGAATGATTTATGAATGAAAGTTATTAAATAGAATATTGCATTTAATGATTTATAAGATGTGCATATATGTTATTTGTTATTGCATCAGTTTCATCTTACTGAGCCTTTAGCTCATTAGATTCATGTGATGCAGGTGGAAATGTACAGGTTTAGAGGTTGACTGAGTCTCTAGAGCGGCTGGAATTTGTTCATATGCCATGCTTCGATCTGTTTTGTAGTTTATTTTGAAAACTCTGTTTTGTTTTTAAATAAGCCGCTCTATTATGGTTTTGTAAACAGATGTACTCATTTTTGATATATGTATATAGTGTGTTTAAAATGATTCAAACTCTTGACTTGGAACTTACTGAGCTATTTGATGTCCCATCTCAAAAAGCTCTCGATTCGGAACTTATTTAAGACCAAAGCCTTAGAGGCATGTTCCATGATCACCATCATATGCGCGACTATGCCCCATAGCTAAATTTGGTCTAAGGACTTTATCTAATGTGCAGAAATAAAAGATGCAAGACATAAGATAAAGAAAATGCATTTTTATTAATATGATTCCCAATAAGATTGTTTTTACAAAAGCAAAAGAGTATAATACACCCAATCCAATTGGGGCGTTGGGCATCCTACTTTAACAATCTCCCACTTGCCCTAGCTCCAATTGTCCATGTATCTAAGGCCCAAATTCTCAAGATGTCCATCGAATATCTTCTGTGCTAAGGGCTTAGTAAGTGGGTCTGCTACATTCTGAGGCAACTCGATCCACAATGATGTCGCCTCTACCAATGATCTCTCTGATCAAGTGATATCATCTCATTATGTGCTTGGATCTTTGATAAGATTTTGGCTCTTTTGCTTGTGCAATGGCTCCATTATTATCACAGTAAATCATAACTGGATCAACAATAGATGGAATTACACCCAACCCTTGGATGAAGTTTCTAATCAAAACAACTTCTTTTGCTGCATCTGATGCAACAATATATTCAGCTTCAGTGGTAGAGTCTGCAGTCGTCTCTTGCTTGGAACTCTTCCAACTAATCACACCACCATTCAGGATGAATATATATCCGGACATGGACTTTGAGTCATCTATATCGATCTAAAAACTAGAGTCTGTATATCCCTCCAGTTTTAGTTCTCTATTGCCGTATATCAGAAAGACATCCTTAGTCCTTCTAAAGTACTTAAGGATCATCTTAACGGCTTTCCAGTGTTCTTTCCCTGGATTTGACTGATATCTGATCGTGATACTCAGAGCATATACTATATCAGGCCTTGTACATAACATTGTATACATTATGCTTCCTATTGCAGAAGCATAAGGTATGCGAGCCATCCTTTCTCTCTCTTTAGGTGTCTTGGGAGACATAACCTTAGAGAGTGAAACCTCATGACTCATAGGCAGTAATCCTCTCTTGGATTCCTCCATGCTAAACCTTTTTAGCACTTTGTCTATGTACATGGACTGGGATAGTCCTATCATCCTTCTGGATCTATCTCTATAGATCTTTATCCCTAGGATAAAAGATGCATCTCCCAAGTCCTTCATGGAAAACTGATTAGATAACCAAGTCTTCGTTGACTGCAACATCCCTACACCATTTCCAATGAGTAGGATGTCATCAATGTAGAGCACAACAAATGTAACTGCACTCCTACTAACCTTCTTGTAGACATATGGTTCATCCGGGTTCTAATAAAAGTTAAATGTTTTGATCGTTTCATCAAATCGGATGTTGCAACTCCTCGAAGCTTGTTTGAGTCCATAAATGGATCTCTGGAGCTTGCAAACCTTTTGCTCACTCCCCCTGGATATGAAGCTTTCTGGCTGCTTCATATAGATCTCTTCCTTAATGTTTCCATTATGGAAAGCGGTCTTCACATCCATTTGCCATATCTCATAGTCATAATATGTAGATATGGCCAGCAATATCTATATAGATTTAAGCATCACTACTGGTGAAAAAGTTTTCTCATAATCAATTCCTTACTTCTAAGTATAACATTTTGTTACCAATCGTGCCTTATAGGTCACTACCTCTCCATCTACTCTAATCTTCCGCTTGTGTCATTTGCAGCCAATGAGAATAATTCCCTGTGGTGGGTCCACCAAAGTCCATACCTTGTTGGAGTACATAGGGTCAATTTCGGACTGCATAGCTTCATGCCACTTCTTCGAGTCGATGTCAGACATCGCCTCTCCATAGCTTCTTGGATCATTATCCAAGGGGAGTCCCTCTTCTTTGTTCTCAAACAACAAGCTGTACCTCTTAGGTACCCTTGAGACCCTTTCGAATCTTCGAAGAGGTTGTGCCCCAGAGTGTCCAGCATCAGCTGGTGTACCATTTACTACGTCAGTTAGGGTGTTCTGTGGTTCTTGAACCTCTTTAAGTTCTACGACATTGTCACTTCCATTTGAAAGAAATTCTTCTTCAAGGAAGGTACCATTCCTTGAAACAAACACCCTTTGTTTCGTGGCATCATAGAAATAGTATCTAATAGACTCCTTTGGATACCCCACAAACTTGCATAAGCTGGATCTCATATCCAACTTATCTCCCACTAGCTGCTTCACATAAGCAGCACACCCCATACCCTAAGGTATTTATAGGAAGGTGTATTTCCACACCATATCTCATATGGTGTTTTGGGCACGACTTTAGATGGCACCCTATTTAATAGGTATGCCGCCATTTCTAAGGCATAGCCCCATAATGAAAGAGGTAATGAAGTGAAACTCATTATAGATCGAACCATGTCCAACAAGGTTCGATTCATGCGTTCCACAACTCCGTTGAGTTGGGGAGTAGCAGGAGGAGTCCACTGTGAGAGAATCCCATTCTCTTTTAGATAATCTAAAAATTCTGTGCTTAAGTATTCACCTCCTCGATCAGATCGAAGAGTTTTTATACTTAATTCAATTTGTTTCTCCACTTCCGTTCTGAATTTTTTGAACTTTTCAAATACTTCAGACTTGTACCTTAAAAGGTACACATAACCATACCTAGAGAAGTCATCGGTAAAGGTTAAGAAGTACTTATAGTTCCCACGAGCACTAACATTTAGTGGCCCACATACATCTGTATAAATCAAATCCAATAGATGCTTGGCTCGCTCCACTTGTCCAACAAATGGAGATTTGGTCATCTTTCCTTTGAGGCAGGATTCACATGTTGGCAGTTCTTGCTCTTTCGTTAAATCAAGCAATTGTGCCAATTTGTTAATGCTTTTCTCAGAAATATGTCCTAATCTTGTGTGCCACAGGCTCATAGAACTATGATTATCTAATTTTCTTTTATTTTGTTGAATTGTGAAAATAGGGTTATGGGGAGTAACAGTATATAAACAATTCGTCAAAGAACCAGAATAGATAAAATCAGAACATTTGAAAATCGAATAATTTCTATTCTCAATGGTAAATCTAAAACTTTCTCTATCTAAAACTGGAATAGAGATAATGTTCTTAATAATATCCGGAACAAAAAGACAGTTTAAAACTATTACATAACCATTCTCTAAAGCTAGATTAACGATTGCTATTGCTAATGTAACAACTCTTGCTCCATTCCCTATCCTAAGGACCATCTCTCCTCCATCCAACTTTCTACTTCTTGCCATCATATGCAAATCATTGCAGATATGTGAGCCACAAACGGTATCTAATACCCAAGAAGTATTGTTAACTTCAACAAAATATATACCTGAACTCTTCAGGCTTGCAAGATACTCCTTGCAATTCCTCTTCCAGTGCCATGGTTTGCCGCAGTAATGACACTTGTCATTGGCTTGAGAAGAAACCTTTTTGACACCACCCTTAGCTTTCAGCTTGTTGGGTTTAGAGGAACCCCTTTCCTTTTTTCTTTTCTTTCTTGGGCTTTTTACCCTTTGATCCGGAAGAAGATCCAACAAGCAGAACGGCTTGTCCTTTTTCATGGTGGACTCAGCCATCTTTAATAGGTTCACAAGCTTAGCGAGACTAGTCTCCATGTTGTGCATGTTAAAGTTAACAACAAATGTGTCAAATGATGGAGGCAGAGAGTGCAACAGAAGGTCTGTATAGAGTTCATTCTCCATAACAACTCCAAGGGACGCCAACCTTTCAATAAGGGCTATCATCTTCAATCCATGATCATGGACTGAAGAGCCCTCAGTCATACGATATTTGAAAAGCTCTTTTGAGATCTGATATCTTGTCTGCCGAGTTCTTTCACCATACAACTCTTGTAGGTGAATGAGGATCCCATAAGTAGTATCTTGATCCTCGTTTTGCCTCTGCAATTCATTTGTTGGGTCCGCCGGTCATTCCCACGTCCCTTGCCTACCCGACCATCAATCAAGTACCATACTTCCTATTCAAAAAACCTTATTATATTCTTGATAATATCATGATTTATGAACCATGAATGCATCACACATTACATCATTTAACAAATAATGACAATCACATTGAAACATGAACAACATTATATGATTCTTGTGATACAACAAATGAAAGTTTCAACTTACCTCAAGTCCGCTTTGTGCTAAGTAAAAAGGTCAATCTCTTTGGAAGATAGGATGTGTTAAAAGGCCTAACATAATCAAATCATGTACCTTTTAATATCTTTTTAATAAATCACATAATCTATTCTAATTAAAATCATATACATTTTTCAATTCTTTGTAAAAAATTCTATATCAATTACATAACCTAAAAAATAATGCATACTCCATATTTTATTACTAATTCAAGACATTAAACATTAGCACAACCACTAAATCGCTAATAATTCAAAATATGAACACAATCCAAATTTAAATGACATAAGCTCAGTTGTAACTTAAATTGATTCTAGCCTTCAATTAAGCAACTAATTGCTATTGTTCACAATTATTTATAGGCACTTCCAATTATAATACAAGCATTACAAGATCAATAGAAATAAATAAATTAAGCATATTTCATAAGACTATCAATTTTTGCTAGAAACTAACTTAACTAGTTTGATTTTCAATCATACAAAAATATATTAAAATATGTAACCATCCAAGATACTACAAATTCATCCTTAGAAATATTGAAAAAGAATATAACTTGATTAGATTGGAATCTCCAAAATCAATGATTTTCAAGCTTAAAAGGGTGGAAACTTATTCTAGTTTGTGTTCTATGAATTTCTATGGATTGAATTCAAATTTTTGTGAGTATAAGAGTGTAGAAATTTGGGAGAAACTTTGGATAATAAGACTGGTCATTTTTTAGGAGCTTCTATAAGAAAGATGGCTAAAAATGACTTCTTTGACATTTCAAAGAGAGATAAGTGGAGGGTAATAATTGGTTGACTCATGGTTGGTATCTTCTCATGTAAAGAGCCATGTTTATGGGCTAGAGAGATGACAAAAATTGATACTTTGGTGTTATAATCAAGTGCAACACGATTTAGAATGATTTTAAGCAACCCAGTCAACCTACCAATCAAATTACACAATTTTGCATACTTTTAGTTCTCAGCCAAATGTAACATATTTCAAGCAAATATTTAGGCAAATTATCACTTTAGAATATAACAAGTATGGAACAATACAAATAATTCATTTCATGGTCATTCAACACATCAATCTTAACTGAGATACTGAGCTTTTCACTGTAAAAAGGCACTTAACGAATATGTTAAATCAAGAAATAAAAGTTTGATCTCATATTTCATGTACTAATGCATGTTAAAACATAACTGGAGCATATAGTAATAATTATTCATGTTCTTGTAATCATGCTGTTTGTATGCTATAATCCGATAATGCACAATGATTAGATGAATATTTATACAAAATGCTTATTATTGGCTATGTAGAAGAGAATTGGGCATTACACTATGTATCAATTCTTAGTAGCTTGACTCGATGATGAACAATTAGAAAACCCCACGTCATCCAACCTTGGCCAAGGATTTTAAAGTCAAGTATAGTAGTATATATAGGAGATTCACCTATTCATCTAGATAGGTGACGGATCCTTTGTTAGCCACTCATTAATCTCCATACATGAAGACGTTATACCTAACATAAACCCTTTGTGATTGTCATGCAATCGGGAAATACATTAAAGTGCAACATGTCATGCACAAGGTTACCAAGGTGCCTCAAGTCCAAGGACTAATTCTTGCACTATCATAACAAGAAAATTCCTATTCGACAATAAAATATTTTCAATTAGGAATTTTCAGGTGGGATAGTTTAGTATACATATTCCCCAACAAGCACTCGCATACATGTACTAGTGTCACCACACTATTATCTATGGAACAAGGCATCATCTTTTCGAGCCTGCATCATATGCACAAGTCTCAACAGGATCAATGATTTCCTATCTCATTGATCCTTGACTTAGAATATTTTAAGACCACAGTCTTGGAGGTATATTCCATGATCGCCACTATATGCGCGACCTCGCCCCATAGCTATATCTGATCTAAAGACTTCATCTAATTCTTATAAAGAATTTAAGATAAAGATTATCATTTTAATGATACTAATATGAATAAGATTGGTTCACAAAAGTATAAGGACGACCAGATTAATTGGCTCGCTGGGCACTACTCTAATAATCTTTCACTTGCCCTAGAGACAATTGCCATTGTATTAAGGCCTACCTTCCCCAAGATATCCTTCAAATACTTATCTCATGGTTAAATTAGTGGGTCTGATATATTTTCTGCCGAGGCAACTCTTTCCTTGCAAATGTTGCCTCTACTATCGATTTTCAAAATCATGGTATTGGTAATTTATTTCTACTGCGATCCTTTGATGAAACATTGGTTTCTTTGCTTGTATAATAGCCCACATTGATGTCGCAGTACTCCAGTACTCAATCAACAGTGGTTGGAATTACATCCAACACTTAGATTTAGTTCCCTATCCAAGTAATTCCTTTTTGTAGCATCGCATGCCCTAATATATTCAACTACGGTGGTGGAATCCACAGTTGTTACAAGTTTGGAACTCTTTTCAACTAACCGTCCCACTGTTTAGGATGAACACAAATCTAGACATAGACTTCAAATCATCTACTTTGAACTAAAATCTAGATGAAGCATCTTAGTTTCAATTCTCCATAACCATACTCCAAGAAAAGACCCTTAGTGCTTCATAAGTACTAAAGATCATCTTTACAAATTTCAATATTTTTTCCATTAAAATGACGGATATCTCCTCGTAACACTCAGAGCATTTCTAATATCAAATCATGTGCATAGATTTTCATATTTTATGCTTCTTATCAATGATGCATAAAGTATGCGAGTCATCATTTCTCTTTCTTTCAGAAATCCTTGGGGACATGGACTTCAAAAGTGAAATTCCATGACTCAAAAGTAAGAATCTCTTCTTGGATTCTTCCATACTAAACCCTTTTGGCATCTAATCTATGTACTTGGATTTAGGATAGTTCAAGTATCTTTTCAGATCTATCTCCATAGATCGCAATCCCCAATCCTTAGGATGCTTTTCCCAAATCCTTCATGGAGAACGTTGTAGATAACTAGTCTCAATTAACTGCAATATTCCTACATCATCTCTATGAGTAGAATGTCATTAATATAAAACATAACAATCATTACCATGCTCACACTAACCCTCCTGTACACATATGATTCATCCATATTTCTTAGGAAATCAAACCGTTTGATTGACTTAGCGAATTGAATTTTTCTTCCTTTGGGAAATTTTATTAAAGTCCTTAATGGATCTCTAAAGCTCGCAAATCTTTTGCTTGCTTCAGTTTGATATGAAGACCTTAGGCCACTTAACTTATATCCCATTCTTAATACCTCTATTGAGAAAGGCGATCTTCATATCCCTTTGCAATATGTAGCAGTCGTAATATATAGATATAGCCAACATGATTCGGATAGATTTTTGCATCACATATGGTAAAAGATATCCTCAATAGTAAATGCCTTGACTTTGAGCTTAACACTTCGCTACCTGTAACACCCCTTAACCTAACTGTAGAGCCTAAACAAGCTGATACAATTAAGTCAAGAAATGTTAATTTTTTTCATCATTACTAGAGTTATGGTTTTTAATAAAAGTTCCCATTTTTAGCTATAAGAGAAAGAGCTTGAGTCATTTTAAACACACCATATACATATATCAAAATTGAATACAACTATTTACAAAACCATAATAGAGCGGCTTATTTAAAAATAAAATAGAGTTTTCAAAATATGATACAAAACGGCTCGAAGCATGGCATATGAACAAATCTCTGTCCAGTCGCTCTAAAGACTCAGTCAACCTCTAAACCTGTATATTTCCACCTGCATCACATGAATCTAATGAGCTAAAGGCTCAGTAAGGTGAAACTGATGCAATAACAAATATCGTACATACAAATCACACAAATAATTAAATGCAGTATTCAATTTAATAACTTTCTTTCATAAATTATTCTTTAGGGCCCTGAAGTGTGGTACCTAACTAATAGCAATAGACCGTGGTTTTTGAAACCTGTTCATAATGATTGGCCAATAAGAGAAGTAATACGGGGTTTCCATACTTGGTCTTTCAATCTCAGGTATTAGCCGTATTCTATCTTATTCATTGTGCCTTTCTTATACTGGTTTTTCAACCTCAAGTATTTGCCACCATTTGTTGGGTTCGCCAGTCACTCCCGCGTCCCTTGTCTACCCGACCATCAATCAAGTACCATACTTTTTTTTTAAAAACCTCATTATATTCTTAATAGTGCCATGCTTCATGAACCATAAATGCATCAAACATTACATCATTTGACAAATAATAACAATCACATTAAAACATGAACAATATTATATGATTCTTGTGATACAACAAATGAAAGCTTCAACTTACTTCAAGTCCACTTTGTGGCAAGTGAAAAAACCAATTTCTTTGGAAGATATGATGTGTTAAAGGCCTAACATAATCAAATCATATAACATTTAATATCCTTTTTATAAATCATTTAATCCATTCTAGTTAAAGTTCAAATACACTTTTCAATCTTTTGTAAATAATTCCATATCAATTACATAACCTTAAAAACAATGCATACTCCATATTTTACTACTAATTCAAGACATTAAACATTAGGGCAGCCATTAAATAACTAATAATTCAAACATAATTATTAGGACAACCCCTAAAACATGAACACAATTCGAATTAAAATGACGTAAACTTGATTCTAACTTAAATTGATTCTAACATTTAATTAAGAAAACTAAGTGCTATTATTCACAATCATTTGTAGGCACCTTCAAACACAATATAAGCATTACAAAATTAATAGAAACAAGTAAATTAAACAATTTCACAAGACTATCAATTTTGCTAAAAACTAGCTTAATTAGCTTGGTTTTGGTTTCAAGTATAACTTACTTAAGTTTTTAATCATACAAAAACATACTAAAACATGTAAACATCCAAGATACTATAAATTCATCATAAGAAATATTGAAAAAGAATATACCTTGATTAAGTTGAAATTAAGCTTCAAAATCAATAGTTTTCAAGCTTAAAAAGGGTGGAACTTATTCTAGTTTGTGTTCTATGAATTCCTATGGATTGAATTCAATTTTTGTGAGTATGAGAGTGTAGAAATTTGAGAGAAACTTAGGAGAATAAGGGCTGGTCGTTTTTGAGGTGCTTCCACAAAAAATATGGATAAAAATGATTCAAAGAGAGATAAGTAGAGGGTGATGATTGGTTGCATCATGCTTGCTGTCTTCTCATGCCAAAAGCCACGTTCATAGGCTAAGGAGATGACAAAAATTGATGCTTTGGTGTTATAATCAAGTGCAATGCAGTTTAGAATGATTTTATGCAACCTAGTCAATCAACTAATCAAATTGCACCATTTTGCATACTTTTAGTTTTTAGCCAAATGTAACATATTTCAAATAAATATTTAGGCAATTAATCATTTTAGCATATAACTAGTATGGAGCAATACAAATAATTCATTTCATGGCCATTCAACAATCAATCTTTCTTAACCAAGATACCGAGCTTTTTACTGCAAAAAGACATTTAAGGAATATGTTAAATCAAGAAACAAAAGTTTGATCTCATCTAATGCATGTTACAGCATAACTAGAGCATATAATAATAATTATTCAAGTTCGTGCAATCATGCTATTTGTATACCATAATTCAATAATACACATTGATTAGATGCATATTCATGCAAGATGCTTATTATTGGGTATGTAGGAGAGAATTGGGCATTACACTACCAGTTGTGCCTTTATAGGTCACCACCTCCCCATATTCTCCAATTTTATATTTGCAGACCTGTTTGCAACCAATGGGAACCATTCCTACCAATGGTGTCACAACCTCCCAATAATATGAATATATATATAGACAACCTGTACAACATAATTTTTGCATGTATGCGTGTGTATAACCTCTTTTTTTGTTAGTTTAACAAAACATTGATAAAAGTAAAGTGCTTTCACATCCTATAACACTGTATATACATAGGTAGTTATTAAAACATTAATTAAGTCTATCAAAATCATTACAAACTCAAACTCTCTGTCACAAAAGAGTTTTGAAAGTGATATATAGGATAAAGTCATCAATATAATACAATAAACTGTAAAATCAAAAGCGTAGCCTAAAAAATAGTCCAACAGGTCGTTATTCAAGTACATAGATCTTTGAAAGCCTGTAGGAGCTCCACAGCCAGCCCAATAAATCAGAGGTCTCAAGTCTCACTATGCTCACCTACAATGCATAAACTACATGAGTTAATGCTCAATAAGTAAAAATCATGCATGGCAAGAGTATGATATAAAATCTCATGCAACTCACCTTTAAGAAATGATGTTATAAATGTGTCAGATTTGAGTACTCATAAATCCAAGAGTTTTTATTCAAAATCACTTCATTTTATAGGGCCCTTGTCCCACCTACTATGTACCAGAAAGAGCTTTGCACAATATCAATAATCAATGGTCATAAACAAATCAACTCAGTTTAGGGGCCATCTTTGGGATCACCTAAGGTCCACCCCCTGTCTTTCCTTGTGATCCTTTAAAAGTCTTCTTATCGGCAGAGTCAATAAGGGCACAGTCAAGTGGTCCACCCTCTCATGATCACCAGAGGCACACCCTCTGTCAACCCCTATGATCCTCTGAGAAATAATACTAGCGGTGCCCCAAAATATCACATAAGCATGTCTCACATGCCTCGGTACACTAGTAGTGGCCAACCAAAATATTTTTTTTTTTGAAAATCTTGTCTCAAATCATAAAGTGCAGCAAGAACCTCCACTATACTCATATGCCATGCATGCACATGTAAATGCTCATGAATGGTATGTTCAATATAAAATGCAAGTCATCTTGCTCTCAACATGTTTCAAGAATCATAAAACTCTTAAGGTACATACTATACTTGTCATCCAATCAATTTAAATATCATCAACACATTAGGTATAAATGCTTGAAGATATACTATGTTCATGCATTGTAGTTGCAAATGGATCTTTACTTACCTTTCACTTGATTGGTGGCTTAGTCTAGATTTGCTTATTATTCTCCTCCAATCTTAGATGTAAAATAGCCTATAATATTACCCAACATCAAGCACCATTCTCAATTTGACAAGTTGAAAGTATAAAATATCATACTAAGAATCAAGCTTTTACAAACTAGAACCCAATCTAGTCCCTCAAATACCTTAATTTCTCATCTTAGATACATGTAAACATCATATAATTGAAGTATTATAACTCTAATATCATGTACCTAATTGTTACGACTCAATAGCAACATGTCTAGGTTAAAATATGCTAAGTTATAAAATGAGACAAATTCACATTTTCATATTTTCTTGCTGTCCAATTTAGTTGTATGATAATTTTGACATCTCTAAGCATATCCAATCACTCCCAAATTTTTACCACACTTAAATAAAATGTATAGAAATGTGATAATATTTTATAATTGCCTAAAATCACTGATTTACCTTAGCAAAACCAGCCCACTTATCACAACACAAAAACTGTAAGTTCTATAATGATAGTTTTGAGCGTCTCTTTAAATATCAAACCATATTTCAATTTATAACCTCTCCAAACTTACATACATCACTTAAACTCGTATATAAACACATATATGGTAAAATATATAGGTTTTAATCAAGTTATTATACATATATAAAGCTTTAAAAATAAAAATCAGCAATTATGCAGTTTCTATCCCTAGTGGTTTCAATTGCAATTTTGTAACTAAAAATCTCTCTTTTGCAAATTATAAGACCATAAATAACATCATAACATGATTATAAACCTTAATAGAAGCTTTAAAAATCATAAACCCTCAAACAATTCAAGAAATTAAATCAAAAATATGAGTTAAGCTCACATATGCACATATTTAGGCTTCTACTTGCTTCTCCTTACTTCCCTTTGCTTCCTTCACTTTTTTCTTTACTTGGAATCACTTGAGAGCAACTTCTAAAATTTAATATAGAGGTTTGGAAGGTGAAATAGCTCAGAAAATGATTTTTTGTCGTGGTTCAAGAATAGAAATGAAGAAAGGTTGAGGTGTCAAGTAGTATTTAAAATATGTTATTATTCACACCTTATACACATCTAATACAGTGGTTCTAAATATTTATTTATCTATTTACAACCTATTTTAATTGCCATACGATCCAATAATAAATATTTTCCTAATTTCTTAACAGTTCCTTTGGTCTTTACCCAATTCTTAAATGACTGTCTAGTTTGTATTTCTAAAATCATATGCATATATAGACCTTGTAACATGATACTTAAATTACATTATATCATGTCCAATGTCCCAAGTATGTTAATTCATGGATGTATATTCTTAAAACACGTCGATCTAATTGAATTGAATCATATAAGCTTACTAGTAACACCTTTAACACTTCCAAAATTATAACATATAACCTATGAATATCCAATATATTGACTAATCTATTCTTTTTCTTATCTAAATATAGAATTACTTAATTAGGTTATAGGATTTCAATCACTAACATTAGAGATATAACGATTAAGAATGCTATATAAGATGCCATGTGTATGTTAATGCAAATTATCATATAAGTAGCATGTAGTGCATGAATCATATTGGCTAAGTGAGTAGTGTGAGGCTTGGGTATTACATCTTCCTCTCTTTATTAAAATTTTGTCCTTAAAATTTACTTACCGAAAGAGTTCTGGATACTTAACTTTCATATCATCTTCCCTTTCCCAAGTAGCTTCTTTTGTTGATTGATTTCTCCATAATACTTTAACCAATGGGATCTTTTTATTTCTGAGTTATTTTACTTCTTGTAGAAGAATCTCCATAGGTCTTTCTTCATAACTCAAATCTGCTTCCAACTCTGTTGGTTCATTCTTCAGAATATGAAATGGATTTGAAATATATTTCCTCAACATGGATACATGAAATACATTATGCACTTGAGACATTGACCCAGGTAGGTCGAGTTTGTGAGCAACATCCCTAATTCGTTCAATAATATGAATGGACCAATATATCTAGGACTGAGCTTTCCTTTCTTTCTAAACCGCATAATCCCCTTCATTGGAGATACCTTCAGAAATACTTGATCCCTTATCATATATTGCAACGATATTCCTCTTTAATATGCATAACTCTATGGTCACCTCTAACTAGTCTCCATACATTGGCAATTTGTTCTACCACTTTATCATTTCCCAAACCATATTTAGCCTAAAAGAACATCAAATTCATTTCAATAAAATGATGACCTATATTTTCTATCATACAATGCCTTATAGAGAACTATACCAAGTAGCCTTATAACTGTTGTTATAAGAAATTCTACCCAAGGAATTTTTTTGTCAATGGACATCAACAATCTAATGAACAAGCTCTAAGCATGCCTTGCAAAATCTAATTTGTTTGTTCTGATTGCTCATTGATGTATAGATGATCACAATACTAAAATATAATTTGTTCCCAATACATATGTAAGATCTTCTAGGAAGTGAACAAAGACCTTAAATTTACATCAGAACTAATAGACACTAATTAAACCATAAAGTCTAACCACTTCTTATACATTTATCTTTCGATATATTTCCATGGAATACCTAGGGTAAATTGAGAAAGAATGAACATATTCACTTAATCTATGAACAATAACCCAATTCCATTATCATATACAAAATTCATGAATGCTTTCCCATTCCACCTGAAGATAAAAACAGAACAAAATCATTCCTACATAGGCACTTTTACATATATCCCCTTTTTTTTAGTGGTAAACTAAATATTAACAATATATTCCATAATAGTTTGTCCAGTATCCGATATCTGTATATTTTTTTGAGATCACAAACATCATTCATACCACTAAATAAAACAAATAAAAAGGCACATGATTATCACCTAAAACTTACTCTTACAATTTCTTATCCTTCATTTTTACATCTATCTCTTAATGAGAGATTATTATCACTTATCACAAAAATCTATTTAAGTGTCTTTTATGCTTTTTATCTTAGTCTTAACCTTTCATCAACCTTATATTCAGCATTTGAAATTCGATCAATCAAAATAAGTCTTACCAAAATATTAATAAACAGATAATCCACCATTTACTCTAATTCATCCTCTATACAACCCACAATTCCCATAATAGTTTATGATGTAAAACTTATATGAATAATAGTCTATTGAGATATTTCATTCAAATGACTTCTATAGTTATATGGATCATACAATATATTCACTTACTAGTAATATCCATCTTTTCTTCAAGTTTAACTGCTTTTGAGTATATAGACATTTCAAGTACTTCAATTTTGTAATGTCACATGTAGTATTACCAAAATAATCTAATTAACTCGAAGAGTGTAGAGTAACTTTTCTATATTACATCAAACATATACCAAAACATAATGAGATAACACCACTATACATAATATATAACTTATATTTAAAATTGGAGTCAGTACCAAAGCTCAAATCAATTCTATTTAAGTATTAGAGATTTCTTCCCACTTAGCGAACTATTCAAATTTCCGATACCTGCATATGTGATGAAATAAAGCGGTAACAATTAAGAAGAAATTTTGACTGAACACCCAATAATATCACTAACCCAGAAAACTTTTTTTATTTCTATCACATTTATTAGTCTTTCCTATTTCAGTAGAACCTCGAAGTTTTGAATAGTTGAAAGGATACCTTCTTAAGAAAATTATCAGTCCCAAAAATAAATATTGTATTACATAACCAAAAGATCACATTTACTAAATTGAACAAATAGTTTTCTATTTAGAGTTTTCAAGATCATATTGAAAGGTCAATCATATTTTTCCTCGTTGTACACTAAGATATCATCGATGAATATCATCCCAAACATACCCATATAGAATTATCAAACACATTATTCATCATGTATATCAAAATAACTAGGGCATTAGTCAACCCAATGGTACAATAAGAAATTCATAATTAATACAAATTTAAATCAATCCTCAAGATCACAGTAGCTCCTCTTAATTTATCAAATAAACCTTAGTGTGAAAAATTTGTACTTATTACAAATTATTACTCAATTCATTTGCAATAAATAATACATAACCTCAAGATTCATTTTTCTTCTAGGTGAATATGAAGTGGAGCTTGTTTAGGAGAAGCACTAGACCTTAATGCCTTGCTCAATATTTTAACAATATCACTCAAGATTCATCAAATTTCAATAGGTGTATATGATAAACTAAAAGAGAGATTAGATTTGTTCTTACACCTATATCAGGATAAAATCAATTTGTTAGTCAATAGCATACATGAAAACTTCTTTTCAATATGTATCAAGAGATTTGAGATCACACAAATGGATTTTTAGTAAACTTGGTCATTTCTAAAAATTCAACACAACCTAAAAATCGATAATAACTCTTTCTTAATACTCTCTTTCATGGTAATTGTAGAAAATTATAATTTGATAATCTTCTTTATTTTCTGCAAACAGTAAACATTTTCCTGCTATAGCCTCCATAAATTTCTAAATTTTCATCACCTAGAATTTAAAAGTCTTAATAATCCTGAAATAATCCACAATTCATAATTTTCAATAAATCAATCAACACAAAAAGTTATATCATAATCCTAACCGATATAACAAAATTAACTTAGAGCTCTTAAAATCTAATTAGTTGATCTTGAACCTCCAGAAGGAATTAAAACATAGAAACTGACCTCATATATATATCAAGTACCCTATCTAGTCTTATTACATACTTAGTAGATAATAGAGAATATGTAGAACATAAATTTTATACCTATTATTACTGATGAGTCTTTCTCAACATTATTTTATACAAAATCTTAAAACACATGGCCAATATTATTCATGAAATACAAAATGAATTATACAATAAATAAAACTTATTGGCATGGTTGTGCTCCACCAATTTTAAAGATCATGTACACGAGAAATCTACAAAATCACAAACTGGGCTTTGATACCACTCTTGTCACAACTTCCCAACAATATGAATACATATATATATATATAGACAACCTGTGCAACATAATTTTTGCATGTATGCGTGTGTATAACCTCTTTTTTTTGTTAGTTTAACAAAACATTGATAAAAGTAAAGTGTTTTCACATCCTATAAAACTGTATATATGTAGGTAGTTATTAAAATATTAACCAGGTCTATCAAAATTATCACAAACTCAAACTCTCTGTCACAAAGAAGTTTTGAAAGTGATATACGAGATAAAATCACTAATATAATACAATAAATTGTAAAATCAAAAGCGTAGCCTATAAAATAATCCAACAGGTCGTCATCCAAGTACATAGATCTTTGAAAGCCTGTAGGAGCACCACAACCAGCCCAATAAACCAGAGGCCTCAAGTCTCACTATGCTCACCTACAATGCATGAACTACATGAGATAATGCTCAATAAGTAAAAATCATGCATGACAAGAGTATGATATAAAATCTCATACAACTCACCTCTAAGAAATGATGTTATAAATGTGTCAGATTTGAGTACTCATAAATCAAACAGTTTTATTCAAAATCACTTCATTTTATTGGGCCCTTGGCCTACCTATTATGTACCGAAAAGTGCTCTGCACAATATCAATAATCAATGGCCATAAACAAATTGACTCAGTTCAAGGGCCATCTCATGGGATCACCAGAGGTCTACCTCCTATCTTCCTCTATGATCCTCTAGACGTCTTCCCACTGGTGGAGTTAATAAGGACACAGCCAAGCGGTCCATCTTCTCATGACCACCATAGGCACACCCCTGTCAACCTTTATGGTCCTTCGAGAAGTAACACTCGTGGCCTCCCAAAATAACACAAAAGCACGCATCGCATGCCTCGGTACACTAGTAGTGGCAAACAAAAATATTTTCTTTTTGAAAATCTTGTTTTAAATCATAAAGTGCATGCAAGAACCTCCACTATACTCATATGTCATGCATGCACATGTAAATGCTCATGAATGGTATGTTCAATATTAAATGCAAGTCATCTTGCTCTCAACATGTTTCAAGAATTATAAAACTCTTAAGGTACATACTATACTTGTCATCCAGTTAATTTAAATATCATCAACACATTAGGTATAAATGCTTCAAGACATACTATGTTCATGCATTGTAGTTGCAAATGGATCTTTACTTACCTTTCACTTGGTTGGTGGATTAGTCTAGATTTGTTTATTGTTTCCCTCCAACCTTAGATGTAAAATAGCTTGTAATGTTACCCAACATCAAGCACTATTCCCAATTTGGCAAGTTGAAAGCATAAAATATCATACTAAGACCTTAAACACCAAGCTATCTAGGTATCAATCAAGCTTTTACAAACTAGAACCCAATCTAGTACCTCAAATACCTTAATTTCTCATCTTAGATACATGTAAATATCATATAATTGAAGTATTATAACTCTAAATCATGTACCTAATTGTTACCACTCAATAACAACATGTCTAGGTTGAAATATGCTAAGTTATAAAATGAGACAAATTCACATTTTCATATTTTCTTGCTGTCCAATTTAGTTGCATGATAATTTTGACATCCCTAAACATATCCAATCACTCCCAAATTTTTACCACACTTAGATAAAATGTATAGAAATGTAATCATATTTTATAATTTCCTAAAATTACTGATTTACCTCAGCAAAACAAGCCCACTTTTCACGGCAAAAAAACTGTAAGTTCTATCATGGCAGTTTTGAGTATCTCTTTAAATATCAAACCATATTTCAATTTGTAACCTCTCCAAATTTACATACATCACCTAAACTCATATATAAACACATATATGGTGAAATATATAGGTTTTAATCAAGTTATTGTACATATATAAAGCTTTAAAAATAAAAACCAGCAAGTATACAGTTTCAATATCTAGTGATTTCTATTGCGATTTTGTAACTAAAAATCTCTCTTTTGTGGATTATAAGACCATAAATAACATCCTAACATAATTATAAACCATAATAGAAGCTTTAAAAATTATAAACCCTCAGACAATTCAAGAACTTAAATAAAAAACATGAGTTAAGCTCACTTATGCACAAATTTAAGTTTCTACTTGCTCTTCCTTACTTCCCTTTGCTTCCTTCACTTTTTTCTTTACTTGGAATCACTTGAGAGCAACTTATAAAATTTAATATGGAGGTTTTGGAGGTGAAATATCTCATAAAATCATTTTTGGTCGTGGTTCAAGGATAGAAATGAAGAAAGGTTGAGGTGGCAAAGGTTGAGCTGTCAAATGGTGGTTCAAATATGATATTATTCACACCTTATACAACTCTAATCTAGTGTTTCTCAATATTTATTTATCTATTTACAACCTATTTTAATTTTCATACGATCGGATAATAAATTTTGCCCTAATTTCTTAACCGTTCATTCGGTCTCTAAACTGATTAACACCCGATTCTTAAATGATTGTCTAGTTTACATTTCTAAAATTATATGCACATATAGACCTTGTAATATGATACTTAAATCACATTATATCATGTCCAATATCCCAAGTATGTTAATTCATGGATGTATACTTTTAAAACACCTCGATCTAATTGAATCGAATCATATAAGCTTACTAGTAACACCTTTAACACTTCCAAACTTATAACATATAACCTATGAATATCTAATATATTGACCAATCTATTATTTTTCTTATCTAAATATAGAATTACTTAATTAGGTTATAGGATCTCAACACAACATCAAGTGATAGCATTAGAGGTATAACGATTAAGAATGCTATATAAGATGCCATGTATATGTTAATGCAAATTAGCATATAAGTAGCATGTAGTGCATGAATCATATTGGCCAAGTGAGTAGTGTGAGGCTTGTGTATTACAAATGGGCCCACCAAGGTCAAACCTTATTGGAGTACATAAAGTCCATTTTTGTATTACATGACATTTCGCCATCTTTTCAAATTAATGTCATACATCATTACTCATTAGTTAGATCAATATTCAAAAAGGAGATCTTCCTTGCCACTCTCTAGCAAGAGGCTCTTATCGTGTAAGTGGCCCCGAGATCCTTTCAGATCTCATTGGAAGTTGTGTACTAGTATTTTTAGGATTTTGTTCATACACTATTGCCACTTGTGAGATAAATTATAGGTCTTGAACTGTTTCAAGTTCTATGATTTAGACATTTATATCCAATAGAAATTAAGGTGGCGTCCCTAGAAAACAAACTCCTTTGTTCTTAGAAATCATAAAAATGATATCCTTTAGATTCTTTTGGATACCTCACAAATTTTCATAAGATGGATTCACATCTATCTCCAACTAACCATCTTAAAAAAGCAGGTCCCTTTATACCCTTAGGTATGTATACAAGGGGTCTTTGCCACATCATATCCCATATGATATTTTTGGACACCGACTTGGATGACATTCTTACTTGTTAAGAATATCATCAATTATAGGGTGATTTCTTAGAATGAAGAAGGACATAGGTGAAACTCAACTTGGATTCACTTAAAGTGAGAATTTGATTCTCTATTAGATAATCAAGAACTTACTGCCTTAGTATTCTCTTCCTCAATCACATCAATGCATTTAATACTTTGGCTAATTTAATTATCTACTTCATGTCTAGTTTTTTTAACCCTTCAAAGGATCTTAGAGTAATGAAGTAAGAATAGTTTGCTTGTGCACTAACACTTAGTGGACTACATACATCCATTTGGATCAAATCTAAAAGAGTGGTTTGCTCTATTTGTCCCATTTGTCCAACAAATGGTGATTTTGTCATATTTCCCTTGAGACAAAATTTACATATTTGCACCTTATGCAAGTCTAAGAGGTCAACCAAATACGCTATCTTGTGAACTCTTTCTTTAGAGATATCACCTAATCAAGCTTACCACAAGTATGTACTGTTTTAATTATCTAATTCTAATATTACTTTGTTGATTATGTTGCATAGAATGTTGGGATTATATAGTTCATTTGTCAATGTAGCAAAGACAAACAACTAATACGATCCTAATTCCATCCAAAGTTAAGTAGATCATCCTTGTATCCAATAAAGTAACTCTTACTTTAACCTCAAGTTTAAGGGTTGTCCTTTGTCTTAGTCTCCATTTTCTTGTCATCCTCTGCAACCCATTGCAGAGATGGAATCATATTAGGTATCCAATACCCAAGAAAAATTTATCAACTTTAATGCTTGATATCAACAAAGTGTAAACTTGAAGTAAAACCTCTTCTAATTCAATTGAGCAAGTCAATACTTGTGCTTTCTCTTTCTATGCCCTAAATATTCGTAATGGTGACAAACATCTATCCCTTTAGATAGATTGAGCCGGTAAGTTTGTTTGTTTGTCCAGATTATCCTATGTGGAATTACTAGCAATAACAATTATTCTATGTGAGATAGAAATTTAAGCATTCATTCAATTAATATCTATTTATGATATGATCTTTAATCATAAATGTCTCCCACTATTTTATTCAAATCCCATCACCCTCTAGATAGAAATTCAGGAAATTCAATTTTTTAGAGGCCTTGAGGTCCAACTAGCCTTGCTATATGTAATACCCAATCCTCACACTACTTACTTGGCCAATGTGATTTATGCATTACATGCTACTTATATGCTAATTTGCATTAACATTTATATGGCATCTTATGTAGCATTCTTAATCGTTAGACCTCTAATGCTATCACATGATATTAGTGGTTGAGATCTTATAACCTAATTAAGAAATTCTATATTTAAATAAGAAAAAGAATAGATTGGTCAATATATTGGATATTTATAGGTTATATGTTATAATTTTAGAAGTGTTAAAGGTATTACTAGTAAGTTTATATGATTCGATTTAATTAGATCGAGGTGTTTTAAAAGTATACATCCATCGATTAACATTCTTGGGATATTTGACATGATATAATGTGATTTAAGTGTCATAATACAAGATCCATTTGTGCATATGATTTTAAAAATGCAAACTAGACAATCATTTAAGAATTGAATGTCAATCGGTTTGGAGATCGAATGAACGGACATATGAATTACCTATAGGAAAGAATGATGACTAAGATAGGTTGCAACCAAATAAAAATAGGTGAGACACACAAGATTAGAGCTGCAAGATAAGGGAGAAAATCAGATTTTACCACTACATGCCACCTCAAGCTTATACCACCTCATGCTTAGACTTTTCAAGCTAGCACCTCAACCTATTCTTCACTCTTAAGCTAACAGCCACGACTTGAACCTTCTTCTGCCCCATTTTAACTTCCAAATACATAGCAAAATCTCTCTAAATAGGTCCTAAGTGATTCCAACCAAAAAAGGAGGCAAAACAAGCAAATGGGAGGAGAAATAAACAAGTTCAAGTAGAAAACTGTTGAAAGGTGAGCTTAACCTACGGGTTTGGCATGAATTTTAGATTTATTTTGAGGTTTATTGTCTTATTAAGCTTTGAATATTATTTATAAATGTGTTAGTATGTTATTAGATAGCCGTTGGTGCACAAAGAAAGGGTTTTTGGTTGCAAATACTTGATAGAAAATACTTGTGCGAGAAACTATCACCTTGTTGTATTCTTGTATTTTAGCCTTCAAAAGTGTACGGTATGTTGAATAAAACCTATAGGTATCATCATATACATGTTCTAAGAACTGTCTCCATCAAATTTCAGATTCTGTCCTATGTGAAAAGGACTAGTTTTACAGCATTAAATTCATTATTTTTGGCAATAATATAACCTGGTTGTCTTTTTGTATATGTTATCTAAGTGTGGTGAAAATTTGGGAGTGATTGAATATACGTAATGGTGCTAAAACCATTAATGTCATGAAGTGCATAAAACTGTTACGGTAGGAAAAATCTATTTCAGTATGCTGTGAAGAGAGCTAAACTTGGGAAGCTATATCCATGAGTTTTAGCCATGATATGACATGGTTACATTGTTTTTGGTGTTATCTAAGTGTGATAAAAATTGGGGAGTGAATGAATATGTCTAAGGGTGTTAAAATCATTATGCAAATTAATGTGCCAGCAAGAAAATGTGAAGTTGTGAATCTGTCCCATTTGGTTCATTAATATGTTCCAGGATAGATGTGGTGCATTTGATCCCTAACATTTAGAAAAATATTGTAAGAGTTATAATACATCAATTAAGTGAGGTTAGTGTACATTTTAGATGTGGAACAAAGGTACGTAGAAGGTTGTATTTGTTATAGTTTCTAAGTGGTAAGGTTGTTTAATTAAATTGAGATTCAAGATCTTTATACTACATTAGGTATAATGAACTTGCTAATTTAGGATAGTGATTGATATCTTGTATTTTTATAGATTGTTTCACATCTAGGGTTAGGGAGTAAACTTAAGAAACCTAGAAGTAACACACACTCGATCAAAGGTAAGTAAAGATTCAATTACAACTACAATGCATAAACATAGTAAATGTGTGATTTATATGTAATAACATAGATCATATGTGCATAGCAGAGGGTAGACATTATTGTCAGTCATGTCCATTGAGCATACATATATGGGCATTGGCATGTACATGCATCATATACGAGCGTTGTGATAAATCTTGCATTGCACAGCATGATTTTAAGAAAGAAAAATATTTTGCTGACCACTGCTAGTGCACCAAAGCATGCATGGATTTGCAGGTTCGTGTGCATGGATTTGCATGCGTATGAGTATGCATGAATTTGCAGGCTTATATGATTATTGACCATTGGATTATGGTGATGCACATAGCTTTTTTTCAGTATATGAGATAGTAGCATTGGTCAGGGGCCCAAGAAAGAAATAATTTTGAGAAACATGTTTTGATGCATGGAATTGCATTGTGGGCATAACATTTTGATATGCATGAATTGATATTATGGATTATTCTTTGACATGCATAATCTTTACTTGCTGAGTATTAGCTCATATAGTTTATGCATTGTAGGTGAGTTTGGTGATACTTGATACCATGGACATATTGGGCAAGCCGTTGGGGTTCCTATAGGTTATGAGGAGCAGTGTACATAGGATGACGATCTGTTGGGTTGTGTTGTGGGCATATTCTAATTTTTACATTCATTATTATTATGTAAATTACTGACTATATATAAATAGTAATTTTTCTATATATACAGGGTTATATGTGAAAAAATACTTTACTGTTTCTCAAAGTGCTACATTTGACAAAAGTAAATATATATATACACATACACATGCACACATATGTGCTACTTTGTCAAAATTATTGTTATTTCAATATCTATATTCAGTGTTGGGTGGGTGGTACAGAGTGGTATCAAAGCCCTGTTTATGGTTCTGTAGACTGTCCATGTACATGATCTCTGAAACTGGTGGAGCACAACCATGTCAGTAAGTTTTATTTGTTGTATAATTTATTTTGTATTTCATGAATAATATTGGCAATGTGTTTTAAAATTTTGTATAAAATAATATTGAGGTAGACTCATCAGTAGTAACAAGTACAATATTTATGGTTGGTATTCTATCTTTAGAGCTACCTATTATCTATTATCCACTACGTATATAATAAGACTAGATATTGTACTTGATATATATATGAGATCAATTATAATGTTTTAATTCCTTCTGGAGGTTCAAGATCAACTAACTAGATTTTAAGAGCTCTAGGTTAATTTTGTTATATTGGCTAGGATTATGATATAAACTTTTATGTAGATTGATTTATTGAGAATTATGCATTGTGGATTAGTTCAACATTATTAAGACTTTAAAATTCTAGGTGATGAAAATTTAGAAATTTTATGGAGACTATGGCAAGAAAATGTTTACTATTTGCAAAAAAATAAAGAAGATTGTCAAATTATAACTTTCTACAGTTACCGTGAAAGAGAATAGTAAGAAAGAGTTATTATCGATCTTTGGGTTGTGTTAGAATTTTTAGAAATGACCAAGTTTACTAAAAATCCATTTGTGTAATCTTAGATCTCTTGTTACATATTGAAAAGAAAATTTTTAGGCATGCTATTGACTAATAAATTGATTTTATCTTGATATAGTTGTAAAAACAAATCTAATCTCTCTTTTAGTTCATCATATACACCTATTAGAATTTAATGAACCTTAAGTGATATTATTATAATATTGGGCAAGGCATTAAGGTTTAGTGCTTCTCTTAAACAAGCTCCACTTCATATTCACCTAGAAAAAAGATGAATCTTGAGGTTATGTATTATTTATTACAACTGAATTGAGTAATAATTTGTAATAAGTACAAAATTTTCTTTCTACGGTTTATTTGATAAATTAAGAGAAGCTATTGTGATCTTGAGTTTTTATTTTAAGTTTAAATTAATTATGAATTTTTTGTTGTTCATTTGGGTTGACTAATGCCTTAATTATTTTGATATATATGATGAATAATGTGTTTGATGATTCTATATAGGTATGTTTGGGGTGATATTCATTGATGATATCTTAGTGTACAACAAGGAGAAATATGATTGACATTTCAATATGATCTTGGAAACTCTAAGGAAGTAGATATTATTTGTTCAATTTAGTAAATGCGATCTTTTGGTTATGTAATACAATATTTATTTTTGGGACTGATAATTTTCTTAAGAAGGTGTCTTTGTAACTATTCAAAACTTTGAGGTTGTACTGAAATAGAAAAGACCAATAAATATGATAGAAATAAGAAAAATTTTCTAGGTTAGTGATATTATTGGGTATTCAGTCAAAATTTCATCTTAGTAGTTACTGCATTATTTTATCATTCATACAAGTATATGAAATTTGAATGGTTCGCTGAGTGGAAAGAAATCTCTAATTACTTAAAGAGCAATGATTTGAGCTTCAATAGTGACTCCAACTTTAGATATAAGTTATTTATTGTGTATAGTGGTGTATTCATTGTGTTTTGGTATATGTTTGATGCAATATAGAAAAGTTACTCGACACTCTTTGAGTTAATTAGATTATTTATGTAATACTACATATGACATTACAAAATCAAGGTACTTGAAATGTCTATATACTTAAAAGGAGTTGAACTTGAAGAAAGGATGGATATATATTAGTTAGTGAATATATTGTATGATCTATTTAACTATAGATGTCATTGGAATAAAATATCTCAATAGACTAATATTCAAACAAATTTTATATCATAAACTATTATGGAAGTTGAGGGTTGTATAAAGGGTGAATTAGAGTAAGTGGTGAATTATCTGTTTGTTAATATTTTGGTAGAACTGATTTTGTTTGATCCAATTTCAAATGCTCAAAATAAGGTCGATGAAATGTTAGGATTAAGATGAAAGGCATAAAAGGCATTTAAATAGATTTTTGTGATAAGTATAATAATCTCTTAATAAGATATTGATGTGATAATGAGGGATAAGAAATTGCAACACTAAGTTTTAGGTGATGATCATGTACTTTTTATTTATTTTATTTAGTGGTATGGATGATGCTTGTATCTCAAGAAAATGTACAGATATCGGATACTGGATGAGCTATTATGGAATATATTTTTAATATTTGGTTTGCCACTAAAAAAAAGAAGAAGAGGGATATATGTAAAAGTACGTATGTTGGAATAATTTAGTTCTGCTTTTATTTTCCAGTGGAAATGGAAGGCATTTAGGAATTTTGTATATGATAATGGAATTGGGTTATTATTCATAGGTTAACTGAATATGCTCATTCTTTCTCAATTTACCCTAGGTATTCCTTGGAAATCTATGGAAATATAAATGTATAGAAATCGGTTAGACTTTATGATTTATTAGTGTCTATTAGTTTTGATATGGATTTAAGGTCTTTGTCTACTTCCTAAAAGATCTTATATCAGGTATTGGAAACAAAATTATATTTTAGTATTGTGATCATCCATGCATCAATGGGCAACCAGGACAAATAAATTAAACTTTGCAAAATATGCTTAGTGATTGTACATTAGATTGTTGATGTCAATTAAGAAATTTTTTCCTTGGGTGAAATTTCTTATAATTACAATTATAAGGGGGATAGTTCTCTATGAGGAATTATATGATAGAAAATATAGGTCATCATTTTATTGAAATGAATTTGGTGTTCTTTTATACTGAATATGATTTGGGAAATGATAGAAGTTGTAGAACAAATTGCCAATGTATGGAAACTAGTTAAAGGTGACCATAGAGTTATGTAGATTAAAGAGGAATATCATTGCAATGTATGATAGGGGATCAAATTTTTGAAGGTGTCTCCAATGAAAGAGATTATGCGGCTTGGGCAAAAATAAAATAAAATTGGGGATGTTACATACAAACTTGATCCTTGATACAATGGATTGGTTTGCATTACGAAGAGAATTGGGGATATTGCCTATAAACTCGATCTCTTTGCATCAATGCCTGGAGTTCGCAATGTATTTCATGTGTTCATTTAGGAAAGTATATCATGAATATATGGCATCTACTGAAGAAGGAAACAATGGAACTAAACTGAGGTCGAAGATATGAAGAAAGACCTATAGAGATTTTAGTAAGGATGTAAAGCAGCTTCAAGATGAGAATATCTCATTAGTTAAAGTACTACGGATAAGTCAATCAACAGAAGAAGCTACTTGGGAAAGGAAACATAAAATGATAGTTAAATATCTAAGGCTTTTTGGTAAGTAAAATTTCAGGGGAGGGGAGAATGTAATACCCAATCCTCACACTACTCACTTGGCCAATGTGATTCATGAATTACATGTTACTTATATGCTAATTTACATTAATATTTACATGGCATCTTATGTAACATTCTTAATCGTTAGACCTCTAATGCTATCACATGATATTAGTGGTTGAGATCTTATAACCTAATTAAGAAATTCTATATTTAAATAAGAAAAATAATAGATTGGTCAATATATTGGATATTCATAAGTTATATGTTATAATTTTGGAAGTGTTAAAGGTGTTACTAGTAAGTTTATATGATTTGATTTAATTAGATCGAGATATTTTAAAAGTATACATACATCGATTAACATACTTGGGATATTGGACATGATATAATATAATTTAAGTGTCATAATACAAGGTCCATATGTGCATATGATTTTAGAAATGCAAACTAGATAATCATTTAAGAATCGTATGTCAATCGATTTAGAGATCGAATGAACGGACATAGGAATTACCTATGGGAATGAATGGTGACTAAGATAGGTTGAAACCAAATAAAAATAGGTGAGACACACAAGATTAGAGCTGCAAGATAAGGGAGAAAATCAGATTTTACCACTACATCACACCTCAAGCTTATACCACCTCATGCTTAGACTTTTCAAGCTAACATCTCAATCTATTCTTCACTCTTATGCTAACAGCCATGAATCAAACCTTATTCTGCACCATTTTAGCTTCCAAATACATAGTAAAATCTCTCTAAATAGGTCCTAGGTAATTCCAACCAAAAAAGGAGGCAAAACAAGCAAAGGAGAGGAGAAATAAACAAGTTCAAGTAGAAACTGTTGCAAAGTGAGCTTAACCTATGGGTTTGGCATGACTTTCAGATTTATTTTGTGGTTTATTGGCTTATTAAGCTTTGAATATTATTTATAAATGTGTTAATAGCCTTTGGTGCACAAAGAAAGGGTTTTTGGTTGCAAATACTTGATAGAAAACACTTGTGCTAGAAACTGTCACCTTGTTGTATTCCTGTGTTTTAGGATTCAAAAGTGTATGGTATGTTGAATAAAACCTATAAGTACCATCATATACATGTTCATGTATGAGTTAAGAGTATTGGAATAAATTTTCATCAGTTAGAAATTACAATATTGCATGATAATTAAAGAGATGCTCAGAACTGTCTCTATCAAATTTTAGATTCTGTCCTATGTGAAGAGGACTAGTTTTACAGCATTAAATACATTATTTTTTGTCATAATATGACCTGGTTGTCTCTTTGTATATGTTATCTAAGTTTGGTGAAAATTTGGGAGTGATTGAATATATGTAAGGGTGCCAAAATCATTAATGTCATGAAGTGCGTAAAACTATCACGGTAGGAAAAATCTATTTCAGTATGCTGTGAAGAGAGCTGACCTTGGGAAGCTATATCCATGAGTTTTGACCATTATGTAACATGGTTACATTGTTTTTGGTGTTAGCTACGTGTGATAAAAATTGGGTAGTGAATGAATATGTCTAAGGTTGTTAAAATGATCATGTAAATTAATGTGGCAACAAGGAAATGTGAAGTTGTGAATGTCCCATTTGGTTCATTAACATGTTCCAGGATAGATGTGGTGCATTCGATCCCTAACATTTAGGAAAATATTGTAAGAGTTATAATACATTAATTAAGTGAGGTTAATATACATTTAAGATGTGGAACAAAGGTACGTAGAATGTTGTATTTGGTTATAATTTCTAAGTAGTAAGGTTGTTTAATTAAATTGAGATTCAAGATCTTTATACTACATTAGGTATAATGAACTTGTTATTTGAGGATGATGATTGATATCTTGTATTTTTACAAATTATTTCACATCTAGGGTTGGGGAGTAATACTTAAGAAACCTAAAAGTAACACACAACCGATCAGAGGTAAGTAAAGATTCATTTGTAACTACAATGCATAGACATAGTAAATGTGTGATTTATATGTAATACCATAGATCATATGTGCATAGTAGAGGGCACACATTACTGTCATTCATGTCTATTGAGCATACATACATGGGCATTGATACTTGCATGCATCATATACGAGCGTTGTGATAAATCTTGCATTGCGCGGCATGATTTTGAGAAAGAAAAATATTTTGCTGACCACTACTAGTGCACCAAAACATGCTGGATTTGCATGGTTGTATGCATGGATTTGCAGGTTCGCATGCATGGATTTGCATGCATACGAGTATACATAGATTTACATACTTATGTGATTATTGGCCATTGGATTATGACGATGCGCAGAGCTTTTTTCTAGTGCATAAGATAGTAGCATTGGTCAGGGGCCTAAGAAAGAAATAATTTTGAGAGAAATATTTTGATGCATGGAATTGCATTGTGGGCATAACATTTTGAGATGCATGAATTGATATTGTGGATTATTCTTTTACATGCATAATCTTTACTTGATGAGTGTTATCTCATATAGTTTATATATTGTAGGTGAGTCTGGTGATACTTGATACCATGGACTTACTGGGCAAGCCGTTGGGGTTCCTATAGGTTATGAGGAGCAATGTACATAGACGACGACCTGTTGGGTTGTGTTGTGGGCATATTCTGATTTTTACATTCATTATTATTATGTAAATTGCTAACTATATAAAAATAGTAATTTTTCTGTATACAGGGTTATATGTGAGAAAACACTTTATTATTTCTCAAAGTGCTATATTTGACAAAAGTAAATATATATATATATACACACACATGCACACACATGTGCTACTTTGTCAAAATTATTGTTATTTCAATATCTATATTCAGTGTTGGGGGAGGGGGGTGTTACACTATACACCCAAATTTATGAGTCCATACGATAAAATTAAAAGATAGCTAACAACATTAGCAATTGCATCCCATGCAACCCTCAAGTTATTTTCTCTCACCTCTTCCTATATACTCCAATTTTATGAGCCTATATGGTACTAAGTGTCAAGCATTATCATCAAACATCCATATAGATGGAGCATCTAAACGTCTCAAGACTCATGCCTAATGATAAAGACGAATCCACCCATGGGTATCTTAATGCTTAGTAGTGGTCACAACTTGCAGCATTTAGTACATTCCACGACTCGTGGCCAACGGACTAAATGTAGTAGCATATCGACATGCCACTACTTTTGATAGAAGGCATGGATAATTGGGCCCCACCCAATATTGCCCATTTATGCTTGATATCGAACCAATCAAGGTTCTCAATTTGAAACATTTTCAAGTGAGGGTTATTCTAGATTTATTATGCAAGATCTCATCGTTTTCTTATCTAGTTTATTTAATATTCACTATTATAACAATGGCAAGCATATATCATAAGGAAGCATCAAATAAACATAGCATGCATCACATACATACTAAAATAAATACATAATCATGAGCCTTTGATCTTGTGCGATCCACTCGAGCGAAAGTGGATCAAGGTTAATCTAAGGGTGATAATTGAAATGTAAATAGACCTATCTATTACATAAATGTATCCCATATATTTATGGGCCTTGATTTTTCACTTTTCCTTCGTCTTCATTCTATCTTCTTGTCATGTGCGCCAAATTATAAATAGATACACCTCAACACCTAAAGATATACCTCAACACTTCTATAGATTAAGCAATTGACCTTATGTCCATTCATAAGCATGCAAGAAATCCATCAGGAGAACTAATGCTTCAGGAGAACCAATACTTCTCTAATGCTTCTTTCTTAGCCCTTTGAAAATTAACACTTGGCATACGATAAATGTGACACTTGAAAACCATATGAAGAATGGAACTAAATACTTGGATTATGCAAAAACAAATTGTGTAGTCCCCTAGAAAAAACTTCACCTGCAGTATTAAAAAGCGAAGGTGAAAAAAGGTGAAAAATGATCACACTATCAAAGACCCCTCGTGGATTTAAAGAAATTAATTGAAGAACCATTCACAAAAACTAAAAACCAAACATTCTCAATACACTTTGTCATCATCAAGACCATTTCCTAGCAAAAACAAACTTAGCTAGAATAGCGTATAAGAAATTCTATTGAACCCGAGCATACGCCTTAGCTATATCCAGCTTAAATATGATATTTTCATCCTTTCTTTTGTTATCCAAACAATGAACCAGTTCTTAAGCTAACAAGATATTATCTACAATTATCCTTCCTAACAAAAATCCACTCTGCAAAGGAAAAATAATGACTGGGAAAAAATGAGCCATCTACACACAAAGAAGTTTGGAGATAATTTTGTTAAACACATTATATAAACATATAGGACGAAACTCTCTCCAGGAATAAGGGAAATCAATCTTGGAGATCAAAATAATTATTGTAGCTATGAAAATCTTTGGCAAACTTGCACCATTGAAGAAGTCAGTGCAAGCTTCTAATAAATCGGAACAAATAATGTTCTAGTAATGATGATAAAACTGAGTCGAAAAACTATCCAACTCACCACACTATCCAGATCAAGGCTAAAAACAACCTCTTTAAGTTCATTCATTGACAGAGGGTTACATAAAATCCAATTGTCTTAAGTTAAAATCAACTCAGGAATACAATTCAACAAATATGACCATGACTCAAAAGCACCACCCGTAAGCATATTAGTAAAGAACTTCACTTTCGATTACTGTGGCTATTATTGTTTCGCCCTCCAGATTAGTAGAATAGATCCAAGCCTTTTGTCTTTGTTTCTTTACTAACATATGAAAATAGCAGGTATTTCTCTACCCCTCTTATAATCACTTACAAGCAGATTTTTGTGATTTTTTTCATTTCCATCAATGTCGTATCAAAAGGATCACGATCAAAAGCTACTTCCTTTTCCACTACCAAGTTTTTCACTTTCTTTACTTTTTAAAAAAATTACAAAATACAGCCTTATTTCACCAACATAAATTTTGTTTTAAATGAAACAACTTTTATTGAAACTTGATCAAATCCCAAGTGGAAATAGAAAAGTTCCAAAACTGTCTAACGGTCTCTAAAATTTGTTCATGCTTTATCCACAAATTGGAAAAAAATGTTGGTGGAGAAAATATTAGCATAATCGATTCCAGATCAATCAACAATGTATGGTGATCGGAACATTTCCAAGCTAAATGAGTCATTGTAGTTCGCTGCATAAGATTAGGTGAAGCAATGAAATATCAAGCGTGATCCAATTACTCCCATAAGCGATATTAGTTCATGTATAAGGATATCCCTCAAACAATGCATCTTACAACTCACAATCAAGGATCATATCATTAAAATCACTAATAGAGATAGCCCGGAATGAAACCCCCTTTCTTTCATTAACATGTAAAATGGAATCAAAATCTCAAACAACTATCATGGATCAAACGTAGCAATATCTCGAATTCTATCCCAAAGTTCAACTCTCCCAGATATACTACTCTTCGCATAGATAAAAGTTCCAAAGAAAGGTTTTTAAGAAGTGAAGAAACTAATACATGCAGAAATTGCTCATGGTCAACTGAAATCTCTAATTGACAAGAATTATCCTAGAACATCACTGATGCATGTTGTTAAGCATATTAAATTAAAACCTTACTACTAAAATAATTTTACAAGTATAGTGCGAGTAAGGGTCGATCCCATGAAAATCAAAGCTAATTAATTTATTATTAATTCTATAACTAAAAACTCGACTCATTAATAATGTGTTATAATTAAGAAATCAAAGTAATAAAGTACTGAGGATTAGGGATCTGCTCTTGAGTTTTGGATAGAGAAATGATTATTTATTATTCTTTTTACCTCTTTTTAAATGCCATTATTAGAATTCATACACAATAAAGTTTTCAATGGAAATATATTATTAGATAGCTCATGCATTAAGGTGATAATGACATTGTCTTACTATCTGTAAATTATCTTTTAACACCAACACTTGTTTATGAAATCAAGTATATATTTTTGCATATTTTTGTCTACAACAAATCAAGGTTTCATATTAGCAGTCAGTATAGTAGAATCAAATATTTAGCTAATTGAACCCAAGTATTTGTTGTGCCATTAGTAATACATAAATCAAGAACCACCACAAAATAACAAGGGTTTAGTCCTAAATTAAAATAATAATAAAATACATTTAAATATTATGCTCTTTTATAACCATTATTCTTCTTCCATCAAAAGGTTCACCCTTTCTCCTTAGTAAAATAAAATTTAAAAAGTCATAATAGAAATAGAGAAAAGAAACTAAAGAAGATATTTTTTTTACAACTAGAAAACTTAAGATAAAATGAGGGTTGATTTGATTACTATATTACAAAAAATGAGACTAAACTAAAATATTCTAACTAATGAAAATCAAATAAATGGACACAAAAATGATGAAGTCTTGGTTAAGGTTTCATTCACGTCCACTAGACTATAATTGTGAATTGATATTAATATTACTCCCACTTTTCCATTGAAACTACCAACCGTGGATAACGACAAGCTCTGTTATCCCAATCTTTCCAAAGTTTTTTGTTAGATAGAACAAACTCTCTATCTAATTTCCTAACCATTAAACAATATAGAACAAGCTCTCTAGATTTAATTTACAAAATCATTAACATGATAAAGATAGATTGATCTAAGCAACAAACACATAAGCTTAGATTGTTCAACTTATGTTATGATCCACATCATGATTAACAAAAACATCCCATTATCATTAATCACAATTCACTACTTATGATTAGAGATTCAAGACAACTATGGATCAAAAATTCTAATCTAGTTTTAGATAATTCTCAAGCCCTACACCTAAATAAAATAAGAAAATAACGATGAAGAAATTGAATGTAGAAGAACATAAACAATCTCAATCCATTTTTTAGCCACATCACTATCCTTTGGCCCCATTACAACCTTCGTTGAAGACCTTCTGAATTCATATGGTGTTTTTGGTGTAGTGGAGATTTGTACCAAATGAGAAGCCTATATGATGTTTAAGTCTTCCATTAGAGACTAGGGTGATTGTTTTTGTGAGGTTCTATGGGAATTCACTTGTTTAAAGCATGCATAGTTTCATCACTGTTGACATTAGTTATTCACACATACTGGGGTATGATTATTGTGGAAATGTGTTAGCTTTTGAATGACTAAAGGGTTATATTCAACACTTGTTTGATTTCATTTCCATATTACTTTGTTGCTTCCTGAGTATAATGGTTGGAAGTTAGTTATCATAGGTGTTTGTGGGTATCACTACTACAAGCCCTCATGAGACTATAATTTGTCCTCCGTAGGTCATTAGGGGCTTAAAGGCTTGTTGCATATGCTAAATGCAATTGTGATTTCCTACAAAAGTGGATTAGTTTAGGTTTTGTTATAGGTTTGCTCTAAGATGAGCAAGGATTAAGTGTGAGGGAATTTGAAAACTGCATGTTTCTATATACTTTTATATCAATTTCTTTACATTTTCTTGTTTTATTTTTATTAATATTATTTTTTTAATGTTTTGTGTTTTATAGCAGTTTGGAAATCAATGGACCAAAAAAAAGATCAAAAGGAGCCAAAATGAAGTTTAATAAGACGACATGTTTCATGAGCAAATTGAAAAATAATCTTTTAATGGATCAAATAAGTATCACAATTAAAAGAAAATGACTATTTTTGCATAAGTCTATAATGTGTAGATCAAAATCACTTGAACTTTGTAAGTGATTATTGGACTTGCAACAAATTCAAAATCGCTTATTTCTAGATTGGGAAAGTTTTGTTTGGGCATAACTTGGTGCTTAAAAGCCCTTTTCACTTGAATCTTGAGCTATTGAAAAGCTATGATAGAGGGCTACAACTTTATGACTACAAGTTTAGCCTAATTCAGCCTTAATGAAAGCATAAAATTCATCTAAATGTCTACATTGGAAGTAATCTTTCTATGCTAAAATAGCTCCAAAAATCAAGCATAACTTTCTCCCTCGTGATTAGAATCAAGTGAATTAAGCTAGAAAAGAAAGCTAACACATGGTTCTACATCTTTGTAGAAGACATAATAGCCAATTCAGCCATTAACAGAGGGAAAAAGTAGTCAAAATATGTGGGTAGGTTGATTGGAAGATTTTTAGAATGTGACGACCCCCGGGTATTTTAGGCATAACTTGTGTGTCACATGTTAGAATGATATGATTAAAATATAAAAATGAAGCTAACAGATAAAACCATAACTTTTATATTGACCACTTTTCCAAAATCAGCTGATTTTATGGAGAAAAATATATGACAATATTCGTATTCAAGAAAGATATATGAATTTAGAGCAAATTTAAAACAAATTTGAAGTGAATTTGGAGATATCAATTTAGAGCACTCTTCTACTATAAATAAATCCTCTTGAATGTCATTCAAAACACACACAAAAAATTTGAAAAGAGGAGAGAGCTTTAAGTTCCAAAAATAGAAAAGAAGAAGAGGGTTTTAAAAGGGGAGATTCATCTACCAAGAGAATTCATCTATATTGGTGTTCTTATTCCCCTTTTTCCTTTTCAATTTCTTGAATTCCTAATGTTGTTAGTTTCATTTTTCTTATTATTGTCAATATGCTAGACTAAATCTATAATTTGGTTAAGGATGATTTCAAAACCCTAGGCATGAATTTATGCAATTAAGTATTTGATATTATTCCCTATTGGACATGATGCAATAAAGGTTCTAAAAACTTTATGGGATTAGAGACACAGAGTTCTAAATTCTCATACTCTACGAATTTCAACACTGGCACCTATTGTTATTGAGTTAGACCCCTCTTCATCATTCTTATTGACTTTGCAACATTCTATTTTTAATTGCAACTCATAATATTTTTGTGCAACACTTTGCAACTTTTTTTTTCTTTCTTTTTTTTCCTGAATTCCACTACACTTATTTTCTGTTCCAACCTAAATTTCTTTTGCAAGCTCACCTTGTCAATAGAATGTCTCTTAAGCTCCAAATCATTTTTAGAACAAAGGTAGAATAATAGTGTATTTAGTATAGGTAAGAAGATATGGTTACCACAGAAAAGCTTATTCATTGAAAGACTTAAATTGGCTTACTATAGGGGGATGTTCTCTTGGATCATCACATGGGGAACAAGCTGATTTGGCTATGATGATACAAAGCCTAACGCCTTAATCATTTTTCAAGTGATGCTCAATTAGTCGTTTGTCTTAATAGATAAGAAGGAAAAGTTTTAACACTCCATCTCTACATGTTAAAAATCTAACTGATGATTAAAGCAAGGGCATAAGAACTACCTATTTTGACATGATGGTCTCCACCCTAGATAACATAACAATATGTGAAAAAAAACTTGAGTATAATTATCACAAAAATATATCAACTAAAGAACAACATCAAGGTTCAAAACAAAACTCATCATTAATCACAACTGCATTATTCATACTCAATTTTAATAATTGAAGTTGGAAGAATAACTACGATAAAAAATAATTAACAATGTATAATTTTTTAGTTAACTTCACAAACATGCCATGTTATGCAAAAAATGGGGATACGTCTCAAGAGTATTAATGTTACTCTTTGCTCTACTACCCTTTTCTCATAGTTTCATTCAAAAGAAAACACGCTTGATTTTTTTTAGAGACTAGGAAAGCACACATTGAACACACCAGACATGATATCAACTATCCCCTCCTCCAACCAAATAGGTAGGAAAGTAGAGTTTAAAAGACATCACGTAAAATGTGACTTAATGGAAAATAAAGTTAAAACAACACAATATACACACTATTAGTCAAAAACATTAATGATAAATTTCATAGGTTGAGTGTCAAATTCATTTTATGTTTTCGACCACTATCCTTGTTGGACCAATCCACACAAGCCAAGATTGGACCAGGTTCTAGCACATATGCTAAAAGTTTATCAATTAGTTGGTCAGGTGTTGGTATAAAAATGAGGATTAGTTTCGTAGACGGTGAAATAAAACCTTTTTCCACAACATGATCTATAAAATATATCAAACCATCTAAGAAACTATTTGTTAGAGTAGTGATTGGCGTGCCAATTAGATTATGCGTTATTTATACTTTTGTATTTGTAAAAATAATCCTTTTCAAATTATATTAATAAAATAGGCAAATTTCTTTATCCTTAATTGCATCTTGTAATTAGATAAAGTCACTAGACAAAACTTAGCTACGGGGTATAGTCACACATTTGATGGTGATCATGGAATATACCTCTATGACTTTGGTCTTAAATTAGTTCTAAGTCAAGAGTTTTTTGAGATGGGATATTGAATAGCCCAATAGACTCGCACATATGATGCATGTTGGCATGAGGAGAATGTCTCGCTCTATGGACATTGGCGTAGTGACGCTAGTGCATATATGCGGGTGCTTGTTAAGGAACAAGTACACTGAACAAGCTACTGGAAATTCTTAATTGAAAACTTGTTTATCAAAATAATTTTTTTAAAGTTATGATAGTACACGATTAGTCCTTTGATTTGAGGTACCATGGTAACCTTGTGCATGTCATGTTTCATTTTGATGTATCTTTTGATTGCTTGACATTCACAAAGGGGATATATTGGATGTTGCGTTGATATATATGGAGGTTAATGAGTAGTCAATAAAGGATCCATCACTTGTTTAGTAGAAAAAGTGAATTTTCTATATTTTCATAGTTCATAACTCAGAAGTCCTTGGCCAAGACAGGATGAATGTTAGATGTGGGTTTTCTAACTATTCGTCATAAGTCATTGAAAATTGAAATGGAATCATAGTTATTGATCAATTAGGATTTCGACTATTAATCCATGCCCTAAATTCAATCAAGAGATTAGTTGATGGAAGGACCTTATGTGTATGATACTTGTAATTGAAATAGATTAATTTGTTATTACCTAAGTCTAAGTAGTCATGATACACTTGTTAGGTATTTCCCATGACTTGTGAGGTTCTTGAAATTAAGGAGTTAATTTCAAGTGAATTAATTAATTGGATTAATTAATCAAAATAATTATTATTATTCATAAGTTGCAAATATTGCAAGCCCATTACTAACTTAGTTGTAAACCTAAAGGGTCACACACAATTTGAGATGAAACATTTCTAATTTAGAAATTAATCTAAGGGGTTGAATCCAATTAATTAATGGAGATTAATTAACTAGGAATTAAATTAATTCAAGGAGTTGAATTAATTATTCAATTAAGATTAGGGAACCCAATTGGAGTGCAACAATTATTTGATTAAATCAAATCAATTATATAGTCAATAAATTAATTTAATTAATTTATTCAATTAAATAATTGAATTATTTAATTGAGTCTAATTTGATTAGGTGGGTTAGATGTAATTAATTAATTAAATTTGGGCTAAGACAATTAATTGGATTAATTATAGGATTTAATTTTGAGTCCAAGCCTAATTCACAAAGGCCCATTAGGAGATGCCCATGAAGGTGATTAAAAAAGAAAGGAAAGTCAAGAGTTTAGAATTCTTGTGAAACTTTAAATATCTTTGGAAGATATGAAAGGGATAAAATTGCAAGAAGTTTAGATAAACTAAAATATCCTCCAACCAATCAAAAGGAGACGCAAAATACCAAGAGTGGGACTCTTGAAATTTTAAGTTCCCTATTTAAACATCATGATCGAAAATTAGAGATTTTTTATCTCTCTAATTTTTGGCCATATAGAGAGAGAGAAGAAAAATTATTTCTTTATTAATCCTTTTTCCCACAAAAAATTCTATCTTTTAGTTTAAGTATTAATTCTTTTATCAAAAGTTGATTATAAGAATTAATATTCTCTATACACATTCCAAAAATTAGGTTAGAAAAGAAATCAAAATTGCCAGTGAAATTTTGATTTTGTATTTTTGCTTAAAGTGTAGACTACTTTAGGGGGGAGACGCGTGGATTCTATGAACCAAATTTAGAAAAAGGGCTAGCAATTGATTGTTCCATACCCTACGATAGTTGGAGTGCATAGAAAGGTATGAATCAAAACTTTAATTATTTTACTATAACCATTGAAAATTGTGAGATCGTTAGACATTGCATTGGATCCGGAGTATTGCTATAATTGTTATAGCAATTATACTACTAGTTTTCTTTCCAACAAGACTGATGATAAGTGCCACTACTACAACAATCCTAGGCATTGGAAGAGGAACTAGAAGGAGTACCTTATGAGCCTAAAGAATTCAGGTACTTATTTTGTTGAAGTTAACTTATCAGTTAACGATGCTTCTTGGGTATTCGATACTAACTGTGGGTCTCATCTTTGCAATGATTTATAGGTGATGGCAAGAAACAAGAAGCAAATTAGGGGAGAGATAATCCTGCGGTTGGGAATAGAGCAAAGGTTGCTGCATTAGCCGTATGAAGTGTCAACTTAGCTTTAGGAAATGGAGTACTTTCAATTTTAAACAATTATCTTTATGTTCCAGAGATGGATAAGAACATTATCTCCATTCCTATTTTGGATGGAGAATGTTTTACTTTTTCAATAAAATATGGAAGCTGTTCTATTTTTAAAGATTCAGTTCTGATCACCTCTAGCATATTGATGAATGACTTATATTCTATTACTTCCCATAACTCCTTTTTCCATGTTCAACAAAATAAAAGAAAAATAGATAATCATAGTTCTCAACTCTTGTGGCATGCTAGATTAGGTCATATATCTGAGAAGAGAATTCATAAGTTGGCCCAATTGCTCAATCTTTCGAGAGAGCAAGGAATGCCAACATATGAGTTATGTCTCAAAGGGAAGATGACCAAATCACCATTTGTTGGACAAGTGGAGCGAGCTGAAGATCTATTGGATTTGATCCATTTAGATGTATGTGGGCTACTAAGTATTAATACTCATGGGAACTATCACCACTTTATAACTTTTACCAATGATGATTTTAGTTATGGTTATGTCTACCTTATGAGGTACAAATTTGAAACTTTTGAAAAGTTCAAAGAATTCACATGTGAGGTGGAGAAACAAACTAGACTAAGTATCAAGGCTCTTCAATCAGATTGAGGAGGTGAATACTTGAGCACATAATTTCTTGATTATCTAAAAGAGAATGAGATTCTCTCTTAGTGGACCCCTCATGCTATCCTCAACACAATGGAGTTGTGGAGCATAAGAATCAAACCTTATTGGACATGGTTTGATCGATGATGAGTTTTACTGGACTTCTATTTTCATTTTGGGGTTTTGATCTAGAAACGATGGCATATATATTAAATAGAGTGTCATTAAAGTTGATGTCCAATACACCATATGAGATGTGGTATGGGAAACCACCATCTTACAAATACCTTAGGGTATGGGAGTGTGCTGCTTACGTGAAGCAACAAGTAGGAGATAAATATGAGATCTAGTTTATGTAGGTTCATAGGATATCCTAAGGAATCCATTGGATACTACTTCTATGATCCCTTAAAACAAAATGTGTTTGTTTGAGGAATGCCATGTTCTTAGAAGAGGAGTTTCTATTAGGTAAAAATGGCGAAGTCATAGAACTTGAAAAAATTCAAGAACCACAGAGCCTCTCAACAGACACAGTGACAGGCTAACCAGCTGAGGTTGGGCCTTCAGACACACAATCTCTAAGGAGATCCCATAGAATCTCAAAGCTATCTAAGAGGTATGGCTTTTTGTTAGAGAACAACGAGAAAAATCTCCCATTGGATAGTGATCCAAGGACTTATGGAGAAGCAATGTTGGATGTCGACTTGGGAAGATGGCAAGAAGCCATATAATTTGAGATAGACTCCATGTACTCCAATAAGGTATGGACCTTCGTGGACCCACCATAGGGAATAGTTTTTATTGGTTGCAAATGGGTCTACAAGCGGAAGCTTGGAGTAAATGGAGAGATAACGACTTACAAATCATGACTGGTCATGAAAGGTTATACTCAGAAGTAAGGAATTAATTATAAGAAAACTTTTTTTCCATTAATGATGCTTAAATCCATCCGGATACTGCTAGCTATATCAACATATTATAACTACGAGATATAGCAGATGGATGTGAAGACCGCTTTCCCTAATAGAAATATTAAGGAAGAGATCTATATGAGGCAACCAGAAGGCTTCATATCCAGAGGAAGTGAGCAAAAGGTTTGCAAACTCCAGAGATTCATTTATGGACTTAAGCAGGCTTCCCAAAGCTGGAACATCCAGTTCAAAAAAGCAATCAAATTATTTATTTTCCACAAGAACCCGGATGAACCTTGTGTCTATAAGAAATTTAGTGGTAACACAGTAACATTTATTGTGCTATATGTTGATGACATCCTACTCATTGGGAATGATGTAGGGATGTTGTATTCAACTAAAACTTGGTTGTTTAATCAATTCTCCATGAAGGATTTAGCTTTATTCTTGGAATAAAGATCTATAGAGAGGTCAAGAATAATGATTGGACTATCCCAATCCATGTACATAGACAAAATGCTAAAGAGGTTTAGCATGGAGAAATCCAAGCAAGGATTCTTACCAATAAGTCATGGCGTTTCTTCCTCAAGGGCAATGTCTCATAAGACTCCTGAGGAGAGAAAAATGATGACCCGCATACCTTATACATCTGCTATAGGAAGCATAACGTGTGGTATGTTATGTACAAGGCCTGATGTCACATATGCTCTGAGTGTCATGAGCAGATATCAATCCAATCTAAGTGAGGAATATTGGAAAGCCGTAAAAATGATCCTAAAGTACTTGAAAAGGATTAAGGATATCTTTCTTGTATACGGCTCTAGAGAAGTGAAACTAGAAGGCTATATAAATTCTAGTTTTTAGTTTGTTATAGACGACTCAAAGTTAATATCTAGATATGTATTCACTTTCAATGGTGGTGCGGTCAGCTGGAAGAGTTCCAAGTAGGAGATGACCCAGATTCTACCACCGAGGCTGAATATATTGTTGCATGTGATGCAACAAAAGAAGCTATTTAGATAAAGAACTTTAACCAAGAGTTGGGTGTGGTTCCATCCATTATTGATCCTGTATTGATATATTGTTATAACAATGTAGCTATTAAGCAGGTAAAAAAGCCAAGATCTTGTCAAAGATCTAAACACATCATGAGAAGATACCATCTGATCAGAAAGATCATTGGTAGAGACGACATTATAGTGGATAGAGTTGCTTCGGCAGAAAATATGGCAGACTCTCTAAACAAACCTCTAGCACATAAGGTATTCAATGGATATCTTGAGAAGATAGACCTAAAGTACATGGGTAATTGGCGTTAGGGCAAGTGGGAGATTATGAGAATAGTGTCCAGTGTGCCAATAGATTGTGCGTCCTTTATACTCTTGTATTTGTAAAAATAATCTTTTTCAAATCATATTAATAAATTAGGTAAAAAAAAAAATTATTTTTAATTATATTTTGTAATTAGATAAAGTCCCTAGACCAAACTTAGCTACAGGGCATGGTCATGCATTTAATAGTGATCATGGAGTATGTCTCCATAGGTTTGGTCTTAAATTAGTTCTAAGTCAAGGATTTTTTGAGATGGAACATCGAATAGCTCAATAGACTCATGCGTATGATGTATGCTCGCATGAGGAGGATGTCTCGCTCTATGAACATTAGCATAGTGATGCTAGTGCATGTATGTGGGTGCTTGTTAGAGAACAAATACACTGAACAAGCCCATGTTACGATAGTACACGATTAGTCATTTAACTTGAGGTACCATGGTAGTCTTGTGCATGTCATGTTTCATTTTGATGAATCTTTTTTTTGCTTGATAATCATAAAGAAGATACGTTGGATGTTGCATTAATATGTATGGAGGTTAATGAGTGGTCAACAAAGGATCCATCACTTGTCTAGCAGAACAAGTGAATTTTCTATATTTTCATAGTTCATGACTCAAAAGTCTATGGCCAAGGTAGGATGAATGTTAGATGGGGGTTTTCTAACAATTCATCATGAGTCATTGAAACTTAAAATTAAATCATAGTTATTGAGCAATTAGAGTTTCGACTATTAATCTATGCCCTAGATTCAATTCGGAGATTAGTTGACGAATGGATCTTACATGTATGACACTCGTAATTGAAATAGGTTCATTCGCTATTTCACTTAAGTCTAGGTAGTCATAATACATTTGGTAGGTGTTTTCCATGACTTGTGAGGTTTTTGAAATTAAGGAATTATTTTCAAATGGATTAATTAATTGGATTAATTAATTAGAATAATAATTATTATTCATAAGTTACAAATGTTGCAAGCCCACTGCTAGTTTAGTTGTGAACTTAAAAGGATCACAAACAATTTGAGTTAGAACATTTCTAATTTAGGAATTGATACAAGGGGTTAGATCCAATAAATTAATGGACACTAATTAATTAGGGCTTAAATTAATTCAAGAGGTTGAATTAATTATTTAATTAAATAATTAAATTATTTAATTGAACCTAATAAAATTAGGGAACCCAAGTGGAATGAAACAATTATTTGATTGGATCAAATCAATTGTGTAGTTCATAAATTAATTTAATTAATATACTCAATTAAATAATTAAATTATTTAATTGAGCCTAATTTGATTAGGTGGGTTAGATGAAATTAATTAATTAAATTTAAGCTAAGATAATTAGTTGGATCAATTATAGGATTTAATTTTGAGTCCAAACCTAATTCACAAAGGCCCATTAGGAGAGGCCCATGAAGGTGGTTGAAAAAGGATGAAAAGTCAAGAGTTTAGAATTTTTTGGAAATCTTATATATTTTTGGAAGATATGAAAGGGATAAAGTTGGAAGAAATTTAGATAAACAAAAATATCTTCCAACCAATCAAAATGAGACACAAAATATTAAGAGTGGGACTCTTGGAATTTTCAAATTCCCTATTTAAACATCATGACCGAAAATTAGAGAATTTTTATCCCTCTAATTTTCAGCCATATTGAGAGAGAGAAGAATAATTGTTCCTTCATTCATCCTTTTTCCCAGCAAAAATTTCATCTTTTATTTTAAGTATAATTCTTTTATCACAAGTTGATTATAAGAATTAATATTCTCGATAGACACTCCATAAACTAGGTTAGAAAAGAAATCAAAATTGCTGGCGAAATTTTGATTTTGTGTTGTTGCTCAAAGTGTGGACCACTTTACATGGGAGACACGTAGATTCCTATGAACCAAATATAGAAAAAGGGCTAGCAATTGATTGTTTTATATCTTACAATAGTTAGAGTGCATAGAAAGGTATGAATCAAAACTATAATTATTTTACTATAACCGTTGGAAATTATGAGATCATTAGAAATCGCATTGGATTCGAAGTATTGCTATAATTGTTATGCTGTGATGTTTTTAAATTTTTAAATTTTTCACTACGCATACCCCGAGATCACACGAACCAAACACTATTAATATTAAGAATACTTATAGGTTTATGTAAATATTGAGTTGTGCCCAAGAGACAATTTGGAATAACTCCTCTAGTGTACCAAAACTATCAAGTAGGGTGATGAATGCATCCACATTGTTTAAGATGTTAGGCATTCTATTCTAAATATGTTATACCTGTAATATTTTGTACTATTAAAGGTTTTGGGATAACTCCTATGACTTTTACTCCTATATGAGCAGAAGTAGCAACACTACCCATTAACCCCAGACTGCCTCCCCCGTACACTAAATGAATTTTGCTTTTGCTAGAGTTTTACCAAGGGTATTAGCTACCTCTACAAAATCACTATTTTTTCCTAGATTGGCTCCACAAAAGATACAAATACAGTTAAACTTGCAAGTAGATGACCGTTCCATTTTCTTTTCCTTTCTCTATTTTTTTTTTGAAGTGAGTCGTGCAAAAATAGAGTAAGTGTAGTGCTATTTATTGAGGTGTGAACAGAGAATGCATTTATTAGACGTCTTTTTCTTTTGTCAGAAAAGTTGAAAATAAGGATACAAAATTAACTAATTACATGTGAATGTACATATAGTTATGATTGTGGCTCACTTTTTTATCTGTTTTTGTATCCAGTAATGACTTAATTGCCCTCTATGGGTCAAGGATATGCTTCCCATATAGTTTTCTTAAACACTATCAAACAGAGTCCTTTAATGTTAGATTCCCAAGATTATAATACTCATATTAATCCTCAAAAGTAATTCAATAAATTAAGTATTGCACGATGTACGAATCCATAAGGATGCATCTCAAGACTTACTAAAATGTCATCTAGAGACTCCTTACTCAATTCATCCTTGATGAATTGAATCTTATCCTTTTGATTTTTAGAAACTACTCCTAAGGTATGACTCTTTGTATTGCAAGTCTATTGAGCACATTTGTGACAAACTTGCATTTTGTCCACCCTTTGTTTTTTCGCATATGAACTTTTACCTAAACCAAACATGTATCTAGTAAGCAAGTTTGAAAATTTACCTGTTACTTACTCTTACCTTTGTTTCAATTATCCATCATATGTCCTTTGGGATGCTCTTGTGCATAAGCATCCTTAATCTTTCAATCTTGGTTTGGTAAATTTTTAAAATTACATTTTTAGGAAAAAAAAAAAAAAATCACTTCTTGAGAGTTAGAATGATGTCATCTATTTTGAAAAGAATGAGAAAAGTCAGAAATTTTGTATAGAGATTGCTGTTGTTAGGAAAATTGATAAGCCTGACTTTAATAGACACAAAATACCGTTATCCGCCACTTAACCAGAAGAATCCAAACTTTTGATAATTTTCACAATTTTTGCAAAAGGTGCAACTGTCCTTGAAAAGAGTGAACTAATAAAATCCACACTACAAGATCTTTACAGTAATTTTTTTGCTGAAAAATGACCATAATGTGCTCTTGCGTGACAAAAAATAAAAAGGATTACTACCTACCTCATTGTCAGCACGTATCTTCGACCAGGACAAAATAAAACAATAAAAATAAAGAAAATTAAATGGATAAAAAGAAAATAGAATGAGAGTCAGAGAAAGCAAATCTATGATTGTGGGCTCTTATAGTATTCTTTTCCATCCGCTGGGTTGCCTCTCATTAAATGCTTGGTTTAATGTCCTCAACGTGACATTGCCTCTTTTATCATTTCTCCACATTAGTAGGCTCATAGATGGGAACATCATCCACATTCTCCATTTGAAAGCTCTCATAGTAAGGGTGAAACCTATGACCATTTACCTTGAACATTTTACCCATCTTCAAACTTTTTATCTTAACTGCACCATGAGAAAAGACATTAGAAATAATAAAAGGACCAACCCAATGAGAAAGTAATTTACCCGTAAATACTTTAAGGCATGAATGAAATAAAAGAACATTTTAACCAATGATAAAAGATTTTCTAAAAATCATCTTGTCATGAAACACCTTAGTCTTTTATTTATAGATCCGGGAGCTCTCATAGGCATCATTACTTTTCCTCAAGCTCTTGGAGTTGTAAATTGCATTACTCCCCCATTGCATCCATCTCCATATTGCATTGTTTTGCCCCCACCATCCTCTAAACTTGTATATTTCCACCTGCATCACATGAATCTAATGAGTTAAAGGCTCAGTAAGGTGAAAGTAATGCAATAACAAATAGTATACATGCACATCCCATAAATCATTAAATACATTATTCTATTTAATAACTTTCATTCATAAATTATTCTTTAGGGCCCTTCAAGTGCGGTACCTAACTAATAGCGATAGACCATAGTTTTCGAAATCTATTCATAATGATTGGCCAATAACAGAAATAATACGGGGTTTCCATGCTTGGTCTTTCAACCTCAGGTATTAGCCATATTTTGTCTCATTCTTTGTGGCTTTCCTATACCGATTTTTCAACATCAAGTATTTGCCACTATTTATTGGGTTCGTCGGTCCCTCCCGTGTCTTTGTTTACTCGACCATCAATCAAGTATCATACTTCCTTTTCAAAAATCTTATTATATTCTTAGTAGAATCATGCTTCATGAAGCATAAATGCATCAAACATTCCATCACTTGACAAATAATGACAATCACATTGAAAAATGAACAACATTTTATGATTCTTGTGATACAGTAAATGAAAGTTTCAACTTACCTCAAGTCCACTTTGTGCTAAGTGAAAAGGTTAATCTCTTTGGAAGATAGGATGTGTTAAAGGCCTAACATAATCAAATCATGTACCATTTAACATCCTTTTTATAAATTATATAGTCTATTCTAGTTAAAATTATATACACTTTTCTATCTTTTGTAAACAATTCTATATTAATTACACAACCTTAAAAATTATGCATAATCCATATTTTACTACTAATTTAATACATTAAACATTAAGGGAACCATTAAATAACTAATAATTCAAACATAATTATTAGGGCAACCTCTAAAACATGCACACCATCCAAATTAACATGATGTAAACTCAGTTCTAACTTAAATTAACTGTAACATTAAATTAAGCAAACTAATTGATATTATTTTCAATAATTCATAAGAACTTCCAAACACAATGTAAGCATTACAAGATTAATAGAAATAAGTAAATTAAGCATATTTCACAAGACTATCAATTTTGTTAGACTATCAAGTCTAACCCACTTAAGTTTTCTATCATACAAAAAGATACTAAAACATGTAACTATCTAAGATACCATAAATTCATTATAAAAAAATATTGAAAAAGAATATACCTTGATTAGATTGGAATTAAACTCCAAAATCAATAGTTTTCAAGTTTAAAAGGGTGAAAACTTGTTCTAGTTTGTGTTCTGTGGATTCCTATAGATTGAATTTAATTTTTATGAGTAAGAGAGTGTAGAAATTTGGGAGAAACTTTGGAGAAGAAGGATGGTCATTTTTTAGAAGCTTCCACAAGAAAACATGGCTAAAAATGACTTGTTTGACATTTCGAAGAGAGATAAGTGGAGGGTGATGATTGGTTGACTCATGCTTGGTGTCTTCTCATGCAAAGAGCCATGTTTATGGGCTAGGGAGATTACAAAAATTGATGCTCTGGTGTTGTAATCAAGTGCAATGCAGTTTAGATTGATTTCATGCAACCTAGTTAACCAACCATTCAAATTGCACCATTTTGCATACTTTTAGTTTTTAGCCAAATGTAATATATTTCAAGCAAATATTTAGGTAATTAATCACTTTAGAATATAACAATTATGGAGCAATATGAATAATTCATTTCATGGCCATTCAACATATCAATCTTCTTTAATCGAGATACCGAGTTTTTCACTGCAAAAAGACACTCAAGGAATATGTTAAATCAAGAAACAAAAGTTTGATCTCATATTTTATGTACTAATGCATGTTAAAACATAATTGGAGCATATAATAACAATTATTCATGTTTGTGCAATGATGCTATTTGTATGTCATAATTCGATAATGCACATTGATTAAATGCAATTCATGCAAGATGCTTATTATTAGATATGTAGGAAAGAATTGGGTTGAGTCGGACTAAATCTACCTCTAATAGGTCACCGATGCCATCTCTAGCTACGGGCCATCCTACAAAATGTGCCTTGAGCTTTGTGAATTTCATTAGCTTTCAGTTTTCACACCTGTGACTACCGCACGTACTTATGCTTGTATCCTTATAAGGATCAATCTATGGCATATACTATCTGATCCATTGTTACAATTTCACCTCTCAGTCTTAATTACAATAATTAAAATCAACTTGAAATTGGTCAAGTCTCGAGAAGCATTAAAAACATAACATATGCTCATCATATTTAAAACAACTTTCCAATAACAATATAAACATCAACTCATAACTCCATAGAAATGGGTTTCAAAGCATTGACAAAAGTGATTTAGTTCATATTGAAATTAAGCAAGCAACAAGTGTTTTAACATCATCATTCTTACAAATTTTTCAAACTAAACAAAATGAAAGAAGAAATTAATGTAGATGATTACAACTACTAAGTAATTCTTCACTTCTTATTCAAAATCAGCAATGCCTAATAAAGTTCCTTCTTTTTTTTTCTCAAATCCTGAGCTCCTTGGAAATGGGTAAGTGTAACACCCCCACCACTAAACATAGATATTGATATAACAATAATTTTGACAAGGTAGCACATGTGTGTGCATGTGTGTATATATATATATATATTTTACTTTTGTCAAATGTAGCACTTTGAGAAACAGTAAAGTATTTTCATACATATAACCTTATATATAGAAAAATCACCATTTATATAAAAACACAACACCCATCACACTCACGCTGTTCTCAGGTTGATTTACTATCAAATTTTAGGAATTATATTGGACACGACATCCAAAAGTTATAATACGATAGACTCAAAAATAAAAATAATAGCCTTTACTTTCGGAAGAAATAAGGACATTTTGCATCTTGTAGCCTTTTATATATAGTCAGCAATTTACATAATAAAATATAACCATGTCATATAATGGCTAAAATACATGGATATAGTTTCCCAAGTTCAGCTTCCTTCACAGCATACTGAAACAGATTTTTCCTACAAAGACTGTTTGCGCACTTCATGACATTAATTGTTTTGGCACCCTTAAGTATATTCAATCACTCCTGAATTTTTAGCACACTTAGTAACATATACAAAGAGACAACCAGGTCATATTCTTGCCAAAACTCATGGATTTTGCTCCCCTAATTCAGTCTCTTTCACAGCATACCAAAACAGATTTTGCTATTTTGGTAGTTTGAGTGTTTCTCCAATATCATGCTCTATTTCAATTTATAACCGATCCAAACTCATTCCAATACTTTTAACTCATATATGGACATGTAAATGGTAATAATTATAGGTTTTATTCAGCATACCATACACATTTGAAGCCTAAAACATAAGAAAATAGCAAGGTGACAGTTTCTGCCATAAGTATTTCCTATCAAGTATTTATCATCAAAAACCCTTTCTTTGTACACCAAAGTCTAACTAAAAACTTCCTAACACTTTTATAAGAGATATTAAAATCTTAATAAACAATAAACCTATTCAAAATAATCTGAAAACCAAAGGCAAAACAGTAGAAAAGTGTTACCTATGCAGATTTTGAGGTTAAACTTGATGGTAATCACTTCTCCTTTGCTTTTCTTGCTTTTATTTCAACTTGGAATCAATTTGGAGCACTTGGAGACCTTAAGGTGTCTATTTTGAAGTTGAAAATGGCTAAAATGAGGGTGTGGTCATGGCTTAAGGATTGAGGTGTTAGCTTGAGATGTAAGATTAAGCTTAATAAGAAAGCATGAGGTGGCAAAACTTGAGGTGTCAAATGGTGGTTTAAATCTGATATTATACACAACTTACACAACTCTAATATGGTGTTTCTAATTATTTATTTCTTTATTTATTACCTATTTTAATTTTCGTACGATTGGATAATAAATTCTACTATAATTTCTTAACCGTTAATTTGATCTTTAAATCGATTGACATCTTATTATTAAATAGATTGTCTAGTTTTCATTTCTAAAATTATATGCATATATGGACCTTAAAATATGATACTTAAATCAAATTACATCATGTTTAATATCCTAAGTATTATTAGTTTATGGATGTATACCTTTAAAACACTTTGATCTAGTTGGATTGAAACATATTAGCTTATTAGTAATACCCTTAATTACTTTTAAAATTACAATATATAACCTATGAATATCCAATAGATTGACCAATCTATTCTTTCTCTTATCTAAATATTGAATTTCTTACTTAGGTTATAAGATCTCAACCACTAATATCATGTGATAGCATTAGAGGTCTAACGATTAAGAATGCCATATAAGATGCCATGTAAATGTTAATGCAAATTAGCGTATAAGTAGCATGTAATGTATGAATCATATTGGCCAAGTGCATAGTGTGAGGTTGGCTATTATATCCTCCCCTCCTTACAAAAATTTTGTTCCTAAAATTTTACTTACCAAAAAGCTCTAGATATTTAGCTATCATTTTATAATTCTTTTCCCATGTAGCTTCTTCTGTTGATTGACTTCTACTTAGTACTTTAACTAATGAGATATTCTCATTTTGAAGTTGCTTTACATCCCTTACTAAAATCTCTATAGGTCTTTCTTCATATCTCTGACCTCAATTTAGTTATATTGGTTGCTTCTTCAGCACATGATATAGATTCATGATGTACATCTTTAAAATGAACACATTAAATATTGTGAACTTGATACATTGATGCAAAGAGGTTGAGTTTACAGGCAATATCCCCAATTGTCTTAGTAATGCAAAATAAATCAATGTACCTAGGATCAAGTTTGTAAGTAACATCCCCAATTTTTTTTTCTGTCTAAGTTGCATAATCCCCTATCATAAATTGTAACGATATTCCTCTTTAATCTACAACCCCAATTTTTTTTTCTGCCCAAGCCGCATAATCCATTTCATTGGAGACATCTTCAAAAATTTGATCCCCTATCATAAATTGCAACAATATTTCTCTTTAATTTGCATAACTCTATGGTCACCTCTAAATAGTTTCCATACATTGGCAATTTATTCTATCACTTCTATCATTTCTCATATCATATTCAACCTCAAAGAACACTAATTTCATTTCAATAAAATGATGACCTATATTTCTATCATATAATGCCTCATAGAGAACTATCCTAAGTAGCCTTATCATTGTTGTTATAAGAAATTCCACCCAAGGAAAAATTTCTCAATTGACATCAACAATCTAATGCACAAGCTCTAAGCATATCTTGGAAAGTCTAATTTGATTGTTCTGATTGCCCATTGACGCATGGATGATCATAATACTAAAATATAATTTTGTTCCCAATACCTGATGTAAGATCTTCTAGGTTGTGGACAAAGACCTTAAATCTACATCAGAACTAATAGACACTAATAAATCATAAAGTCTAACCACACATTTATCTTTCTATAGATTTCCAAGGAATACCTAGGGTAAATTAATAAAGAATGAGCATATTCAGTTAACTTGTGAACAATAACCTAATTCCATTATCATATACAAAATTCACGAATGCTTTCCCATTTCCACCTGAAAATAAAAACATAACTAAATCATTCTTACATATGCACTTTTAAGTATATTCTTTTTTTAGTGGCAAACCAAATATTAACAATATATTCCATAATACCTTGTCCAGTATCCGATATCCGTACATTTTCTTTTCGTATATCCAATGATGGGTAATGCAACGGAAAAGTAGAATTTCAATCAAAAATAGTAAAACATGCATATCAAATATATATCCTGGGAATTGATATGAATTAATCAACTGGCTAAATTTATTTGTTTTAACAATTAAAAATTAAGTTCATGGTTTATACCTAAAAGCACTCTAATTGACATAGGGATTGAAGGAATCCAATTGCTCAGTTGAAACTACTCCATAAGGAATTCAATTGTCTTCCCTCCAAGTGTATCCACGCACTGGGCAAGTCTACGAACACTTGGTTCTTGCTAGTGAATCAAATTTATTATCCATAATCTAAAATTAAGAGTGTAGTTCAATTCCAAAAACAAGTTGTATTTATTGAATTGAATTGATACTTGCTTAGAACCTTTTGTGTGCATTGGAGAAGATAAGAACAGAGAGAATGAGAGGGGAGAGTAGCCAACTTATGCTAGAGTTATTCCTTTTATTTTCACCCCCTCAAGTGTGTAATTCTACACACTTGAGGTCCAACCCTATTTTATTTAGGACTTTCCCTCTTTCCCCCTTACCCTATCATTTTCTAATTTTAACTAGGCATCTTTGTCTTGCTCTCCAAGGCTCCTAATTAAACCATATGATTAGACCTTTAATTAATTTAAAATTCCAATTAATTGATCTCCATCATTTAATCGAGAGTAAATTAATAAATTGATCCGGTCAACTAATTAATTGGTTCTAAGAGGCTACCTAATCATATTGTGCCCAATTAAAATAATCCCCATTACTTTATTTGGTTATATTAATTTAACTCTTTCAAATAATTTAGAGCCCATTAATTAATTGATCTAATCAATTAATTTTCACTCCCATGAGCCCCTAATCAAATTAGTCCAATTAAATAAACTCATTATCTAACTAGATGAATTAATTTAACTATTTAAATTAATTCAAGTTCAAGTAAATTAATCTCCATTAATTAACTTAATCCAACACCTTGGATCATAATATTGGATTAGAAGTGGACTATCCCATTTTGTATGTGACCCTTTAAATTCACAACTAAACTAAAAGTGGGCTTGTAACTTTTGCAACTTATGAATATATTAAATAGTCTAATTAATTAATCCGCTTGGAATTAACTCCTTAATTTCAAAATCCTAATAAGTCAAGGGAAGCACCTAGTATTATGTCTTGACCACCAAGTCCTAGGTGAATAGCAATCAAACTTATTTTGATTATGAGTACCATGTAAATGTGGTTCTTCCGCCAACTAATATCCTAATTAAGTCTTGGCAAGGATTATTAATTGAAACTCTATTTTGACGTAATAACTGTGATTTCATTTCAAGTCATATTGATCATTTGATGTATTATTAGAAAACCTTGCGTCTAATACATCTTGCCTTGGCCAAGGTCTATAATCAAGGACTATTAAAATATAGGAGATTCACCTATTTTACCAGACAGGTGATGGATCATTTGTTGGCCACTCATTAACCTCCATACATATCAATGCAATATCTAACATACCCCCTTTGTGATTATTAGGCAATCAAAAGATGCATCAAAGTACAGATCTTGTGTGCAAGACTACTATGGTGCCTCAAGTCAAAGGACTAATTATTGCACTATCGTAACTGGAAAATTATCATTTAATAAACAACATTTTAGTGAATTGAGGAATTCCTGTGTACTTGTTCTTCAACAAGCACCCATACACTTGCACTAGCATCTCCATTATGATGCTTATGGAATGAGACATCCTCCTTTCGAGCATGCATCGTGTGAGAAAATCTATCAAGCTTATCAATATCCTATCTCATTGAATCACTGACTCGAAATAATTTTAAGATCAAAGGTATAGAGGCATGTTCCATGATCGCCATCATATGAGTGACCATACCCTGTAGCTATTTATGATCTAATAACTTCATCTAATTAATTAAATAATTAAATATAAAGAAAAATCTTTTATTAATAAATATCAAGAATAAGATTGTTCTTATACGAGTATAATAGCTAGCCACTAATTGGCTCGCCAGACACTATTCTAACAATCTCCTATTTGCCCTAGAGTCAATTGCCTATGTATATAAGACCTATCTTCTCAAGATTTTCTTCAAATACTCTATGAGCTAAGGCCTTTTTTAGTAGGTCAGCTATATTTTCTACTAATGATACTCACTCTACTTGAACGTCTCCTCTACCAATGATCTCTCGGATCAAATGGTATTACCACATAATGTGCTTAAGTCTTTAATGAAATCTTGTTTCTTTTGCTTGCACAACAACCCTATTCTTATCACGATAGACCATAACCAGATCAACAATGGAAGGAATTACCCCCAACACTTAGATGAAGTTTCTTATCCAAACACTCTCTTTTGCTTCATCACATGCAATGATGTATTCAACCTCAATGGTAGAATCTGAGGTCTTCTCCTGCTTGAAACTCTTCTAGCTGACCGCCCTACTATTTAGCATGAATACAAACTTTAACATAAACTTTGAATCATATCGGATTGAAAGCTAGAATCTATGAAGCCTTGTAGCCTCAGCTCTCTGTTGTTGTAAATCAAGAAGACATCCTTAGTCCTTTGTAAGTACTTGAGGATCATTTTTATGGCTTTCCAATGCTCTTCTCCTGGATCAGACTGATATCTGCTCGTGACACTCAGCATACACTATATCAGGCATTGTACATAGTATGGCATTCATAATATTTCCAATAGCGGATGCATATGGTATGCGAGTTAATCTTTCTCTCTCTTTTGGAGTCTTTAGGGACAATGACTTTGAAAGAGAAACACCATAACTCATGGGTAAAAATCCTCTCTTGGACTTTTCCATGTACACCGTTTTATCACTTTATCTATATACATGGATTGGAATAGTCAATCATCCTCTTGAATCTATCTTATAGATCCTAATCCCCTAGATGTAGGATGCTTATCCCAAATTCTTCATGTAGAAGTAAGAAGACAACCAAGACTTCGTTGACTGCAACATCCCTATATCATTCCTAATGCGTAGGATATCATCAACATAAAGGATAGTAAATGTTATTGTACTTCACCGCGCTCCCACTAACTTTGTTATACACATAAGGTTTATTCGGATTCTTTAGGAAATTATACGATTTGATTGCCACATCAAATTGAGGTTTGAGCTTCGAAAAGCTTGTTTGAGTCCATAAATGGATTTTTGGAGTTTGCAAACCTTTTGCTTGCTCGCATTGGATATGAAGCCCTATGACTGCCTCATATAGATCTCTTTCTCAATATTTGCAATAAGGTAGGTAGTCTTCACATCTATTTTCCATATCTCATAGTCATAATATGCTGATATTACAAGCAATATCTAAATAGATTTCAACATTGCTACTGGTGAGAAGGTTTTCTCATAGTTAACTCCTTGTCCTTAAGTGTAACCTTTTGCAACTAGTCGTGCCTTATAGGTCATTACCTCTCCATCTACTCTAAGCTTCAACTTGTAGACCTATTGGTAGTCAATGGGTACAATACCCTGTGGTGGGTTTACCAAGGTCCATACCTTGTTGGAGTACATATAGTTTATTCAGGTTTACATTTCCTCTTGCCATCTTCCTGAATTGATGTTAGATATTACTTCTCCACAATTTCTTGGATTGTTATCCAAAGAATGCTCATCTTTGTTATTCTCTAATAAAAGGCCACAGCACTTTGGTGGCTTTGAGATCCTTTCAGATCTCCTACAAGGCTATGTGATAGAGGTATTTATTGATGGTGGTATTTGCTCTACTACTTATTGTGGGACGCTTTGTGGTTCTTGAATTTCTTCAATTTCTAGGACCTCACATTTTCTATCTAATATACACTCATTCTTTAGAAAGATGGCATTACTCGAAACAAACACTTCTTGTATCTAATGAATTCCTTTGAATACCTCACAAACTTGTACAAGATAGATCCAACATCCAACTTATCTCCCACTAGTTACTTCGCGTAAGTACGACAACCCCATAACCTAAGGTATTTATAAGAAGGGGTCTTGCCACACCATATCTCATATGGTGTTTTAGGCATCAACTTACTTAGCACTCTGTTTAATAGAAATGCAGCTGTTTTTAGAGCATAGCCCCAAAATGAAAAAAGAATACCAGTGAAACTCATCATTGACCGAACCATGTCTAATAGAGATCAGTTCTTTCACTCGACAACCCATTTAGCTATGGAGTTGCAGGTGAAGTCTACTATAAGAGAATCCTATTCTATCTTAGATAATCAAGAAACTCTGAGCTTCCTTGATCAGATCGAAGAGTCTTAATACTTTGCCCAATTTATTTCTCCACTTCATGCCTAAAGTCTTTGAACCTTTCAAAGGCTTCAGACTTATATCTTAGAAGATGCACATACCCATACCTAAAGTTATTATTGACAAAGTTAATGAAATTGTAGTAGTTTCCTCAGGTACTAATACTTAGTGGCTCGCATACTTACATATAAATCAAATCCAAAGGATTTGCAGCATGCTCCACTTGTCCAATAAATGGTGACTTGGTCAACTTTTTCTTTAGGCAAGACTCACAAGTCGCCATCAAGTTAGCTAAGTTGTCGATTCTATTCTTGGAGATATGACCTAGCCTAGCATACAACATGTATGTGGAACTATTATTATTCAATTCTTGTTTGTTACTTTATTGAATATGCAAGATGGCATGTTTAGGTTGGATAGTATATAAATCATTAATCAGTACTCCAATATGAACTAAAGAAGAACCAAAGTAAATGGAAAAATTTATATCCTTTATTGAAAAATAATAACCGTCTCTATCCAAAACAAAAATAGAGATAATGCTCTTTATTAGTTCAAGAACAAAAAGATAAGAATTTAAAATTATCCTACTACCATCTCTTAATGCTAAGAAAACAGTTACTATGGCTAATGTGGCAACTTTTGCTCCATTCCCAAGCCTTTCTTACTCAGCTCCTTGATTCTTATCATCACCTGCAAATAATTACAAAGATGAGCACCACAGCCAGTATCTAATACCCAAGAAGGCATGTCTCTATATAGGTTGGTCTCTGAAAAAACATGTCATCTACTTGTTAATCTTGAACATCATGCTTATTAGGCTATAAAATTTCTAAACTTTTACATGTGAGCTGTAGGGCAAAATAGGTTACTTCAATTGAATGAGATGGAAGAATTTCGGCACCAAGCATATGAAAATGCCAAGCTCTATGAAGAAAGGACCAAACAATGGCATGACAAATGAATGCTAAAGGGAGAGTCTGCAGAGAGAGATGATATAATTTTGTACAATTCACAGTTGAGGCTTTTTGGGGGTAAGTTGAAATCTAAATGGTCCGGGCCTTTCATGGTAACAAAAATATTTCCTTCTAGAGTTATTGAGGTGACCACTCTAGTAACACTTTTAGGGTTAATGGGCAAATATTGAAGCACTATTTAGGAGGTGGCATTAACCGACAATAACTGAAAGGATTACTTCAACAAATAATGTACCAGAACCCTTCTAGAGACTCATAAAGTACTCTTCTTAGTTTCACTTCCAATGCCCTATCTTGCCACAATAGTGGCACTTGTCCTCAGCTTTAGAACCCTTATTCACTCCACTGAAGGCCTTTAAACCCTTAGTCTTCTTAGAAGAACCCCTCTTCTTCTCTTTCTTCGACTTTTTTGGTCTTTGATTGGGATGAAGAGCCAATGAGTAAGATAGACTTCTGCTTTTTCATGGTGGATTCTATGATCTTCAACATATTGACTAGCTCAGCAAGGCTAGTCTCCATCTTATTGTTAGAGTAATAACCGGCGCACCAATTAGATTGGGCGTCTTTTACTCTTGTATATTATAAGCATTCTTTTTTAAGCATATTAATTAAAAGAATCTTCTTTATCTTATGCTTTACGTTTATTTTTTACATATTAGATAAAGTCCTCATACCAAATTTAGTTACAGAGCATAGTCGCACATATGATGGTAATGATGGAACATGCCTCTATGGCACTAGTCTTAAACTAATTCTGGATCAAGGGTTTTTTAAGACGAAAATCAAATAGCCCAATAATACCTGTGTATATGATATATGCTTGACTGAAGAGGATATCTTATTCTATTGGCATCGGCATAGTGATGCTAGTACATGTATGCAGAAGCTTGTTAGGGATATATCGTATGTCAAAATAAGAATTTTTACGTTATGATAGTACATGATTAGTCCTCGGACTTGAGGAACCATATTAGCCTCATATACATCCTGCTTCAGTTTGATATGTCTTCTGATTGTTTGAAAATCACAAAAGGGATATGTTGGATGTTGGATGTTGTACTGGCATGCATAGAGGTTAGTGAGTGGCCAACATAGAATCTGTCACTTATCTAGAATAAGTGAATATCCTATGTTTTCATAATTCATAACTTTAAGACCTTGGCCAAGGCAGGATGAATATAGATTCATCATGAGTCATTGGAACTTGAAATGGGTTATTTAGGGTTTTGATTATAATTCATACCCTAGACTCAATCGAGAGATTAGATGACGGAAGGACCTTGCATATCTTGTACTCATAATTGAAATAGGTTTGCTCGCTATTTTATCTAAGATTATGAACTATGATACACTTGCTAGGTGTTTTCCATGGTTTGTAAAGTTCTTGGAATTAAGGAGTTAATTATAAGCACACTAATTAATTGAATTAATTAATCAAAATAATCATTATTCATGAGTTGCAAATGTTGCAAGCCCACTGTTAGTTTAGCTGTGAACCTAAAGGGTCACACATAAATTGAAATGGAGCCTTTTTAATTTAGGAATTAATGCAGGAAGTTGGATTCAATTAAATAATGGAGATTAAATAATTAGGGGCCTAAATTAATTCAATTAATTGAATTAATTATTCAATTAAGTAGTGAGATTATTTAATTGGACCTAATAAGATTAGAAAGCCGAATTGGAGTGAAATAATTATTGATTAGATCAATTAATAGAATTTGGATAAATTTAATTAATTGGATTCATTAATGGACTTTGTGAAAGTCCAAGCCCAAAATCAAAGCGACTCATTATTAGAGACCCACTTGAATTATTGGAAGACAAAATATAAATAAGATAATATGATTTCCTTATCTATTAATTAGAGACTCATTATCTATCTTGATTGTATTGGAAGAGAACCAAGAAGACAGAGAGAGGTCCGATTTTGTGGCTTGTAGAAGTCCACAAAATTGGTCACATACATTCAAGAAAGGGTTTGATTGAGTTGGTTATTTTTGGAGAATTTGGCTCTACCAAAATACCAATTTCAACACATGGAAAATATGGGAAATGATGAAAATTAAGGAATAATTTTCAACCACCCATATAATTTTAAGTGGCCAAAAATTTGAGGGAATTATTCATCCCAATTTTTGGCCACGATCACTCTCCTTTCTCTCCCACAAACCTCTTCCAACATAATCAAAGTATCTTATTTGGTTATGTATGTATTGAATTCTTAACTCCACAAGTTGGATTAGGAATTAATACTCACAAAAGCACTCCAAACTAGATTAGTAAAGGAATTAAAATCACAAGTGGGGTTTAATTTTGTGTACTTGTCCAAATGTGTGGACTTACTTTAGAGGGAAGACAATTGAATCCTTTATGAACTGTTTCGACAAGTGATCCATAGTAATTGGTTGCTACACATCCTATTACAACTGGGTTGCAAGAAACATAAAATCTAAAACTTATTTACACTATTTCTATAAAACTGTCAAAAACACGTGATTGTTAGGATCGCTGCGAACTCGAGATGATGCAATAATTATTGTTGCATCTTTTATTTTAAATTATGTCATGCACACCCTACAGTTATAGCGAACCCAACACTTATGTGTGTTGAAGTTTGCTATAAAGGAGTTAAACAAAGGTTGCAAAGAATGTAGCATGAGATCCACATAGAGTTCATTGTCCATAACGACTCTAAGGGACTTAAGTCTCTCAATAGCTTCAAAAGAGCTCCTTAGATACCTTGTCTCTAGCCTATCTAGTATGTTTGCTATATATTACCTTCAAATGAAAGTGGCTACCGGCAGCATGCGCCATACCCATGTGTTACCTTTGCAACTCGTTCGGCATTGATGCTATCATATAGGATCAAACTTACAAATTATCATCAATTTACTTGTGATATTTTGTAAGCTCTTTCTCAGTAGCATCCATTGGTGGATTCGGTGGCAACGTCACGTCGAGAGTGTAAGCCTCTTTTCAAACTAGAGAACAATAGGAAGGTTCATTAGCCAATCGATATAGTTGGGACCAATAGGTTTGTTGGTGTCAAGAATATATGTAGGTGGATTTTTAGCAATTTGTAAATAAATTATATACAAAAATGTGAGGCAAAAACTAAGCATACAATCAATAATTTATTCATTCATAATAAGGTTATTAATTATAAACATCTCCTACTATTTTATTCATATCCCATCACTCTCTAGATGAATATTTGGGAAATCATATTTTTTAGTGGGCTTGAAATCCAATTAGCATTATCATATACCCTAATTTTATGAGCTATATCATAAACCCAAAAGGTAGCTAACACATTAGCAATTGCATCTCCAAGCAACCCTCTAGCTATTTTGCCTTACTACTTCTCATACACCTTAATTTTATGAAACCATATGATACTAAGTGTCAAGCGTTTCCCATAAAATATCCATGTGAGCAAGACAACTAAAGTATGTCCCACGATTCATGGTCAACGCCCTTAGCCTTCCTACCCCATAGGCATCTCTATGCTAGTTGTGGTCACAAGTATTACCTCTATTTAACACATCTTTCAACTCTTGGCTAACGGACTAAGTGTAGCAGCGTTTCACATGCTAACTACTTTTAATGGAAAGTTGGACAATGGGGCATAACCCAATATTATCCATTTACACTTGATATAGAATTTACTTAAGAATTCTTAGACTTAGAACAATTTTAAGTGAGGGTTCCATTTTCACCAGGACTTCATCATTTAGTTTATATTATTTATTTAATATTACACTATTCTTAGATCGCAAGCATCATCAAAGAAAAGCACAAAATAAATTTGTACATGCATCTACGTACGTACATAATGGGATGATCATGGGCCTTCATCCTATGCGATCCACTTGAGCCAAAGTGGATCAATGGTCAATCTAAAGAAGATTAATCAAAATAAAAATAAATCCTATCTATTACATGAATGCATCACCCATACATTCATGGGTCTTTACGTCTTTGCTTTTCTCCAACTTGCTCCGTCTTCTTATATGCCAAAAAAAATCTAGTTCTAGTCTCATTACATTTGTTATCCTAACAAAAAACTTGGAATTCCTTTCAAGGGAAAGTATGTTGGAGGGAGATAGACTTTACATTCAGAAACAAAATAGAGAAAAAGGCGAGACTCACAAGCCTCATTTTAATTAAAAACCCTAAAGCTTTAAAACCATCACATAGCATTTAAACGATCTAGGGTCCATGATCATCCATCCATACATGCCAAATTCAACCATCACATGATCTAAATTAAAAGCATGTAAGTTTACCCATTTTTATGTGCCAATTTCTTATTCGGGATAAATAGGTTTTTGGTTATTCATAAAAACTCCTTTTTGTAAATTTTAAAATTAAAAATTATTTAAAAAGTGAATAAACTAAAAAATTGTGTAACAATTACATAAAACAAAAATTTCTAAAAACTAGACCTGGCGCCTCGGCACCTTGGAAAAAAATTTCGATCGTGCCAGAATACTTGTTTCTCACGCCACAGCCTAAAAGCATCTTTAGCTTTCTGGACTGCCACGACCCTCCTGCTTGGTGCCGTAGTGCAGAATGGACTGTCCACTTACACCACTGCGCCTATGGTTGGCATTGTGGTGCCAGATCATATTTGCTATAGTAACAAGGGATTCTGGCCCAATTTTGATGTCTAACATTAATTTCTTATAGTTTAATTTTAAAGTTTAGGTTCTAAAATTTTATCCCAAATATAAAATCATAGAAAACTTCTTTTATCACACACACAATCACATTGAATCACAAATTATAATTCAATATTGGAATCGAATCAAGCATAAAAACATGAAAAATAAGTTGAACACAACCTTGGCTCTAATACCACTATTGAATTTCTTATATCCAGGGATGGGTAACACAAGGAAAGCTTAAAATTTGAATCAAGAATAGTAAAACATGCATGTAAAATATGCATCTCACAAATCGATATGAATTCATCGATTGGCTTAACTTATTTTGTTTAACAATTAAATACTAAGTTCGCAGTTTATACATGTAAGCACTCCAATTGACATGGGGGTTGAAGGAATCTAAATTCCTAATAGCTTGGTTTAAATTATTTTGCAAGGATTTCAATTATCTTCCCTCCAAGTGTATCCATACGCTGACCAAGTCCACGAACACTTGATTCTTGCTAGTGAATCAAAGTTCTTCTCACTAATCTAAAATTGAGAGTGTAATTTAATTCCCAAAACAACTTGTGTTTAGAGAATTGAATTGATACTTGCTTGGAACTTTTTATATGTGTTGGAGAAGACAAAATAGAGAGAATGATAGGTAAGAGTGGCTAATTTTTGCTAGATCTATTCTTTTTATTTTCGGCCCCCTTAAGTGTGTATTATACATATTTGAGGTCCAGCCCTAATCCAATTAGGACTCTCCCTATTTCCCTCCTTATCCAATCCTATCCTAATTTAACTAAGTCTCTTTGTCTTAATCTCCAAGACTCCTGGTAAAACCATGGGCCTGGACCTTTAATCAATTTAAAGGTCGAATTAATTGATCTCCATTATTTAATCAAGTTCAAATTAATTAATTGAACCAATCAACTAATTAATCGGTACCATGAGGCTACCCAATCATATTAGGCCTAATTAAAATAATCCTCATTACTTTAATTGGTTAAAGTAATTTTAACTCTTTAAATTAATTCAAAGCCCGTTAATAATTGATCCAATAAATTAATTAATTCACACCTATGTGCCTCTATTTAAATTAGATCTAATTAAATAATCTCATTATATAACTTAATGCATTAATTTAACTATTTAAATTAATTATAACTTGAGTTAATTAATATCTATTAATTAACTTAATCCAATACATTAACTCATAGAATTAGATTAGGAGTTGACATTTGTTTTGTGTGTGACCCCTTAGTTTCACAACTAAGCTAGCAGTGGAGTTGTAACTTTTGCAACTTATGAATATAATAAATATTTTGATTAATTAATTTGCTTGGAATTAACTACTTAATTCCAAACACTTCTGAAGTCAAGGGAAACACCTAGTAGTACATCTTCACTACCTAGTCTTAGGTGAATAGCAAGCAAACCTATTTTGATTATGAGTACCATGTAAATATGGTTATTCTATCAACTAATCTCTCGATTAAGTCTAGGGCATAGATTATTAGTCAAAACCCTATTTTGACTTAATAACTATGATTTCATTTCAAGTCACATTGATCATTTGATGAATCATTAGAAAACCCCGCATCCAATACTCATACTGCCTTGGCCAAAGTATTTGGATCAAGAACCATGAAAATGCAGGAGATTCAACTATTCTACTGGATAGGTGATGGATTCTTTGTTGGCCACTCATCAGCCACTATATATGAAAATTATACACGATACGAAAACCCTTGTGATTGTCATACAATTGGGAAATACATCAAAGTGTATGATCTCGTGCACAATGACTATTTTGGTGCCTCAAGTCAAGAACTAATTAATGCACTATCGTAACTGGGAAATTCTCATTCGACAACCAATATTTTAAAATTGAGAATTTCGATGGGCTGGTTTGGTGTACTTGTTTTACAACAAACACCCACACATATGTACTAGCATCCCCATGTTGATGCTTATGGAATGAGACGTCCTCATTTCGAGCATGTATGGTGTGTACAAATCTATCGGGCTTATTAATGTCATATCTCATTAAACCCCCAACTTGAAATAATTTTAAGATCAAAACCATAGAGGCATGTTCCATGATCGCCATCATATACGCAACAATGCCCCATATGTTGGGTTCGCTTGATCCTGGGATATGCATAGCGGAAAAATAAACATTTTAAAACAAACATGCTATAACAATTACATTAGCACCCCCAATCCAAAGTGATTTTAACGATCTTGCAAATTCCAAAGGTTGTAAAAACAAAACAAAAGTTTTCATTTATACCTTTGAGCACTCCGACTCTCATAGGGTATGAAGTAATCAATTGCTAGGCCCTTCTTTGAATTTAGTTCACAATGATCCAAACATCTCTTCCAAAGTAGTCCACACTTTGAGCAGGAACATGAAATTAGAATTCTACTAATGGTTCTGATTCCTTTACTAACACAATTTATGGAACAAAAGATGGAACAAGGAAAACTTTTTTTCTCTTTTTCTTCTAAATGGACAAAAATTTGGAGGAGAATTCTTTCTCAAATTTTCAGCCCTTTAGTATTTATAAGAGGTCAAAAATTCCACGAGTCCCACTCTTGGTATTTTTGGCCTTCTATTTTATTGGTTGGATAGTTTTTGGTTAACTCCAACTATCCCAAAAATTTCCAACTCTATCTCTTATATATTCCAAATATATTTAGAGACTTTTAAGAATATCAAATTTTTAAGTTTTCATCATTTTCCAACAACCCTTGTGGGCCTCTCTTAATGAGCCTCTTTGAATTGGACTTGGGCGTAAAAATAAATTTTCCAATTAATTCAATTAGTTGTTTAAGCCTAAATTTAAATAATTAATTTCATTTAGCCCACCTAATCAAATTAGACCTAATTAAATAATCCAAATATTTAATTGAGTAAATTAATTTAATAATTAAATTAATTTATGGTCTACACAATTAGTTTGATCCAATCAAATAATTATTTCACTCCAATTAGGCTTTCTAATCTTATTAGGTCAAATTAAATAATCTAGTTATTTAATTGAATAATTAATCCCATTTCTTGAATTAATTTAAGCCCCAGTCAATTAATCTCCATTAATTAATTATATCCAACTCTTATATCAATTTCTAAGTTAGAAATATTCCATCTTAAATTGTATGTGACCCTTTATGTTCATAATTAAGATAGCAGTGGGCTTACACCATTTGAAACTTATGAATAATAATTATTTCGATTAATTAATCCATTTAAAATTAACTCTTTAATTTCAGGAACCTCACAAATCATGGGAAACACCTAGCAAGGGTATCATTACTACCTAGTTTTAAGTGAATTAGCGAGTGAACCTATTTTAATTATGAGTACCATACATGTAAGGTCCTTTTTTTTATCTTATCTCCCGTTTGAGTCTAGGGAATGGATTAATAGTCAAAACCCTAATTGACTCAATAACTATTATTCCATTTTAAGTTGCAATCGATGAATTGTTAGAAAACCTCCGTCTAACATTTATCCCATCTTGGCCAAGGACTTCAGAGTCATAAACTATAAAAATATAGAAAACTTACTTATTCTGCCAGACAAGTGATGGATCCTTTGTTGGCACTCATTAACCTCCACACATGTCAATAAAATATTCAACCTACCTCCTTTGTAATTATCAAGCAATCAAAAGATACATCAAAATAGAACACGATATGCATAAGGCTACCACGGTGCCTCAAGTCCAACAACTAATCATGTACTATTATAACATGGAAATTTTTATTTTGACAAACAATGTTCCCAATTAAGAATTTTCAGTGAGCCTGCTCAGTGTACTTGTTATCTAACAAACACACGCATACATGCACTAGCATCACTACGCCAATGTCCATAAAGCGAGACATCATCCTCATGTGAGCATGCATCATATGCGCAAGTCTATTGAGCTATTCAATGTTCCATCTCAAAAAGCTCTCAACTTGGAACTAATTTAAAACCAAAGCCATAGAGCATATTCCATGATCACCATCAATGTGCGACCGTGCCCCGTAGCTAAGTTTGGTCTAGGAATTTGATCTAATTACTATATGCAAGTAAAGATAAAGAAAATTACCTATTTTATTAATATAATTTAAAAAAGATTATTTTTATAAATACAAAAGTATAAAAGATGCCCAATCCAATTAGCGCACTGGGCACCACTCTAACACTTATGATATAAGGACTTTATCTAATTGCTAAGATAATTAAAGATAAAGAAATTTTCTTTTATTAATAAACACCATGAATAAGATTATTGTTACAAAAGTATAATAGCTCGCCACTAATTAACTCGTATGGCACTAATCTAACAAAAATATCCTAATTTGTACTATTGAGAGTTTTATAAAATATGTTGAATTATGAGCTTATCATTGTCTCTCGAGTTTAAAAACTTCATCCCGTCAAATATTTTAAAAACTTCTTGATGCAGGAGGTTAAGGAGATGAGGTAGAGGTAAAGCTTCCTCAACCTATCTTACTGTAGTAAAGGTAAAATTTCATCGACCAACAGTTAGTCAAGTCGGAGCAAAACTCCAAATCACCTCAAGGCATGGAGTTGTCATGCCCAAACAAACTCCATGTGCAAAGCAATGTCTTGCCCGGACAACTTCATGGGCGAAGTGATGTCTCACCTAGACAAAGTTCATAGGCAAATCGATATCTCACCTACACAACTTCAAAGACAAAGCGATGAATCACCCGATGTCATATTTATAACCTACAATTTTCTTCAAACTCATTATCTTCTCATTCACTTAAGTTAATAGTACTAAAGCACCTAGCATAGTTGTGCAGCTCCATCTTTGTCCAAGAAATGCAAAATTATTAAAGAGGGGTAGACGACTTCTTCTTAATATAACACTTAAATTAAATTCCTATGCTTAGATTTATATATTTGAATTAGAAAATTAATGACGCATTAATTGTTAGTACCAACCGCTAAGCCACACACTTTAAAATTAACTCTTAAATAGTGTGTACAGTAATGCATTTCTTGACTCCATTATATATCTCAAGAGACCTGACATAGACTGATAATTATGGTTAAGCTTAACAAGTTATTTCTTGAATACACATTAAATTTAGATAAAATAAGGAGCTTAATTAATGAAATAACCAATAAGTGGCTCATTTGGTGTTGGTCTGTTTGCCTTTATCATGCACCTGGACAAACTCACTCGCCTTGAGCTAAGGAGGTTCAGCCACCGGCAGCCACACCACCCAGTTGAGAGCTATAGCCCAGCAGCCCAGGTTGAGCTATTTGGTTGGTTTTGGTGCTTAGGTTGAGTTGTTGAATCGATCAAAACCAAAACTAGGTTAAGCCACTGACTGGACCAGAAGTGTCTTCCACCATGACCAAGTTGAGGCTCGACCTGGTGAGTCTTTCTACCTTAGCCAGGTTAAGCCACATGGGGAATCCAACTAGGCTAGCTTTGGTGCAAGGCTAAGGCAGCCTTACAAACACCCTTCCCCCTCACATTAGAGAAGTGGTGATGCCCTGCTCTAATGAGGTCGAGGGGCCATCACCACGACTTGGGGAGCTATGGCAACCTGACGAACCCTAAAACTTATAAAAATAAAACTTACCCAATATTTTTCTCATAATTGCAAATAAGTCCTAGAGTTATTGAATAACCATAAAAGTAGTATATCTTTTATTGGTAAAACAAAAAAGTGCAGTTTTAAACCCAAAAGATGGAGTTTGGTAAAAATCTCAACCGACTCCATGTAAAGTACAAAGTTTTGCTCTAAAGGCCATTTGCACCTGAAAAAATGGTATTTTGATCGAAAATGGACACTATTGACTTTTTGATCAACTAAGCCAAAAACACTAACACAATTTATATCAATGAACTTCCATAATTCACATGACTGTAGGTAAGTCTAATAAGTCAACAATTTACTCCCAGCTAACCTCCCTCCCATAAAACTTACTCGAGAGTAGAGGGACTGTATGATGCACCCAATAAAAAATCAGGCCAGTAGTATAAAGGCCCAATCTAAAGGACCTAAGCCTAAGGATTTAAGTGGTCCTACTAATGCATGCACCTTAACTTATTGAAACACAACCCTTACTAAAACAATTATAAATACCCTCTCTTATCTCATTTTTAGGTATGTTAGTTCATTTGGCATTTTAGTTATTTTTATGTTTTGCCTATATTCTCTTTGCTAAAGTTTTTACTTGAGAATCAAAGAGTTATCATTTAATAATCCCGGCATACCTAAGACTTGTTCTTATAGCAAGCTGGAGCCCACTCAGCAATTAGGAGCTTGCAAGGAGTTAACCCTTGAGGAGTTAGTTAACTATTGAAAATCCATGACTTGTCCACATTAGAACCAGTAAGTCTGATTCTCGCTGTTTTGCCTAATCAAATTCATGAATATAATTTTATGCTTTAAATAATAATAATAACAACAAATTCATTTTTTTAGCATAAATCCTTGGGCATGAATTTTTTACTATATGTAGATCTTAACTTGTTGATCACAAGGTTAAAGTTTGGTGAAAATGATCAGTGGTTTGGGAGAATAATCAAATCTTAGTTTGAGATCCATTTTTTGAGCTCACAATTGAACCTATTTCTAGTATTTTTGTTGTATGATTTTTATGCCATGTTGTAGAGCATGAGTTAGATATGATCATTTCAAATTTAGAAATTTGAAATTTCTCATTGAAAAGTTGAATACATATTGAAAAATGCTCAGAAAAGATACGGAGAATGTGACGTGGCTAACTTGCCATCTTTGAGATAGCTACCATGCCCTTGGGTCCCATGCAGCAAAAGATGTGCTTTGTTACCCCTTTAAAAAAAAGAGAGTTAAAGGTGAGTTGGCAAGTCGCGTTAGCAAGGCAAGTGCACCCATGGGTGCCCGTCAGTCTGCAGTTAGTAGTTGGCACAAATAAGGGTATGTTTGGCAGCCTTTTTTCAAAATTTCTACAATTAAATTTTCGCATTTGTGATGGCGCGATTTTGGATGCTTGTGCTTCTTTAATCTATGATGTCCATAATACCAATAAGTGGCAAGATTTAGTGATTATTTTATGAGTTTGTGCTTTGAATAATTTTGACCCTTCAGTAAAATGATTACAAATTATTGCATTAACTCAATCAAAAAATAGTTAAAATTATTTCGCGCATTAGGGTACAAACAAAAGTATTTTTTTATGGGTCAAACTTTTTTGCATATAATGAAAAATATGTTCTACTTTCTTGTGTGCCTAGTTATTTGATTAAAATACTCTACATGTTCTTAAAAATTCCATGTTTTATTAATTATATTTTTTATGTAATTATTTTTTATCCAATTGATGTTGAGTTGATGGCGATATGAATTAATGTGTTGCGAATGGATGGATATTGACATTTTTGTGCTTATGTAAATTGAATGTTTGTTATTTCAATATTATTTCATGAGAGATAATTTGTAGATGTGATGGTAATATGTATTTTTAAGTAGATTAATGTAATAGGCATTGAAATGTTAATGTGGCCCATATGGGGGGTAGTTTTTTATTTATTCATACTGCAATAATTGCTTGCACAAAAAATATTGGCATTCAGGAACAATAAATTTTTATTACGCCTTTTCACTTTTTAATAGATTATTGCCAGCCTGAGCTACAAAAATTTTGATTTTCCTAGGTATAAAAGAATAATAAAGAATTTACTTGGGTCACAAATAAAATAGTAAATCAATACCTAAGTTTTGTGCAATTAATTAATTAATTTAAATATCTTAGACCAACTCACCATCTTTTTTTATTTTTGAAGTCAATCAAGCATAAAAATAGACAAATTGCCCAATATGGTTGCGACTTAGACGTTAACAATATGCTAATGAATCAAAAGTAAAATTTGAGCTACAATTTGTTCAAGCTAAAAATACAAGAATTTGACCAAAGAGTTTGACCTCTATTTTGGATTTTGAGCTTACTCATGAGGAAAAAGTTTTAGTTATCCTTAGTCACTTTTTGACCAGACTTTTGGACACTTGTAGCTTTTGTTACCATTGATTAGATCAAATGTTTGACAAAAATTGCCTAACTTGAGGTTGATTGTAGAAAGTCGAGAAATGCACAAGTAGTTACATTTGTCTATCATGCGAACTAATGTAAACTAATTAAGATGAGTATTGAAACAAGCAAAGTGTAAATTGACAAAAGAAAAAAGTTAAAACTAGAATCATAAATTGATCCAATAAATTAACAAAAATGTATCACCTTAGTAATAGAGGCAATTAGACATCAACAAATGTCAAATGCCACGATAGTAATGTGATTGGTCACTTCACTCATAATTGTATTGAGATGAAGTTTGACTGTTTAAAGCTCTCTAATTCATTTGTTTGCTAATGTTCCTAATTATCTCCTAAGATGAATAGTAGATGGTGGTATAACATAGCATGTGGTTGGAGATTGAGCAAACATATAGACTCCTATCGAGTGTTTTGCAGCCATACTTATTAAAATAGCGTATACGATGAGGCATTATGAGTTTTCACCTCAAGCTTAACAATGAGCATGAGCTATTTTTCAAAGTAAACAATTGGTGTGAACTACTCCTTGTAGATGTGTAAAATGCACTAGAATCGATATGTGTAATTTAAATTTGATAGATTTGTAAGACATTAGTTGATTAATTTGATTTGAGTCCATCTTTCATGAAAGAGGTCTTTACTTTAATGGTTTCTTTGTGGCACAATTAGCTTGTCATAGTTTCTTGTGCTTCTTTTGTTAATATAAATTATATTATGGAAAACGAGGTTAGGAATATGACTATGTTAACTAGAGGAGGCCTGATTGGCTCACTCACTAAGGTCAACCTCTCTCTACAGAACCTTTTCTAGTAGAAAAAAAAAGCCTGTTGGAAAATAAAATAGGACTGCTTAGCCTCTAGAGTTTGTCAACTAGACAAATACAACTTATGAGTGTGAGGTACTAAACTATGCATCCTTTTTTTTTCTTTAACTATTTGTGCTATAGGTTAGTACATTCCGATCTCACAAGTGAGAAGAGCTACATTTTTTTAAGTGAGTCTTGATAGAATTTTAGAACCATAAAGAGATGAATATTGTGGTTCTATGTATTAATATAAGTGAGAATATCTTGTCCAATTAGTTTGGACACATATATAAAGAAAATAGAGTTACAAGATGGATGATAATTATAACCACTTCGCAATTAGATGAGCTTGCAAAGAGGGATGAATCAAACACTTCAAAATGGCTAGATTTTTTACAACATAAATTACTTTTATCTCATTTAGAAAGATGTAATATTTACTGCAACCTATATCATGAAATATGCGCCAACCTTCAATAAGCTAGACATGATAGCAAACCCAAATTCGTGGCATACGCCTGAAGAATTAACAAGGTATGTTCACACAAGGTGATGAGCACCATGTTAGAGAAATGAAAAAGATTATATCATGCAATGTAGATTTTCTCAAAGAGGATTATACAAGCATATGTGACATCAAATAGAATCTTGAAATATACAAGTTGCAAGATGCTTGAGGAGACATTAATTTTCAAGCAAGGTTGATATGTCTTAAACTCATCCAATAATCGCCTAGGATAGTGGGGGCAACCCTAGAGTTAGTAAGAGTGTCTCACTTGAAAATAATTCTCAACTTCTATAAGTAAGAAAGAGTGAACATGAATTGTTCCCCATCGTCTATATGGGATTGAGTGGCCATCCTTCATTACTAATGGGTAAGAACAAAGTATAAGAACTAGTTGATCTTTTGTCTAGGTGCAAAACCATTAGAAACATAAGGTTTCTAGAGGTAAATGCAAAGTAGATAGGTTGATTGACATGTGTATATCTCAACTAATGGAAAAATGTTTACACCTAAAAGAAAGGTGTAGATTTTTTGAGAGACGTTCTCCCTAAGTGGTGAGGTTTCATTCATTCGTCACTATGCTAATCTTTGTTGATATTTAATCTTGGTTTATCCTAGATGACTGGAGTTGATATATATCAATTTCAAATGGACGAGGAGATTTTTGTGGATCATTTAATAAATTTAAGAAATGGGGCAAGAGCGCAAAGTTTTCTTCTCGAAAAGTTTGATTTTTAACTTGAATTGTCATCCAAGTTGGTGTTATTGAATTCATTGAGCTATCACTCTGATAGGCTTAAAGATGGTCGAGTAAGATCACTAAATATATATCAAGATAAAGAAGAGGATTTAGCTCTCACTTTATAGGCGATAAGTGATGGCTAGAATGGACATGGAGATGTCGCCATTGTCCTTTACATTTGGAGTAGACATACAAGATATGAGATACATAATGGTGTTTTGATATCAAGATTTTTTATGCATCACACTAATCCTATTGACACTCTATGTCAAGATTATGTTCTTAGTTAAAAGAATTGCCTAAGAATGAGAGAAGAAAAGAAATTATTGCTAGTATTATCTAAGCGCTAGATATTTTGGTATATACTATGTGTGTAGTCATCTAGCCCAATACTTAGTAGTTAAAATTGCGAGTAGATATGAAAGTGATCCTTGACACAAATATTACAATGCAATCAAGTGTACAATTAGACATTTGAATATGGTGGTTTGAGGGAGGCTATCTGGTTAAGTGACACTTACTGAAAATATGCACATTAAGCGCACATTTGGGAGGTTGTTTTTACCTTTGCAATAACAAAGTGAATTGATATATGTTGTGGGTGTTGATACTGTAAAGGCATGTAAGTGGATGGGATTATGTCAAATTTAATTTTTATGGCTGGTGAGAATATATTTTGATTAATGAAATATATTTGCATTCTTATTATATGGTTGGTACTAAATTTGTGAGATCTGAGATATCACCAGGCATTGTTTAGCCCTCTTATATAAGTAATCGCCCTAGCACTCTAATAGTGAGCAGGACGAGACTTAAAGATCAGGCCACAAAAATAAGGTTTTTGAATTACTGCCTTTGCGCTTGCAGTATCGAGAAAGGTTAATACTCATAACTTTAGAGTCATCTTAGATTGGAGGCTAGATGAGATCTTGTTTGATCGATTATAATGCTTGTCCAACTTCATAACAAGCATGTTTGTAGATGAACGTGCGAACTGCTTGTCTCTACCAACAATTTTCAATATCGAGATATTGCTAAACTATTTCTACTTGGATCCTTTGATGAGACCTTACCTTCTTTTGCTTGTGCAACATCCCTATTGTTATCATAGTACTCTGGTACTCAATCAACAATGATTAGAACTATATCCAACACTTGGATGAAGTTTCCTATCCAAACACTCCCTTTTTGAAACATTGTGTACCCCGATGTATTCAACCACTATGGTGGAATCCAAGGTTGTTACAAGCTTAGAACTTTTTCTAGCTAATCGTGCCACCGTTTAGGATGAATACAAATCTAGATATAGACTTCAAGTCATCTACTTTAGACTAAAAACTAGATAAATCATCTTAGTTTTAGTTCTCTATAACCGTACTCTAAGAAGCAATCCTCAGTGCTTTCCAAGTACTAAAATCATTTCTACGACATTCAACGCTTTTCGCTTCGAATAGATTGATATATGCTTGTGACACTCAGAATATTTTTGATAACAAATCTTGTACATATTTTATACTTTCTATCAAAGATGCATAAAGTATATAAGTCATTCTTTTTCTTTCTTTCAAAAGTCTTTTGGGATAAGGACTTCAAAAGAGAAATCCCATAACTCAAAAAATAAAAATCTCTCCTAGGATTCTTCTATGCTAAACCCTTTTAGCATCTAATTTATTTACTTGGATTTAGGATAGTCCAAACATCCTTTCAGATCTATCTCCGAATATCTCAATCCGCAATAGCTTATGATGCTTCTCCTAAATCCCTCATAGAGAACTTAATAGATGACAAGTCTTAGTTGACTACAACATTCCTACATCATCCCTATGAGTATAATGTCATCATTGTAAAACACATCAAACATCGCCATACTCCCACTAACCCTCTTGTGCACCTATGGTTCATCCGTGTTCCCAAGGAAATCAAACCATTTGATTGCCTTAGCAAATTGAATGTTCCACATTCAGGAAATTTATTTTTAGTCCTTAATGGATCTCTAAAGCTCGAAAAAAAATTTCTTGCTTCTATTTGATATGAAGATCTCAAGTTGCTTAACTTATATCTCATTCTTAATACCCCTATTGAGAAAGGCGGTCTTTACATTATTTTACCATATCTAGCAGTCGTAATATGTAGATATAGCCAACATGATCCAAATTCTAGCATCACATCTAGTAAAAGGTCTCCTTAACAGTGAATATCTTGACTTTAAGTATAACACTTTACTACCAGTCATTCCTTTATAGGTCACCACCTCCCATGTTCTCCAATTTTATATTTTATAAACCCAATTAAAGCCAATGCGAACCATTCCCACCAATGCGCCCACCAAGGTCAAAACTTGTTGGAGTACATGGAGTCCATTTTGAATTATATGGCATTTAGCCATCTTTCTGAATTAATGTCATACATCATTACTCCTTACTTAGATCAATATTCAAAAAAAGAGATCCTCCTTACTACTCACTTAGCAAGAGACTCTTGTTGTATAAGTGGCCCCAAGATCTTTTCAGATCTTCTTGTAGGTTGTGTACTAGAAGTTATAGTAATATGTTCATGCACCATTGCCACTTGTGGGACAAACTATGGTTCTTGACCTCCTTCATGCTCTATCATCTAGCCATTTCTATCCAATAGAAATTCCTTCTTCTCAAGAAGGTGGCGTCCCTAGAAAACAAGAACTTTTGTTCTTAGGGATCATGGAAATGGTATCCTTTAGATTCCTTTAGACACCATATAAACTTACATAAGGAATTTACATCCAACTTGTCTCTCACTAACGGTTTTAAAGAAGCAGGGTCCCTTCACATCCTTAGGTATGTTTATAAGGGGTCTTTACCACATTATATCCCATATGATGGTTTTGGACACTGACTTAAATAAAATTCTTACTTGATAAGAATATCGTCAATTCTAGGGTGAATTCCCATAATGAATGAGGAAATAGGTGAAACTCAACATGGATTCACTTAAAGAGACAATTCAATTAGTGGACTACTTACGTTCCTCTTGATCAAATCTAAAAGAGTGGTCTACTCCATTTGTCTCACAAATGGTGATTTAGTCATCTTTCTCTTGAGGTAAGATTTACAAGTTAGTACCTCATGCAAGTCTATGAGGTCAAGAAAATGTGCCATCTTGTGAACTCTTTCTTTAGAGATATGACCTAATTTAACTTAACACAAGTATGCACTATTTTGGTTATCTAATTCTAATATTACTTTGTTGATTATATAACATGGAGTTTTGAGATTTTATAGTTCAATCATCAATGTGGCAAAGACAAATAAATAATAATATCCTAATTCCATCCAGAGTTAAGTGGATCATTATTATAATCAATGAAACAACTCTTGCTTTAATCTCAAGCTTTAAGATTGTCCTCTATCTTTGTCTCAATTTTCTTGTCATCCTCTGCAACCCCTTGCAGAGATGGGATTATATCTGGTATCTAATACCCAAGAAAAATTTATCAACCTTAATGGTTGATATCAACAAAGTGTAAACTTGAATTAGAACCCCTTCTAATTCAACTGAGCAAGTTAATACTTGCACTTTCTCTTTCTATGACCTATTTTTACCGTAATGGTGGTATTTGTCATTAGCTTGAGATTTCTTAACACCACTCTTGACCTTTAGCTTATTATTCTTTTAGAAACTCTTTCCCTTCCATTTCTTTGATTTGGAAGTCTTAGACATAGAAGATGAGCCAATAAGCATAACTGGTTTATCCTTTTTCATAGTTGACTCCGCCGTTGTTAATATATTGACTAACTTTATAATGGATGTTTCCATTTTGTGCATATAGAAATTAACCACAAATGAGTTAAACGAACTAGGTAATGACTGAAGTATCAGGTCAACATAAAGATCATTGTTCATTACAAGATCAAGGGATGAGAGCTTTTTAATAAGGTTTATCATCTCTAATCTATGTTATTAGATTGAAGAACCTCAGTCATACGAGCTCGAAAGAGCTCATTTGAGATGATATCTCACTTGCTAATATTCTTACCATACAACTCTTGTAAGTAAAAATAAATTTCAAAACATTAATCATCTTTTCAAGTTGTTTTTGAAGTTAATTCGATAGTAATACCATCATAAATGATCGAGCTTCAAGATTATCCTCAACATGTTTGCGATGATTTTCAAGCTCTTCATTGGTGGCATCCACCGGTTGAGCTTGTGGTGGCATTTGAGTGAGAACATAGCTTCTCCTTTTAGAGTCAAAGATAATTTTAAGATTTGTTAGCCAATCAACAAAATTAGGTTTGGTAAGTTTGTTTGAGTCAAGGATAGATGTGATAGGATTCTTTGCCATTTTGTGTTTATCTATAAAAACATGGCGGGGAAAAAAATAACCATTCATTCATTTTAATATCTCATTTACATTAAGGTCTTTTATTATTAAACATCTTCCACTATTTTATTTGAATTTTATGACCCTCATGTTGGAACTTCGGGAAATCCTATTTCCTAGTGGGCTTGAATTCCAATCAATTTCATCATATACTCTAATTTTATGAGCCCATATGATAAAATTAAAAAGTAGTTAGCTTCTTAACAATTGCATTCCTATGCAATCCTCAAGATGTTTTGCCTCATTTTGCTCATATACACCAATTTTATGATCCCATATGGTGCTTATGTCAAGCTAAACCCATCAAATGTCCATATAGATGAAACCCCTAAATGTCCTATGACTCGTGGCCAACATTTAGACATCCCACCCTGCAGGTATCTCAATGCTTAGTAGTGATCACAGCTTTCCTACACTTTGCATATCCCACGACTCGTGGCCAATGGACTAAATGTGGTAGCAAATCACATGTCACTACTTATGAATAGAAGACATAGATGATTGGACCTCGCCCAATATTACCCATATCCGCTTGATATCAAACCTTTTAGTTTTACAACTTGGAAATACAATTTCTCAAGTAAGGGAAACACTAAGTTTTCTTGCAAGGTCTTATCAAGTTTTATCTTGTTTATTTAGTGCTCTATATCCTATTGATTGCAAGCAAATACCATAAGGAAAGTATTATAAACCAAACATGAATCACATACATCTAAAAGCCTAAGGATAATCATGAGCCATTAATTCCTATGGGATCCATTCAAGCCAAAGTGGATCATGGTTATTCTAAGGGTGGTAATTAAAATGAAAATAAATCCTATCTATTACTTATATGTATCCCATACATACATGGGCTTTCATTCTCCCTTTTATTCCAATTAGTCTCCTTCTTCTTGTAATGTCCACCAAAATAAAAGAAGACCTCACCATCTTATGCTACTCTCATTACATTTGAAAATTACAAGAAACCTTGGAGCAATTCGAGGGGAAATACATAAGAGTGAAATAGATATACATACATTCCAGTAAATAAGAGAAAAGCAAGACATGTAGGCCTCATTTTAATTACAACCCAAAAATACCAAGCCATGCATAAAATTAATGCAATCACATTAGCCTAGACTCTATGATCATCCAAACATGCTTATCATTTAATAATCAAATCATAATAAAAAGCATATAAACAAGTAGATTACATTTTTATGCCTTTTCTTTCAAGTTTGGGATTAATCTAAAAACATAAATTTTCGTTGAATTGATATTAACAGTTAATATCAAAATAAAAAAAAATAGTGACTGGCATTGTGCCACTTAATTGTGATGCCACGATGCTAATTTAGGGGACCTTACTGGCCAAAAATGGGTGTTGGCCGTGGCGTGGGGTATTATTCGCTACATTTACTTTTTTTTTTAAAGAATTGTAGTTTTAACATTTAAATATCAATAACAATTAATCTAAAACAAAAAAATAAAGCTTCTTTTGTTCCAAACAAAAACACAAGTTTTATCCCATAAATGACTCGATTTCAAACAAATAAAATGCAACATAATCACACAAAAATTAAATTTGCATAATGTAGGCTCTGTTACCACAGTTAGGTACGCTTGTAACCGGGATACTTGGCACAGCAGAAATTAAAATTTTTCAATAATAACAATTATCATAAATAAAAGTATTCCATTTGTTGGGTTCGCGTGATCGGTATGCGCAATGGAAAAATAAAAATTTAAAGACAAAATATGCTATAACAGTTACAGCATCCCTTTGGATCTAATGTGATTTTTAACGATCTTGTAATTTCCAACTATATGATAAATAAATTAAAATAATTTCAATTTATACCTTTCAATACACTCTGATTGTCATAAGAATTGAAGCAATCGATTATTAGCCTCTTTCTGAATTTCAATTCATAGGGATCCAAACGCTTCCCTCTAAAGAAGTCTAGATTGTTAAGTACGAACACAGAATTCGAACTCCGTTAGCAATCTAAATTCTTTTACTAACCTAGTTGATGGAGTGAATATGGTGAATATTAATTCTTGTTATCAACTTATGATAAAAGAATTAATACTTAGACAAAAAGATGGAGTTTTGGTGGAATAAAGAATGGGCAATGAAAAATAATTTTTCTCTCTCTAATTCTATGATGGTCGAAAATTTGAGGACTTCTATTTTAGCCTCAAATTTTCAGCCCTTATGCTTTATATAAGGGGACTAAAAAATTTCAAAAGTCCTATTCTTGGTATTTTTGCTCTCCTTTTAATTAGTTGGAAGATTTTTTGGTTATCCCAAAAATCTCTAACTCTATCCCTTCATATCTTCAAAAGATATTATAGTCTTCCAAAAATTGTTGACTTTCTATCCTTTTCCAACAATCCACATGGGGCTCTCCTAATAGGCTCCTTTAAATTGGACTTGGACTTAAAATAAGTTCCCCAATTAATTTAAATAGTTATTTTAGACCAAGTTTAATTAATTAACTCCATCTAGCCCACCTAATTGAATTAGTAATTCAATTATTTAATTGAGTAAATTAATTTAATAATTAAATTAATTTATAGTTTATGCAATTAATTTGATCTAATCAAATAAATATTGTACTCCAATTTGACTTCCTAATCTTATTAAGTCTAATTAAATAATCAAATTATTTAATTAAATAATTAATTCAACTCATTGATTTAATTTAAGAATCAATTAATTAATCTTCGTTAATTACTTGGATCCAACTCCTTAGATCAATTCCTAAGTTAGAAATGTTCCATTATGACCCTTTAGGTTCACAACTAAGCTAGCAATGGACTTGCAACATTTGCAACTTATAAATAATAATTATTCTGATTAATTAATCTAATTATTTAATCCACTTGAAACTAACTCTTTAATTTCAAGACCTCACATGTCGTGGGAAACACCTAATAAGTGTATCATGACTACCTAGACTTAGGTGAAATAGCGAGTAAATCTATTTCAATTACGAGTATCATACACATAAGGTCTTTCCGTCAACCAATCTCCCGATTGAGTCTAGGGCATGGATTAATAGTCAAAACTCTAATTACTCAATAATTATGATTTCATTTCAAGCTTCAATAACTCATGACGAATCATTAGAAAACCCTATCTAACATTCATCCCACATTAGCTAAGGAATTGTGAGTCATGAATTATAAAAACATAGGAGATACACTTATTCTACCAGACAAGTGATGGATCTTTTATTGGCCACTCATTAACCTCCATATATATCAATGTAACATCCAATGTACTCCCTTTGTGATTTTCAAACAATCAGAAGATACAACAACATGGAACACGACATGTCCAAGGCTACCAAGGTGCCTCAAGTCTAAGGACTAATCATGTACTATCATAGTATGAAAATTCATATTTCGCCAAAAAATGGTTTTAATTAAGAATTTCCAGTGGGCCTATTCAGTGTGCTTGTTCACTAACAGGCACCCACATATATGCATTAGTATCACTACGCTAATGTCCATGGAGTGAGATATTTTCCTCATATGAGCATGCACCGTATACATGAGTCTATTGGGTTATTCGATGTCCTATCTCAAAAAGTCCTCGACTCAAAACTAATTTAAGACCAAAGCAATAGATGCATATTCCATGATCACCATCAAATGTGTGACCATGCTCTGTCGCTAAGTTTGGTCTAAAGACTTTATCTAATAACTATATTCAAATAAAGATAAAAAAATTGCCTATTTTATTAATATGATTTGAAAAAGATTATTTTTACAAATACAAGAGTATAAAAGACACCAATCTAATTGGTGCATCGGGCACTACTCTAATACTGTTACCATAGCGATATGCAAAGATTTAATTCTTACAAAAGTGGTAAAAAGATCTATACCTCTAAGCTTTCAATTGATTACTATGTTATGAAACGATTTAAATTATTATCTTACCACGACCTAACCAAAGAAACCCCTTTCTATGGAATTGATTTACTAAGGGCACCAAGTGTTTCCCTTTTAAGCGTATCCACACCTTGGATGCTCGCTAGAACTTACATCTAAGCTAGTAGATTGTGATTCTATAATTTTTGCCCTAAGATATACTTTTGATGAACAACACCAAATAATTTAAGTGTTTGGTGTTTTGATCTTTATGTTCTTGATTTAACTTGTGAAAGAAGAACAAAATAAAAAAGGAAGAACAAAGAATGAACTTTTCTTGAGAGAGAAAGATAGCTAGCTCAATTGTGTATTTACAAGGTGCTATTTATAGATAGAGAAGCCAGATGTATTCTTCAAGTGGCACCTTAAATTATGAATATATCCCTTAAAACATGGAAGATAATTGTACTCAATTCCTCCAACACACAGAATAAAGTTTCTAAAGCCATTTTTTATGGTAAAGGGAATAAGTTTAAGGTCCGTATGTTGGTTAAATTATTTGTTATAGTTGTCTTTGATTATTTGTAGAGATTTGCACTTATATATATACATTATATATATATATTTTAGATAATATGTGTGTGTGTGTTGAAAATAAATCAAAAACAAATATAATCAAAACTTTCAAAAAATCCAATTATCCCATCTCCATAGACTTCTCTCTTATGTCCATTTACTATTTGAATTGGACATGTCCACATCTTATATGGACTTCTTTGTTCTTCTAAAATTTGGATCTTGGATCAAAATCTAAATCCTAATTAGGCCTTGATTATATCAAACCAACACCAATTATACCTTAGCCTAATTTATTAGTTAGGCTTTAATTTAGTTGATCTAATAAATTAATTTGTTGTTCTAGTTAGGCTCATAATAATATTAGATACAATTAATTGATCCAATCAATTCATTGAATTAATTCTAGTCTTGAATTAATTCAAGCTCAATAAATTAATTAATCATATTATTTAATTCTATTAATCATATCTTTGGATTAATTCCTTGACAAGAAATGAACTTGTCTAATTAAGTGTGTGACCCCTTAGGTTCACCAATAAGCTAGTAGTATGCTCACGACTATTGTGATTTATTTGAACAATTAAAAATTATTTTAATTAATTAATCTAAATAATTAATTATTTTAAAATTAACTCCTTAATTCTAAAAACCTACAAATAATGGTTGGCGTCTAGCAACACATCATGATGACCTAGATATAGGTGAAGTGAAACTGAACCTTTTCAATTACGAATACCATGCAAGTATCGTCCTTATGTCTACTAATCTCCAAATTGAGCCTATGGTATGGATATTAAGGCTAAACTCTATTAGCTCCATGTCTATGTATCATTTTCTAGTAATTTGATTTCATGGTGAAATTAGAAAACAATTTCCTAACTTTCATCCAACCTTGGCCAAAGATTTCCTAGTCAAGTACCGTGGAAAACATAAGAAATTTGCCTACTCATCAAGATAGGTGACGAATCCTTTATTGGCCACTCATTAACCTCCATACATATAGATATTGGCCCAAAAAATATTCCTTTTGTGATTGTTATACAGTTAGAGAATAAATCAAAGAATAATATGACATGGTACCTCAAGACGAAGAACTAATTCTTGCACTATCGTAACAAGAAATTTCTTTATTCGACAACTGTGTATTTTCCAATTAAAAATTTCCAAGTGGGGTAGTTTAGGGTATTTGTTCACAAACATGCACCTATATACATATACTAGTATGCGCAAGTCTCAAAGAGATCAATAATGTCCCATCTTCTTGATCTTTGACTTGTAACGTTTCAAAACTACAACCTTAGAGGTATATTCCATAATTGTCATCATATGTGCGACCACGCCCCATAACTTTGTATAATCTAAGGACTTAATCTAATTCTTAGATGAATTTAAGATAAAGATTATCATTTTAATTATATTAATATGAATAAGATTAAATCACAAGAGTATAAGGATGGCTAGATCAATTGGCTTGTCGGGCATTACTCTAACAAGGTCTTGGCACTGGCTTACAAAGAAAGGGTAAGGATAAAGAAAACCAAGAGAGTATCAAGTGTTGCACATAGAATCTCATTCCCCTCCTTTCTTTTCATTTCCTCAATTCTCTTCCTTTTTCTTTAGGGATTCATGCTTTCTTTTCTTCTCTTTTTGCTTATTTTCTTTTTCGTAGTTTTCTTATTTTTTTTATTAATCACATTGCTTCATTTCTTGTTCTTTCTCTTTCGCAACCCCTAAACTTGTTTCTTTTGATATTCATGCATTGTGATGAATTCTATTCACATTATTCTTGCTCATATACCCAAATGCATTCACTTCCATGCCCAAAATATTTCCATATAACCCTTACACAAAATCGTTCATAATATCACATTAAGCTCTCTTAGGATAATTAATGGCTTTTTGGACTACAAGGGCTAGGTATATTGAGCTTATAAAAAAGAAAGCCGAATAGTGGTCATTTATATGCATCGCACATGTCATTCTTTGAAAAAGGCTCAAGGGATTAACTAATGATAATAATATGATCATGATAGGCTTGAAAGGCATAAACGAGTTAAAGATGGTCTAAATCATTTCAAAGTTCACTAGTTATCTTGGATTTCACCTCAAATAGTAATCAAGCAAGTTCTAAAACACCTCATATTGACCACAAGATTCATAAAAATAAAAATTCAAAACCAAGTAACAAGCAATTTTCAAGATTTTGACACAACATGCTCGATGATAATCATCATTTCATGATAAAAACTAACTACACACAAGAATCGCCATGTTACAATATTAGCATTCTTCATTTCGTCTACACTTTATGCAACATCAATTAAATTTCATCATACGCCATCAATCATCAAGATAAATAATGTAATCTCAAAAGATGAACCTAATCAAGTTTGTCAACAAAAATATGCTTGCTCTAGGACTTTCATCACACAACATGTAATTATAGATAATTAATCCACAAAATAAAAAAAATGGCTCAATTTTTCACGCATAGCCATATAATTCCTACCCCAACCTTAAACGCAACATTGTCCTCAATGTTGAAAGGAATAAAGAGTATAAAGGGGAAAAAAGAAACTCCGCTATTTTAGTGGATGTGCATCAATAAGCTTGAGTCTTTTAAAGTCCAATTCAAATACATGTCACCAAGCGATGAAAATCTACAACCAAGAAGAGGGCAAATAAAATAGCAAAAGCAAAAGCAAATCTAAACAAAAGAAAGGCAATTATTCAAGATTAAATATGCCTAAATCTATAAAGAAAACTTATTGCAAATTGTAACTAAGAAATTATTCCAAAGAATGGGAAATAGGGGCTTGGGTTGCCTCCAAAGAAATGCTTGCTTTATAGTTATCAGCCCGACTATCTTCTTTGCTTATAAAAATAAGTGTTAATCACATCACGCCTTTGTGTGCTCTAAGATTGTAGGTGACCTTTTAGGATAGGTAAAGGGAGGAAAATATGGAATTGTATCAAGGGCTTTTTGGACATCAATAAGTGTATCCCCTATTTCCATGAATGGTCTTCCAAACTTGGTAAAGATATACCTATCTTTTTCCATATCAAAGATAAAAAAAATTGTAGAGCACAAGAATAAGTCACCATTCCTAAGCATATCTTTAGTTTCTTTAGTAAGCCTTGCTTCATCTACTACATGTTTCCTAAAATTTGACAATGATAGTGAATAATTGCTTACATCCAGATCACATAATGCCATTTCACAAGTACAGTCTCCAATTGAATAAATGATAATGAAACTCCTTGAATTGGCAACCATTTGAGGTGGTTTCTCTTATAAGATGACATTGCACTTTTCAATAGTCTCGCACTCCTCTAATTGTTGTTATTGTGAGAGGATCTCCTCCTTATCCACCATAGAGTTTGACATAACCTTGCTCTTCATTAAGAGTTGAGGATAAAGAGCTTTTGATGATGGCTTTTAGGAAGGGTTTGATTGAATTACAACTTGAACTTCTTTCTCTTTTATAATAGGCATTTATGTTTTTTTCTCTTGTCCATTCTTGCCCGATTCATCAACTCTGAAGGAGAATTATAACTCTTCATCACTTGTCAAAATATCAATATCACTATGCTCTTTCCCCACTTCATTTACCTTAATTATGCAAGAATTTTTTTTTAGTTCCTCAGCTAGTGCACTGCTCAGCTTACTAAGTTGGACTTTCAATTCCCGATGAATCACTACAATGTTGTACGTACTAATAGGATGAATCAAACAAGTTCTACATCATGAACCTACTCTTCCTATGTATCGAATTTTGTCACCCTTTTTTGGGATAGGCATGATATCTTGGTTTTTGAAACATGGTAGGAGGGGTAGTTATATCATAGTGAGCAAAGTATCATGTAGTGATACCGAGCGAACCAAGCCTCCATTTAGAACAAATCTAATTAGCCAAGTAAATGCAAGAGCAGCAGCTGTGAGTGAATCAGACCCTCCGTTTGTAAGTGCATACATACGAAAATGGCTCTTACAACTCATTGCTTTTTTTAACAAGAAGTTTTAAATCTTAATGCAGCTATTAAGGTTGGTCCCCTTTAGTTGTGGCTTGGAACTTAAGGCTAGAATTCAGGTCCATGTGGATTCAAAGATTAGCATTTAGAAGCTAACACCGACTATTCAGATTGAACAACCATTTTTGGCTATTGTTCCCTTTCCAAGGGTAGGTTCTTACTCAATAGAATACATCTTGAGCATTCTCAATATTATGCCTTGAAGAGGACTCCACCCCCAGTCGATTCTATTCCACTTAAACCCTCCATAAATTTATTAATTTATAGAAATCAATCCTTTCTTGTACACTTTCACACACAGGCTTCACTAAATACATTTTGCTTACAGTCACTAGTAAGGGGTTCTAGTAATGAAAGATTCGTTCTATATGTAGGCTTTCTCATATTCATTTTAGTGCTTTAGGTCTACCCTTACCTTTTATGTGGATTATTACTATCAATATCACTTTTCTTATTACATTATTATATTCAATTGTCAAGCAACCACAATCGAAGTGATGTTGATGAATTTTGGAAACTAGCCTTAGTATTCATCCTAAATTGAGTCAGTACTTCATCAAGTTTCAACACCTTTTCAGGTGATAGATAACTAAATTTAGTTTTCCACACAAATTGGCTTTGAGTGCTTGCCCATTGAGTTAGTACTTCTTCAAGTCTTGACTTCTTTTCTTGTGGTGGATAAACAAGTTCAGGCCATGTCATATTGTGATCATTTCTCAATGAAAAATGTAGGTGACCTTGTCATCCTTGATTATATGTGTTGGAGAAAAGAGCATCATGTTGCTTATTGTAATCCCACATATATTGAGTGTGATAGACCTGTGACGGTTCCCATGGATTGCTCTCTTGATATTATGTTATTGCAAGGACACCACCATATGTTTCATGGGCTGCAAAGGGTGTGTAAATTAGCAGTTGCTCAAAGTTTTTCAATCCACTTAGACAAGGCATGCTGCAACTTTAAGGTTGCAAACCCAAGTACAGGTTGTGTTAAGTAATATATTTCTTGCAAGTCTGAGGTCGATCCACAAGGAAGTTATCTGAAGATTTGAAGATTATATTTCTAAAAAAAATGGGTTTTGTGTGGTTTAGAAAAAAATAATGTATGCTATAACTAAAAAATCAAAGTAATAAAAGTGCTGAGAATTAGGAATTTGCTCTTGAGTTTTGGATAGAGGAATGATTATTTATTTATTTTACCTCTTTTCATTGCCACTATTAGAATACATACATAATGAAGGTTCCAATGAGAAAATATTATCAAATAGCTCATATAATAAGGTAATCAAGATATTGTCTTACTATTTGTAAATTATCTCTTAATGCCAACACTTGTTTATGGGATCAAGTATTTATGCACACCTATATCTACAAGAAATTAAAATTTCACGTTAGTAGTTACAGTAGTAAAACCAAGCATTTAGCTAAATGAACCAAAATATTTGTTGTGCTATTAGTGATACATAAATCAAGAATCACCACAAAACAAGTAGGGTTTAGATCAAAAATTAAAATAATAATACAACACACTTAAACATTATCTATTTTTATAAACGTTCATCTTCCTCCATCAAGAAGTTCACCCTTTTTCCTCAACAAAATAAAATTTACAAAGACATAATGAAAGTAGAAAATACTAAAAATAGAAGAGAAACTAGATAATACATTTCTATTATTAATAGAAAACTTACATTGCTACTAGAAAACCTATATTACTACTATAAAATTTACCTTAAAGAAACCCTCTACTCCTCCCCCAATCTTACAAACTTAATACATGGCCTATTTATAGTTCTTGAAGTATGCTAGACACCAACCATATAATGGAGGAGTTAAACAATCAAGTGGTGTGCTAGTTGTCAAGAATTGGTAAGTTGTTGCTATTAGTGATTGAATTCTCATCTACCTGATTGAATTGAATTTTTAGGCTAGATATAGCTAGATTTTCATATGACTAAGGAATACAAGTTATCTATTTCTGTACTAATATATTTTCATATGTAATTTGTCAAATTTGGCTACAGGATAAGGGAGATATTATCAAATTACCAAATCATGTTCAATAGTCATCCTTCAACTTAAGCAATGCATTAGAGCGTATTTATTGACCATTTGAACATATTTTCTTACCATCTTGTCTTCTAAAAACTTGTTTATCTAGCTTTTATATATAACATATCCAAATTTTAGCCAAAAATTAATTTTGGTTTAAGAGATATGACCCAATTGGTAAAATAGGTTAGGATTGGGCCTAACTCTAATCTGAATTTTTGGTGATCCATTTAGTATAACCACTTGTAATCCAACTTCTTTGATCCTTACATGTTTAGTATGGGATCTAAAATCTATATGGACTTGTATGACTTATTAATCTATAGCCTCAAGAATTAACCCAAAACTATTTCAAAATCAAAAGTAACACCAGTTTCTCTAAAACCTGCACAAAAGAAAATAAAACTTTTTAATCTCAATTTTTTTTATGTTGATTTCCCATTTTATTCCTAAAACATAAAAATACTTTAATTGGGAGTTCTAATGAAACTTTTGGTGCTATCGTTGTCGTATTAGAAGTAGAAGTAAAAATAATTTTTAAATCCTAATCAATTGTACATTTTTAAATGTTCATCAAGGCATCTACTTGGGCCATCAATGTGACAAAGGGGTCTACTTCATGACTTCCAAAAGTCCCTATTGTCATGGAAAATTTAGTTAGCTAGTAATGTGTATAAGCTGTCATCACATCCAACAAAATGCCTTCCTAAAAAAAACAACCAAGTAAACTAGAACAAAATAACAAAAAAGAAAGAAAGGTGACAAAAATAAAGCAAGCAAAATTGTCAAACTACAGTTAGATTAATCAACAACAATATTACAAAAAACAAACTCCCCAGCACAGTGCCAAAACTTGATGTGTGTTTCGTGTGATGTGAATGAAACAAAATTAGACCGCAAGTGCACAGTGTCAAGTTTTAGTATAGATTTTGGGAGAAGGGTTGTCATATCCTAAGAGAGTGTGTGTGTAAGTGCCAAGTATGGATTCACCCTATTGTATTTGACGGAATAGAAGAGTTGGTTGATTAAATAAAAACTTAAACAAACAAATAAGGAAAAATAACAAACAAACAAAGTCCACAGATGAAAGGATAGAATTCAATAATGAGGAGAGTCAAGGCTTTGGATTACCATTACTATGTCATTATGAATTCTCACATTTGTGACTAGGATAAATATTTTGTTGTGAGATTACCATTACTATGTCATTATGAATTCTCACATTTGTGACTAGGATAAATATTTTGTTGTGTGTGACAGTGGGAATTCCCTTTTGTAAATGATATTCTCTCTCAAGACATACCACATCTACCACTATAAGGTAACCGACAACGTCTCTATTTATGGGTTTAACCAACTAATGATGCATTAAGCTTTGTGAATTCACTAGCTTTCAACAATCACGTCTATGACTAATGCATGTACTAATGCTTATATCTCTATATTAATTAGTCCATGGCACATAATACACGGTCACTTGTTGCAATATTATCTCTAAGTCCCAATTACAACAACTAAGATCATCTTAAAATAGGCCAAACCCCAAGATGCTTTAAAAATATAATGTATGCTCATCACAAACAAAACACTCCGCATCACGACATGATATCAATTCATAAATTCATAGAAATGGCTTTCCAAACCTTGACTTAAGAAATTTCGCTCATATTGCATAAGATAATTAACCTATTTTCTCAAATGTTCCTCTCGTAAATTTTCTTTACACTCTTCTAAAAAATTTCTATTATTTTTTCATAGTGCATTACCATGAACTCCATTGATTTGAGGTGTGTAAATGATTGGGTGGCTTTGGTAGTTGTCTACCATAGTGACTAAGATATACTCGTGATTGAATTGATCAAAGTGAGACTTATAAGCAAGCTTGATCTAGGATATGTAGATCCATAATTTTCACTCTGTATAGGTATACCCGATCCATTCCCTATATGTTTATATGTATATATATAGGATATTATTTTTCCAACAAAAATGATATACCATAGTTGTTTAGCCAATAAGGAAGTGTTAAATGCTTTTATGATGCCCAAGCCCATACTACCCTTCTCTTCTGGTCTGCATAGATTAGCTTAGAAAACCCAATATATGCACCTTAAACTTTGATTATTCCACCAGAAGTCCGCTTTCATTTATTCTAATTCCTGAATCAATGTTTATGGAGTTTGAAACAACCATAACATAGGAGGGAATCACTTGCACAATCACCTTGATTAGAATCTCCTTGCCCATTTGAGAAAGAAAATTTTCCTTCTACCCTTCTAAGCTGCTTCCATACTCTCGGTCAAATCAAAGAAAAGACATCCTTCTTAGATTTTCCAACAATAGATGGGAGTCCTAATTATTTTTCATGTTTGTCTTCCACGCAGGCATTAAGGATAGATGAGATAGAAATCCTAGTAAGGACTAACATTTTTGCTGAACACCATCGATAACTTAAGCAAGTTGATTTCCTATCTCAAGGCTTTTGCATAATTGGGAGAATCTCTTGGATACAACTCATGACTTTAGTGATTGCTTGGCAGATTATAATGTTGAAGGAAATTGAGTGGGTATGGAGAATTTCGGAATAATGATGAATTGTAATGTATTGTATAGACTAGACACACCTTTAAAGATGTTATCTTTAAGGTATTAATTCCTCCCGCTAAGGTGTAATCGGTTCGCAAGGAATTAACCACCAGGATATAAACCTATGATCACTAAATTCTAAGGTTACGCTCCTTAAAATTTTCTGGAGCAAAAATCACAAGTTTTTGGAAAAAGGAAAAAATACGCCAAAAGAAATTATAGGGAATGTCCTCAAATTTATAAGTATTTTCTATTAAAAATCATTGGGAGTTATTTACAGACTTCAAAGATTGCTTCCAATAATTGCAATCTTTCCCAAGAGATATCTTTTGAAGAAAAGATACCTCTTCATTCTAAAATTTAAATTGTTTAATTTAAGGAGGCACATAAAAATATGCTAGTTCGAAACCCACGATTACCTCCTTTTTCTATTTTATTTATTTATTTCTTATATTATATATATATATATTAATTTGAAATATAAAATTTCTTGGTTCTTCCTCATAATGAGAGAAACTCCAAGAGAGCTTGGTAAAACTTACCAAACTTACATATGTTTATGCATTCAGAAAAGCACCCTAACTCTTGCAAACAATCAATGTGTGATGAATGCTAATGAATAAAGGCTCAAAATCAAAATGAACAACACTTTCCAATATGATACTCTATTATATATAAATACTCTATAATATACTACAATCCCCCACTTATTTACATAAAATATAAAAAGTATCAACTTGTTTTACACAATGAATAGCCATGAAGTGGACTAACATTTGACTTATGGTTGAATATGAAATGCTAGGGAGACATATTCTCACTATGTATGATTTCATGTTCCTTTCGTTTTTGGCAGCGCATTTAAAAATGGGCTTTGTGTTAAATCCTAGTTTTCACAAGTACTCTAGTATTTTACCAAGTAATCCATAAAAAGCGGCCTCTCACTTCTCTACTTGTATAGGTAGACTTATCAAGAATGTCCACAACGTATCCTACAATGTTATAAGTCTATTAATGATTTTAAAACTAGCTTACTCTTGTTGTGGTAATTAAAGTGCATAGATTAGATACGAGACTTTCAAAATAGTGTCACCCCATTATTTCTAAGTTATGCACTTAAAATGTATCCATGTTTCCATTTCAACAATATCTAATATTGAATTATCTTTTTAACTCTCATAAATAAGGTGACAAATGTTTGATTTGTACCTTAAGATAGAGTTGGTTTTAATCAATACATTGTTTCAACTTGTAATAGCCCCATATCTCTCATGATCTTTGTAATCTTTTCAAATAATAAAGATTTTATTAGTGGATCATAACATTTGACTAGTAAGAAGATAATCAAGTACAATCTTTCCTCTTTTAACCTTATTTCCAATATGATTATACCTCATAGCAATATGTTTACTATGGCTTGATATTCTCTCATTATTTATATGATAGATAGTTTGATTATCACAATACAAAGTAGTTGGACCCTTTTAAGATCTAAGAAAGGAATAGACCTAAGGAATCCTCTAAATCGTATAATGTCTTTCCATCCAATAGACATTATTATATACTGAGATTCCATAGAAGATAAAGCAACACAAGTTTGCCTCTTAAAAGCCCAAGCGACCATGGTACCACCAATAGTGAACAACCAACTGCTAGTTGACTTAGAGTTAACTGCGTCAACTACCCAATTAGAATCACTATAACACTCAAGTGTAGATGAACTACACATATAGTGTAAGCCATAGTTCAATGTGGAATTCAAGTTCCTTAGTACCCTCTTTAATTCCTTCTAATGTTCTTCACTAAAATTGCTAGTAAATCTACTTAATATGCTAATTAAACATGTAAGATTAGGTATTTTGTGATTCACCACATACATGATGCTACCAATTATTTTGGCATATTCTTCTTGATTTACAGTTTCTCCTTTGTTTGGAACTAGCTTCACATAAGGATCAATAGGACATTTACTTACTTTGCAATCAAAGTAATTGAACTTCCTCAACACTTTCTCAATGTAATGAGATTGTGTTAATATATAAGTTCTATCTCTTTTGATAATTTTTACCCCCCCCCCCCCCAAAAAAAAAAAAAATGACATCTATTGGACCTAAGTCCTTCATGTTAAAAGCTTGTTTCAAATCATTCTTGGTTTCATTTACACATCATATTAGAACCAAATATAATCAAATCATCAACATTTAAAGTTAAAAGAACTTTACACTCAAGAGTAACTTTACTAAATACATAATTTTTTACCTTTCTCTCTTAAAGCCAAATTTTCTAATTTTCTACTTGAATATCTTATACCATTGTATATAGGTGCTTGTTTAACACCATACATTGACTTATTTAATTTACATACTTTATGTTCTTTGCCTTTAACAATATATCCTTCCAATTGATGTATGTAAATTTCTTCTTCTAAATCTATATTTAAGAAAGTAGTTTTAACATTCATTTGATGAACCTCTAAGTCATAAATAGAAGCAATTATGAATATAACCCTAATACATATAAATTTAGTAATAGGAGAAAATATCTCAAAATAGTCAATATTTTCTTTTTTACTATAACCTTTGGTTACTAATCTTGCTTTGTACTTATCACAATGCCATCAGTTTTGAGTTTCTTTCTCAAACCATTTATAACTAATAGGTTTGGTATTAGGAGGAAGATCCACAAGAGTCCATGTTTTAATTATCAAGAATTGATTAATCTCATCATCCATGGCTCTCTTCCACATATTTGAGTTAGATAATAACATAAATTCTTGAAAAGATTTAAGATCTTTTTCTAATATGTGTTGATAAGTGCATATTTTTTTATATATTTATATATCAATTCCTTTACATTTTCTTGCTTTGTTTTTATTAATATTATATTTTTATTAATATTTTGTATTTTATTGAAATTTGGGAATCAATGGACAAGAAGAGATCAAAAGGAGCCAAAATGAAACTAAATAAGACAACACATTTTGTGAGCAAATTAGGAGATATTATTTCATTGGATCAAAGAAGCATCAAAATTAGAATAAAAAAGGTCATTTTTGCCTAATTTTATCATGTGTAGATCAAAATGTATGCAAGAAATCACTTGTACTTTGCAAGTAATTATTAGGTTTGCATTAAATTTAAAATCAGCACATTTCCAAACTTGAGCAGTTTTAATATTTTGGGCATAACTCTATGTTCAAAAGCGACCTGAATCTTACTTTATTTGAAATCTGAAAAATAGAACTACAACTTTTATGTTGGAAGGTTAGCCCAATTCAGCCTTGATAAAAGCAAAAAATTCATCCACGTGTTTGCATTAGAAGAGATCTATCTATGCTAACACATCTCCTTAAATCAAGCTTAACTTTCTATCTAATAGTTGGAATTAGGTGATTCAAGTTAAAAAATGAAGCTAACAGACAAAGATACAATTTCATCTTGACCACTTTTCCAAAATCAGTTGATTGCATGGAGAAAAATGCATAAAAATATTCAGATCCAAGAAGGACATGTGAATTTAGAGCAAATTTGGAGTGAATTTGTTGATGCTAATTTGGGCACTCTTCTACTATAAATAGAGCCTTTTGGATGTCATTCAAAATATACACAAAATCTAAAAAAAGAAGAGAGCTTTAGGTTCCAAAAATAGAAGAGAATAATAGGGTTTTAAAATGGTAGATTCATCTACTGAGGGAATTCATCCATATTGGTGTTCTTATTCCCCTTTTTCCTTTTTCAATTCCTTGAATTCCTACTGTTGTTAATTTTATTTTTCTTATTATTTTAAAGTATGCTAGGCTAAATTTGCAATTTGGTTAAGGGTGATTTCAAAACCTTACATATGAATTTGTGCAATCAAGTATTTTATATTATTCCCCACTTTTCTAATTAAGATTGCTTATGTTCTTCTACATTTAATTTCTTCATGGTTTTTTATTGTTTTATTTGAGTGCGCAACCAAATAGTGCTTGAGAATTATCTAAAACTAGATTAGAACTCTTGATCCATAATTGTCTTGAATTTTTAATCATACGTAGTAAATTGTGATTAATGATTATGGGATATTTTTGTTAATCATGATGTGGAACATAACATAAGTTGAACAATCTGAACGTGTGTGTTTGTTGCTTAGATCAATTTGTCTTTCTCATCTTAATGCTTCTATTAAATTGAATCTAGAAAGCTTGTTCTAGATTGTTTAATAGTTAGGAAATTAAGTAAAGCTTACATTATCTAACAAAAACTAAGGAAAGATTGGGATAACACATCTTCTTGTTATTTATGGTTAGTAGTTTCAATGGAAAAGTGGGAGTAATAATTCACAATTTATTGTCTAGTGGTGGTGAATAAAACCTTAACCTAAACTTCATCACTTTTGTGTCCATTTATTTGATTTTCATTAATTTGGTATATTTTAGTTTAGTTACATTTTCTGCAATTTAGTTAAGCAAATCAACCCTCCCCCCCTTACATTAAGTTTTTTATAGTAATAAAAATACCTTCTTTAGTTTTTCTTCTATATTTAGTTTTCTCTATTTTTATTATATCTTTCTAAATTTTATTTAACTGAAGAGAAAGGATGAACCTCTTGATGGAGGAAGATGAATAGTTATAAAAGTGCATAACATTTAAATATATTATATTATTATCTTAATTTATTATTAAACCCTTCTTGTTTAGTGACAGTTCTTGATTTATGTATCACTAATGACACAATAAATAATTGAGTTCATTTAGCTAGATGTTTGGTTCTACTATACCGACTACTAATGTGAAACTTTGATTTATTGTAGACAAAGGTGTACATAAATACTTGATCCCATAAATAAGTGTTAGCAATAAAAGATAATTTATAGACAGTAAGACAATATCATTATCACCTTAATGCATGATTTATCTGATAATATATTCCCAGTTGAACCTTCATTGTGCATGAATTCCAATAGTGACATTTAAAATAAGGGTAAAAATAATAAATAATTGTTCCTCTATTTAAAACTTAAGAGCGGATCCCTAATCATCGGTACTTTATTACTTTGATTTCTTAATAACACATTATTAGTGAGTCGAGTCTTTAGTTATAGAACTAATAATATATTAATTAGTTTGGTCTTCGTGGATTGACACTTACTTGCACTATACTTGTAAAATGATTTTAGAGTAAGATTTTAATTTGGTATGCTTAACGACACGCATCATGTATGTTAACATATTAGGACCAAAATTCTTTTTAATTCTACGTCTCTTGCTCCTTCTCAATTCAATAGTCTTATCACTTTCATCCTTATCAAAATTTCCATCATTCACAGAAGTACTATCTTGCATGTGAGAACTAGATGTATTATGTGAATTAGTTTCATTTGCTTCTAAATCAAGCTCAATTTACAAGTCACTATTTAGTTCAATTTTATCAACATCTTTTATAGATAGATTTCCATAAAATATAGCATGTGTAGCTTCAAATACACTATTATATCTAAGCTTAAGAAATATATATGCTTTACTAAGTAAACAATATCCAATAAAAATAGATTTCACAACTTTACTACCAAGTTTACACATTTTCAAAGTTGCATCTAAAACATATGCAATACAACCCCATACCTTCAAGTGTTTAATGCTAACTAACAATTCATGTGGAGTTTTCAATTTTTTTTTATTCACAACTCTATTACTAATGTAACAAGAACTTAGTAGTGCCTCTTTCCAATAACTCATTGGAAGTTTAGAGTATATTAGTATGGAACTTACCATTTTCATTAAGGATCTATTTTTCCTCTCGGCTACTCCATTATGTGATGGAATATTAGGTGCTGAAAATTCTCTATCTATAACATTTTGTAAATAAAATGTTATACACTCATTAGAAAAATATTCACCACCTCTATCCAATCTTAACCTTTTGACCGTTAAAATGGTTTTATTTTCAACTTCTTCTTTGAAGATTTTAAACTTATCAAACGCTTCATCTTTCGTTCTAAATAAATATACATAAGTTAATTTAGATAAATCATCAATAAATGTAATAAAGTAATATTTTCCACCTCTAGTAACATGCTCTTTATTATCGCATATATTAAACTAGTTGATCTAACTACACTTTTAAAAGAAGTTTTAATCAACTTAGATTGTGCACAACATTCACAAGTGTACATAGATAAAGTAGATGAAGACTTGGGAATTAAATCACAATTAATCATACGATTCATGGCATTCATACCAATATGTCCTAATCTTAAGTGCCAAAAGTCATGTCTATCATGTTCAACATAATGGAAAGAGTCAACAAAGTAAGACGAAATAGAAATATTATTATCATTGCTCAACAAGTACACATTGTCATTATTGTAGCATTTCCCAACAAATGATCCATTCTTAGTTATGATCACCTTTGGCAATTCAAAAGCTATTTTAAAGTTATTTTTATCCAACTTGTAGACCGATACAAGATGCTTCTTCATAGAGAGAGACCGATACAAGATGCTTCCTCATAGAGAGAATGTGATACACATTTATCAAAGTTAAAGTTTTTCCCAAAGTAAGAGGAAGAAGAACAACTCCTTCACCCAACCTAAAACTTCACTAGTTAAAGAGTTGCCCATGTAGACTATTTTCGCCTTACTAAGCTCTTCATATGTTTTGAATAGATTTTAATTTGGAGTCACATGACAAGTTTCACACAAATCAACCCACCAAGTAGAATCTATATCATTAATAATATAGATTTTGGTAAGTACAACAACTCAGTCATTTTGCACCAAATTTATTTCATTATTTTTCTTTTGTTCCTTGCAATGACTTTATTCCCCAGCCAAATGACCAGGTTTGCCACAAATATAGCAAGGTCCCTTCTTCTTCTTCTTCTTGGCATTCTGATTTTCTTTAGATTTGAAGTTTTTCTTTGAAGTTCCTTGAAGGTTCTTTTCTTCCACTTGATTCACACCATTATTTTTCACTGAAATTGAACTATCCCTTTTAAGACTTTTGATAAGCTTATAAAGTTTGACATTTTCGACATATCCATGAGAACAATTACATATGTTTTTGCCTTACAATTGATATAATTGTTCCTTATTTTGTGGTAATTGTGTGTAGGAACTAACAATTAAAGAAATAGAGTGAAAGATAGAAATTCAGTTAAAACGTCAGTAGAAACTTTCAAATGCATAGTCTTTGTACTTTTGGAATAAATCTTTCCATAAAAGTAATATTGAGGGTATTTATGAAGATATAGAAAGTTGAAAAATAGGACTACAATTCTTATGAAGACACCAAAAGCCAATTTGGCCTAGAAATAGGTAAAAAATCAATTGAAAAAGGTTGAACAGTGCAGTCCGAAATAGTCTCGCACTGTGATACCCCCAATCTCAAGCCACAGTGTGAGGGGCTAAAATTGGGCAATAGCTGAAGGATTTGGAGGTGTTGCGGTACCCCCCTTTTGATGCACGATGCTTGATGAATAGAGGATTTGGCATCACGACGCCATTAGTCTAGAAGTGAAAAAAATATGTACGGAATTTTGAGGGACAAGTGGCAGTCTAATCCATGCTTGGAATCTTTGTTGTTATCTACCACTACACCTCACACACCATGTGACACTCGAGTACATACACTATATACATAATTACATCACATAAACGAGATATACACAACATACAATACATAATTTATCAACCACATATAATCTACACCTAAATTCTCACACACATTTCCTCACCACCCAAAACACACATTTGTCCATATTTTTTCATACTGACACACACACATCCATTACCCATTCACCAATTAGCTTAGGATTTGAAGACAAAAAGAGGAAGAGCTTCACTATGCATTGAAGATTTTGAAAAAGAAGTGAAGAATCACTTAGTGATTGTAATCTTCTACTTTAATTTCTTTTTTCAATTTATAGTTTTGAGAAATTTGTAAGAATCATGATGTTGGGAAATACATGGTGCTTGCTTAATTTCAATAAGAACAAACTCACTTCTGTCTAAGCTTGGAAAGTTATTTATATAAAGTTGTGAATTGTTAACTTGTATGTGATTTAGATGATTAGTGATTTTTGATGAACATGTACTACATGTTTATTAATATTTCCTAAAATTTGTCCAGTTTTAAGATGATCCTTGTTGTTTTTATTGAGACTGGGAGGTAGTGTCACAACAAGTCCTCATGTAGTGTATGTCGTTGGTCAGGTCATTATAGGGATATAAGAGTTAGCACAGACAGTAGTTATAGACTTGATCGTCAAAAGCTAGAGGAAATCATGAAGCCTAATGCATTATTAGATAGCTTAACTTGTATAGGAAAATGTCGATTGCTTTCTAGTAATAGATGTGTTACATCTTAGAAAAGAGTATCTATAATATTGAAGTTCCTGCTGTCACATAATTCAATATCAATCCTAGTCACTAACTTCTAAGAATTCACAATGCAATAGAACGGCAATCCAATGCCTTGATTCTCTATAGTATTGAATTCAATCCCCTAGTCTTCTTAGGTTTTAGTTACTTTTGTTAAATTTAGTAGTTGTATTTTAATTCATTCACCACTACAATCATTCGGTCAAATATAGCTTAGGTAATCTATATTTGGTACTTACACATGCACTCTCTAAGGATATAATACTCTACTTACTCTTTATTATTTATTGACACTATGTACTTGAGGTTTTGTTACCACTGTTTTGGGGTTATCAAGTTTTTGGTGTTGTTGCTGGGGAGTGTGTTTTTGTGTGATATCAAAGTTAATTGTCTAACTTTAGTTTGACCATTTTGCTTGCTTATTTTTGTTTCCTTTCTTTCAATTTTGTTATTTGGTTCTAGTTTACTTTAGTTATTTTGTTTATTTCTTTTGGAGGCACCGTTGGATGCGATGACAATGTATACACATTATTGGCCAACCAAATGTGCCATGTCAATAAGGACTTTTGGAAGTCATGAAGTAGACCCCCTTTTTGCATTAACCACCTAACTCGATGCCTTGTCTAAGAAGATTGACAAATTTTCAGCACATGTTACTTGTACACCCTATGTAATGTAAGAGTCATATGTGGTTTCTATGCAAGAACAGAATACCATGCTCAATATATGTAGGATTACAATGAGCAACAGAACACTCTTTTCTCCAACACGTATAATTAAGGATGGCAAGTTCACCCAAATTTCTCTTAGGGAAATGATCACAATATGACATGATGTGAACCCACTTATCCACCTCAAGAAAATGAGTCAAATCTAGAAAAATTACTGACTCAATTCATGATAAATATCGAGGCTAGTCTCCAAAATGCATCAACATCACGTCAGAGATTAGAAGCCCAACTTAATGAGCTAAACAATGCACTAGTGATGAGCAACTAGAAAACTTGCCTTGCACACTTGAGGTAAATAAAGTGGGGGAAGAGTGTGGTAATGTTAATATTTTGACAAGTGATGAAGAGTTAAATCCCCCTTGAGAGTTGATGAATTAGGCAAGAGTGTATGAGAGGAAACAACACAAATTCCTATTATGGAAGAGGAAGAAGGTTTAGTTATAATTCAATTAAGCCCTTCCAAGAGTCATCAACAAAAGCTTATTGCCTTCAACTCTTAGAGAAGAACAAGGTTGTGTCAAATTCTGTGGATAATGAGGACATCTGTTCGTGAAATATTTTGCAAACCGCAAGTGCACGGTATCAAATTTTAATACAATGATGAGTTGAGTATTTTATCTATAGGAATTGTAATAAAAAATTGCATCAAGTACCATAGTTCAAATAGTCCTAATTTTATCTAGAAAATTAAGTGATGATTAAACAAAGTAGAATATAAAAATTGCAAAAGATAAGAGTGAGTTAGAAGTGATACAATAAACACCTTATGAGCAAGAAATTCTAAAGAAATGACTTACCTAATTATCACCCATGCTCTTCTTTCTAAAACCTACCAATTTAAGTCAACAACACATGTAAATTAAGAATTCCTAAGCTCATCAATTCTCTCTCTCGAGTGCTGAATTGATTATGAGTTCTAATATGAATTCAATATCTCTATAAAAATTCAAGAATAAAATTCTACAAAACTCATTGAATTCTTCTTCAAAACTTCAAAGGTTTCATAAGCTTCTCAACTCTATGATTCTTAGGTTATGTTATTTTATAATCATGTATAATCTTTCCTCTCTCAAGTATTGAATCTCATACATCAAACACTCTTAATTAATGATCAAATAATCAAGATGCAATACTAAACAAGATAACACACACAAGATGAATAACTTGAACTAATATTGTTTAGAATTCAAAACATAGGATCAAATAAGATTACATCATCCTCTAGAAAGAAAAGTGCAGTTCATCATGTATGAATATAACTTCAAGAAATACATAAGAAAAGAACATGAAAATTGTTCACCAAATTTGTGAAATGAAAGTAATTATTGAAGCTTTCCTGTCTCCAAGTGTACACCCCTTAACCTAACTGCAGAGCCTAAACAAGTTGATACAGTTAAGTCAAGAAATGTTAATTTTTCATCTTTACTAGAGTTATGATTTTTTAATAAAAGTTCCATTTTTAGCTATAAGAGAAAAAACTTGAATCATTTTAAACACACCATATACATATATCAAAACTGAGTACATCTGTTTACAAAACCATAACAGAGCGGCTCATTTAAAAACAAAACAGAGTTTTTAAAATAAACTATAAAACAAGTTGAAGCATGGCATATGAACAAATCTCTGTCCGGCCGCTCTAGAGACTCAGTCAACCTCTAAACCTGTACATTTCCACCTGCATCACATGAATTTAATGAGCTAAAGGCTCAATAAGATGAAACTGATGCAATAACAAATAACATATATGCAAACCTCAAATTATTAAATGCAATATTCTATTTAATAACTTTCATTCATAAATCATTCTTTAGGCCCTTGAAGTGTGGTACCTAACTAATAGCGATAGACCATAGTTTTCAAACCTGTTCATAATGATTGGCCAATAAGAGAACTAATACGGGTTTCCATACTTGGTCTTTCAACCTCAGGTATTAGCCGTATTCTATCTCATTTATTGTGGCTTTCCTATACCGGTTTTTCAACCTCAAGTATTTGCCACCATTTGTTGGGTCCACCGGTCCCTCCCGCGTCCCTTGTCTACCCGACCATCAATTAAGTACCATACTTCCTTTTCAAAAATCTCATTATACTCTTAATAGTGTCATGCTTCATAAACCATAAATGCATCAAACATTACATCATTTGACAAACAACAACAATCACATTAAAACATGAACAAACATTATATGATTCTTGTGATACACCAAATGAAAGCTTCAACTTACCTCAAGTCCACTTTGTGCTAGGTGAAAAGGCCAATCTCTTTGGAAGATAGGATGTGTTAAAGGCCTAACATAATCAAATCATGTACCATTTAATATCCTTTTTATAAATCATTTAGTCTATTCTAGTTAAAGTTTATATACACTTTTCAATCTTTTGTAAAGAATTACATATCAATTACATAACCTTAAAAACAATGCATACTCCATATTTTACTACTAATTCAAGATATTAAACATTAGGGCAGCATTAAATAACTAATAATTCAAACATAATTATTAGGGCAGCCCTTAAAACATGAACACAATCCGAATTAAAATGACGTAAACTTGATTCTAACTTAAATTGATTCTAACCTTCAATTAAGCAAACTAATTGCTATTGTTTTCAATCATTCAAAGAAACTTCCAAACACAATATAAGCATTACAAAATCAATAGAAACAAGTAAATTAAACAATTTCACAAGACTATCAATTTTGCTAAAAATTAGCTTAACTAGCTTGGTTTTGGCTTCAAGTGTAACTTACTTAAGTTTTCAATCATACAAAAGCATACTAAAACATGTAACCATCCAAGATACTACAATTTCATCATAAGAAATTATTGAAAAAGAATATACCTTGATTAAGTTGGATTTAGGCTTCAAAATCAACGTTTTCAAGCTTAAAAGGATGAAACTTGTTCTAGCTTGTGTTCTATGGATTCCTATGGATTGAATTCAATTTTGTGAGTATGAGAGTGTAGAAATTTGGGAGAAACTTAGGAGAATAAGGGCTGGTCATTTTTGAGGTGCTTCCACAAAAAATATGGATGAAAATGATTTCTTTGACCTTTCAAAGAGAGGTAAGTGGGGGTGATGATTGGTTGCATCATGCTTGGTGTCTTCTCATGCCAAAAGCCACGTTCATGGGCTAAGGAGATGACAAAAATTGATGCTTTGGTGTTATAATCAAGTGCAATGCGGTTTAGAATGGTTTTATGCAACCTAGTCAACAACCAATCAAATTGCACCATTGTGCATACTTTTAGTTCTTAGCCAATGTAACATATTTCAAGTAAATATTTAGACAATTAATCACTTTAGCATATAACTAGTATGGAGCAATACAAATAATTCATTTTATGGCCATTCAACACATCAATCTTCCTTAATCGAGATACCGAGCTTTTCACTGCAAAAAGGGCACTTAAGGAATATGTTAAATCAAGAAATGAAAGTTTGATCTCATATTTCATGTACTAATGCATGTTAAATCATAACTGAAGCATATAATAACAATTATTCATGTTCGTGCAATCATGCTATTTGTATGCCATAATTCAATAATGTACATTGATTAGATGCATATTCATACAAAATGCTTATTATTGGCTATATAGGAGAGAATTGAGAATTGGGCATTACAATCCTTCCTTCCTTATAAAATTTCGTCCTCGAAATTGACGTACCAAATAATTTCAATACTGCTCTGCATTCTTCTTCTCTTTCCCATGTGCCTCTTCTACAAAATGATTCCTCCATAATACTTTAACAAGTCGAATCTTTTTCGTTCTCAACTCTTTTCCTTCTGATCTAGAATTTGCACTGGTTTCTCTTCATAGGCTAAATCATGAGTCAATTCCAATGGTTCATAACTTAACACATGAGAAGGGTTTGAAATGTACCTTTTCAACATAGACACATGGAAAACATTGTGAACAGTAGATAATGATGGAGGTAAGGCCACTCTATAAGCTTTATCACCAACTCTTTCGAGAATCTCGAATGGGCCGACATACCTCGGACTGAGTTTTCCTTTCTTCCAAATCTCATAACACCTTTCATGGGAGCTACTTTTAAGAACACATGATCCCCAATAGCAAACTCTAGATCTTTTCTCCATTTATCTGCATAACTTTTCTGTCTACTCTGCGCAATCTTCATTCTCTCTCGTATCTTCTCCACTACCTTAGCGGTATGTTGAACTATTTCTAGACCAAGTAGGCTTCGTTCTCCAACTTCATCCCAATGAACTGGAGATCTACATTTTCTTCCATACAATGCTTCATAAGGCGGCATTCCAATTGTTGATTGGTAGCTATTATTATAAGTAAACTCCACTAATGAAAGTTTTGCATCCCAACTCCCTTGAAAATCTAGCACACAAGCTCTTAACATATCCTCTAATATCTGAATAACCCTTTCTGATTGCCCGTTACTTTGTGGATGAAATGCTGTACTGAATGCAAGTTTTGTTCCCATGGCACTGTGTAAGCTCTTCTAAAATGTAGATGTAAACTTAGGATCTCTGTCAGACACTATTGAAATGGGCACCCCATGTAACCTGACTATCTCTTTAATATATAGTTGAGCATACTGGTCCATATTGTATGTGGATTTCACTGGAAGAAAGTGGGCTGATTTAGTTAATCTATCAACAATCACCCATATGGAATTATACCCCTTTTGTGTTCTAGGTAATCCAACCACAAAGTCCATTGTAATGTGCTCCCATTTCCACTCTTGAATCAACAAAGGCTTCAACAACCCTGATGGTCTTTGATGTTCAATCTTAACTTGTTGACAAGTTAGACATTCAGCCACAAATTTTGCTATATCTCTCTTCATTTTAGGCCACCAATAATGTTGTTGTAAGTCCTTATACATTTTTGTGCTACTCCTGGTGTACTGAGTAAGGAGTAGTACGCTTCTTCTAAAATATCTCCTTTCATGACCTTGTCAAATGGCATACACAGTCTCCCTTTATATCGAATAATCCCATCATCAGTAATAGAGAAGTTTGGCCTCTTTCCAACCTCAATCATTCTTTTCAATCTACACAAATGCGTGTCCACCTTTTGACCTTCTCTAATTCTATCTTGAAGTACAGGTCTCAACACTAAAGCTGACAACAAACACTTTTTCCCTTTACGTACAATTTCAAGCTCTAATCTCTGCAAATCCAGTAATATTGACTTTTGTATAACAAAAAGGGAAGACGTGGATTTTCTGCTCAATGCATCTGCAACCACATTCGCTTTACCAGGATGATAGTTGATCACACAATCATTATCCTTCACAAGTTCTAACCATCTTCTTTGTCTCATATTCAACTCTTTTTGGGTAAAGAAGTACTTTAAACTCTTATGATCTGTGTATATCTCACACTTCTCACCATACAATAATGTCTCCAAATTTTCAAGGCAAAAACCACTACAGCAAGTTCCAAATCATGGGTTGGAATTCTTTTCATATTCCTTCAATTGCCTTGAAGCATAGGCAATAACCTTCCCATTTTACATCAAAACAACACCCAAACCATTTTTTGAAGCGTCGCTATACACCACGAATCCACCAATTCCAGTTGGAATGATAAGAACAGGAGCTGTAGTCAATTTTTGTTTCAATTCTTCAAAACTTCTTTCACAAGCATTGGTCCACAAGAACTTCACATTCTTTCTTGTCAACATTGTCATTGGAGTTGCTATCTTTGAAAACCCCTGAAAAAATCGTCGATAGAACCCTGCTAATCCCAAGAAACTCCTTACTTCTGATACATTTGTTGGTGTTGGCCACTTAATGACAGCTTCTACCTTGCTCGGATCAACAGAAATACCATCCTTTGATACTACATGACCTAGGAATACCACTTGTTCAAGTCAAAACTCACACTTCTTGAATTTAGCATACAATTGTTTTTCTTTAAGAACTTGCAGCACAATCTTCAAATGTTCCTTGTGCTCTTCTTTATCACGTGAATAAATTAGGATGTCATCAACAAACACAATCACAAATTTATCGAGATATTGCTTGAACACCCTATTCATTAGATCCATAAAAGCTGCAGGGGCATTGGTTAAACTGAAAGGCATCACTAGAAATTCATAATGTCCATACCTTGTTCGGAATGCAGTCTTTGGTATGTCTTCTTTCTTGATCTTCAATTGATGATACCCAGAACGCAAATCAATCTTAGAAAATACAGATGCTCCCTGCAATTGATTAAACAAATCATCTATTCTTGGGAGTGGATACTTATTCTTGACTGTTATCTTATTCAACTCTCTATAATCAATGCACAACCGCAATGTACCATCCTTTTTTTTCACAAACAACACAGGTGCTCCCCAAGGAGAATAACTAGGGCAAATAAAACCCTTATCAAGTAATTCTTGCAATTAAACTTTTAACTCTTTCAATTCTGTTGGTGCCATTCGGTATGGTGCTTTAGAAATAGAAGTAGTTCCTGGCATAACATCATCATAAATTCGATCTCTCGATTCGGTGGTAGTCCTGGTAAATCATCTGGAAATACCTCAATAAATTCTTGAACCACATCTACATTTTCTGGCTTTAATTGTGTTTCAACTGAGGTGTCCAAAACACTTGCCAAATACCCAACACAACCTTTATTCAACATCTTTTGAGCTTTCAAAGCAGATATAATTGGTAGGACCGTGAGAATGAGATACCAATAAATATAAACTGTTCTTCCCCAGGTGGCTGAAAAATCACAATCTTCTTGTTACAATCAATTGTTGCATGATATTTGGTAAGCCAATCCATACCCAAATAACCTCAAAATTTAGCATCGATAAAACAACAAGATCTGCATAGAGAGTCCTATCACTAATCTGAATAGAACAAGCCCTTAACATTTGGTTGGAATCCATTTCTTCCCCAGATGGAACAGTCACACTGTACCTTACTTTTAATAAATCTACTGTAATGCCCAATTTTCTCACAAATGCACATGATGCAAATGAATGCGTAGATCCAGAATCTATCAATGCAATTGCAGGTATCCCTGAAATTAAAATAGTACCTGTGACTACAGAAGCATCTGCATCAGCTTGTTCTTGTGTCATTGCATACACTCTCCCCTGAACTTTCCCTTGTACTGTTAGGCAATCCTTTGCTATATGTCCAGGCTTTTTACACTTAAAGCAACGATTAGTACCACTATAGCATTCCCCAAAATGATTCTTCCCACACTTAGTACATTTAGGCCTTTCAATTGTAGAAGAAGTCTGTCCAACTCTAGGACGCTTTTCATTCCCTTGGCTTAATTTTTGCTCTCCTTTCTTCCACTGGTTTAGATTTTTGGAGTGAATACTTGCTTCTTTTGTTGTTGGAATTTCTCAATCTCTTTCTCATCTAAATCAGCCATCAAAGCCTTGTCCACCAGTTCTCTAAACTCTGTTACTAAAGACATTCTCACATCTCTTCTAATTTCAGGATTAAGGCCCCTCAAGAAATGATCCATCTTCTCATTGTTGTCTCTGGCAATGTATGGTACATACTTGCAACCCTATTCAAATTTTCGCACATAATCACATACAGACATCCCTCCTTGTTTTAACTCCAAGAATTCCTTTACTCTAAGTGACCTAGCATCCCTGGTGAAATACTTATCATAAAAGATTGTTTTAAACCTCTCCCAAGTTAGTTCTTCCATATTCACTGCAAGTTTAGCTCCTTCCCACCAAGTTCTAGCATCCTTCTTCAACAAGAAAATTGCACAGAGTACCTTCTCAGCATCATCAATTCGCATGTAGTCAAAGATAGTGTCCAAAGATTTCACCCATTCCTCTGCAACCATGGGATCAGACCCACCATTAAAATCAACCGGTTTCATCTTTCTAAACTTCTCATATACAGCCTGTGAAGGATCTTGTCGAGCTTGTGGTGGAGGAAGGCGCTGATTCTGTTCTTGGGTTCTTTGTTGCATATCTAGTAATTGTTGTATTTGTTCACCGTGCATTCTAGTTTGTTATTGAATGAGATCAGTCAAATTGTCCACCATACTATGATTACCATCATGATCATCCATTATCTTCCTTTTTGGTGCCATGACCTGATATGCATTGCCCAGTCTCATTCCATTCTTTAGCCAATAATAAATGCATAATCATGACAATAACATGGAATGAAATATAATCAATGAACATAAAAGAATAGACATAAAAGCAAATAAACAAATAGTTGACCAAGTTTCCCAACCAGGATGTGTTCATATGCCTTCTTCTGTCTACAGAAACGACTAAACCTCCGCTCTAATACCACAAACTGTAACACCCCTTAACCTAACTACAGAGCCTAAACAAGCTGATACAGTTAAGTCAAGAAATGTTAATTTTTCATCTTTACTAGAGTTATGGTTTTTTAATAAAAGTTCCCATTTTTAGCTATAAGAGAAAGAACTTGAATCATTTTAAACACACCATATACATATATCAAAACTGAGTACATCTGTTTACAAAACCATAACAGAGCGGCTCATTTAAAAATAAAATAGAGTTTTCAAAATAAACTACAAAATAGGTTAAAGCATGGCATATGAACAAATCTCTATCCGGCCGCTCTAGAGACTCAGTCAACCTCTAAACCTGTACATTTCCACCTGCATCACATGAATCTAATGAGCTAAAGGCTCAGTAAGATGAAACTGATGCAATAACAAATAACATATATGCAACCTCATAAATCATTAAATGCAATATTCTATTTAATAACTTTCATTCATAAATCATTCTTTAGGGCCCTTGAAGTGTGGTACCTAACTAATAGCGATAGACCATAGTATTCGAAACCTGTTCATAATGATTGGCCAATAAGAGAACTAATATGGGGTTTCCATACTTGGTCTTTCAACCTCAGGTATTAGCTATATTCTATCTCATTCATTGTGGCTTTCCTATACCGATTTTTCAACCTCAAGTATTTGCCACCAATTGTTGAGTCCGCCGGTCCCTCCCATGTCCCTTGTCTACCCGACCATCAATCAAGTACCATACTTCTTTTTAAAAACCTCATTATACTCTTAATAGTGTCATGCTTCATACCATAAATGCATCAAACATTACATCATTTGACAAACAACAACAATCACATTAAAACATGAACAAACATTATATGATTCTTGTGATACACCAAATGAAAGCTTCAACTTACCTCAAGTCCACTTTGTGCTAGGTGAAAAGGCCAATCTCATTGGAAGATAGGATGTGTTAAAGGTCTAACATAATCAAATCATGTACCATTTAATATCCTTTCTATAAATCATTTAGTCTATTCTAGTTAAAGTTTATATACACTTTTCAATCTTTTGTAAAGAATTACATATCAATTACATAACCTTAAAAACAATGCATACTCCATATTTTACTACTAATTCAAGATATTAAACATTAGGGCAGCTGTTAAATATAATAATTGAAACATAATTATTAGGGCAGCCCCTAAAACATGAACACAATCCGAATTAAAATGACGTAAACTTGATTCTAACTTAAATTGATTCTAACCTTCAATTAAGAAAACTAATTGCTATTGTTTTCAATCATTCAAAGAAACTTCCAAACACAATATAAGCATTACAAAATCAATAGAAACAAGTAAATTAAACAATTTCACAAGACTATCATTTTGCTAAAAATTAGCTTAACTAGCTTGGTTTTGGCTTTAAGTGTAACTTACTTAAGTTTTCAATCATACAAAAGCATACTAAAACATGTAACCATCCAAGATACTACAATTCATCATAAGAATATTGAAAAAGAATATACCTTGATTAAGTTGGATTTAGGCTTCAAAATCAACAGTTTTCAGGCTTAAAAGGATGAAAACTTGTTCTAGCTTGTGTTCTATGGATTCCTATGGATTGAATTCAAATTTTGTGAGTATGAGAGTGTAGAAATTTGGGAGAAACTTAGGAGAATAAGGGCTGGTCATTTTTGAGGTGCTTCCACCAAAAATATGGATGAAAATGATTTCTTTGACCTTTCAAAGAGAGGTAAGTGGAGGGTGATGATTGGTTGCATCATGCTTGGTGTCTTCTCATGCCAAAAGCCACGTTCATGGGCTAAGGAGATGACAAAAATTGATGCTTTGGTGTTATAATCAAGTGCAATGCGGTTTAGAATGGTTTTATGCAACCTAGTCAATCAACCAATCAAATTGCACATTGTGCATACTTTTAGTTTTTGCCAATGTAACATATTTCAAGTAAATATTTAGACAATTAATCACTTTATCATATAACTAGTATGGAGCAATACAAATAATTCATTTTATGGCCATTCAACACATCAATCTTCTTTAACCGAGATACCGAGCTTTTCACTGCAAAAAGGCACTTAAGGAATATGTTAAATCAAGAAATGAAAGTTTGATCTCATATTTCATGTACTAATGCATGTTAAATCATAACTGAAGCATATAATAACAATTATTCATGTTCGTGCAATCATACTATTTGTATGCCATAATTCAATAATGTACATTGATTAGATGAATATTCATACAAAATGCTTATTATTGGCTATATAGGAGAGAATTGAGAATTGGGCATTACACCAAGAATGACTTGTCTCTAAGAATGACTTCTTCTCTCCAAGTCTCTTTGTTCTTCTTGTTTCTTCGCTTCTTCTCACTCTCTCCCCCTCCAAAAACTGATTTGGAGGCTCTTGAATCCCTCAAAATAGATGGAAAATGCCTAAAGAGGGAAAAATACCCATTTTGACCTTACTTGTTCGCCTGGCAGTACCTATTCTGTCCAAAACAGTGTGTGAAGCGAATAGGCGCTGCACTTGCTGTCCAGAATCATTTCTGCAGCATTTGTATCCTCTTTTAACTGATTTTTCACCACATTCTAAGTCAAACTGGCTTTTGGTATCTTCATATGAATTGTAGATATATGTCTTGGATTTTCATTGGCATTTAATCAACTAAATATGACTTTTGTGGAGAGAGTTATGCCTGAAATACCAAGATGTGTCATCCCAAAAAAGTCTAGCCTAGTGCTGACTTTTGAACTTCGTTTTTCTCATTAAGATCGATAGAATTAGATTTTGTGAAAAACATAAAAATTATATATATATATCTTGGATTTTTATTGGTTCAAGAATTAAATCAAAATGATATTTGGAAAAAGATTTATGATTGAAATACAAAAACTGCCATCAATCGCACCACAATTCGAATTCTTTAATATTTCAACCAAGATTTTGGTTTCTTTTCATTTTCTTCTTCTTTTGTCATTACGTACAAGATTTCAAACTAAATGCATAAAAAGTATCAAAAACACTTGAAAACAAACCAAATATTAATCAATATATATATGAATTATTGATATAAAACCAACTTATGAAACACCCCTGAACTTGAAGATTTGCTTGTGCTCAAGCATCAAATGAAATTCTCATAACAATCCCCCTATGAATCAGGTTACCAAAGTCAAGAAATTTTTTTCTAACATCTCATCTCATAATATTAGAAAAATATACCAAGTTTACATGTTAACATGCATATTGATTTCACTTAACTTATAATCTTGTGTGTGTGTGAAAGTAGTAGTTTATCAACTTTCATTTATCATCCGAATAAGTTTATAAAGCCAAGTACTCATATTTGATCCACTTTTGAAGTGCTTATCAAACTCCATAGGCTTGTTTTTCACACTAGTCTCCACTAATGTAGGTAGATCATAGCATTAAATATCAAAAGGACTTCCAAAGCTTATATTGTGAGGTTTGGGTAATGGTGGGAAAATATGAAAAATTGTAGCTAAAAATTACCCATTTACAAATCATACTAGAACCTTCATGAATAAGCACCAACTTATTCATCAATCCCTTCATTTTTATTTATTGAACATCCCATTTTTCTTCTTTTTGATCGTAGATTACCCCCGAACTTATTTCTTTTGTTGTATGCAATAGGGGTCTATTTGTTTTAGGGAGTACAAATAATACACCTCAATTCTTAATCTCTTTATTTTTCTTTTTTTCAATCTTTTCTTCTCTTTATTTTTGTTTTTTTTTTCTCTTTTTTTTAATACAACAGTTCATTCAAGAATGATTATGTAAATGACAAGAAAAAATGGTAGAATATTGATTATTTTTTCATAAAGCTCGATAATGTGTATAGGTTGTCCAAAGAATTATTTCAATAGGCTCAAAAAGGGACAATAGGAATAATCCAAGTATAGATTGGCTTCGAAAGCTCAAATGGTCCAAAAATGGCCAAAATCATCTCCCTAATGTTATGCCACCTAGGATTTTGCCTCGACTAGTGATCAAATAAGTTCTAGAGGTTGGTGGGATCATTTAGAAAATAATTAAACCTTATAAACAGTCTCTAAATAATTAAATGTAATTCAACAAACTACTCAGTGCATTAAAATTCACAAGATCTCATAAAGTAAATAAAATCAAAATTTGATGTTTAGACATATAAATAAACGTACAAATTCTAATATTTACTTTTTTTTTCAAGTATGCACATATTTTATTAGTAAACTTTTCAAACAACAAGCAATAATCCTAAACTTTTGAACTCCCCCCCAAAATTAATATAAACATTGTCTTGAATGATTGAAAGAATTGTAAAACAAGGGGACTTTCCTAAAAATGGGTGGTGTTTACCTTTAACCTGCAAAAATAAGTAAAATATCAAGGTGCAATCATCATGATATGAAACAACACAAAAATAACAACACTCACAAAATAAGAAAAAAGAGCTTGGTTTACCTCCCAATAAGTGCTTTATTTAAAGTCTTTAGCTACACTGAAATTGAATACCTTAGATTGTTTCTCCAAGTGGAAGATTAGACATTTTCCAAATTTCATTGGCATAATAATGTTTCAACCTCTGTCCATTGACACAAAATAATATTCCATCCTTACCTTTGAACTCAACCACCTCAAATGGAAATATCTTGTTGACTATAAAGGGATCGGACCATCTAGATTTCAATTTTCTCGAAAAAAGTTTTAATCTAGAATTGAAAAGCAATAAAAGTTGTTCAGGTTGAAATTCCATTCTCAAGATCATTTTATCATGGCATTGTTTTGTTTTTTCTTTATAGATTTTATCATTTTCATAGGCATCAAGCCTAAATTCCTCAATTTCATTGAGTTGCAACAATTTTTTTCTCCTATTGCCTTTGTATCAAAATTTAATTATTGCACAGCCCAATATGCTCTATGTTCTAGCTCAACGAGGAGGTGACATGTTTTTCTATAAACTAATCGATAAGAAGACATACCTATAGGAGTTTTATATATTGTGCGGTATGCCCACATGTATTATCAAGCTTATGTTCCCAATCCTTTCAATTAATGCTTATCGTTTTCTCAAAGGTTTACGTCACTTCCCAGTTTGAGATTTTGGCTTGTCCATTTGATTGAGGATGATATCCAAGAGCTACCTTGTGTCTTACACCATACTTAGCCAAAAGATTATTAAACATTTTATTGCAAAAATGAGAACCTTCATTACTTACAATTGCTCAAGGTATGCCAAAACGAGTGAAAATATGTTTATGCAAGAATTTAAGCACTACCTTAGCATCATTAGTAGGTGTGGCAATTGCTTCTATCCATTTGGAGACATAATCCACAGTGAGAAAAATGTATGATCAGCCATTTGATGGAGGAAATGGTCCCATGACGTTAATCCCCCAAACATCAAAGAGTTCAACTTCTATCATGTTAGTCAAAGGAAACTCATGTCGTTTAGTAATTGTTCCACTCCTTTGACACCAGTCACATATCTGCACAAAATCATAACAATCCTTAAACAAAGTTGGCTAATAAAAATTGAATTACAATATCTTAGAAGTTATCTTTGTAGGTTCGAAACGACCACCACATGGGGATGAATGATTTATTTATTTTCTCTATTGGAATGCATCTCCGAATCACATAATGTGAACACCTTTTGAAGAGCAAGGGATCATCCCATAGATATGATTTTACATCATGTAAGAATTTTTTCTTTTGATGATATGTGAGGTCCGGGGGTAATAGTTCATCTATAAGATAATTCACAGCATCTGCATACCAAGGTAAATTGTCTTTGATTGCCAAAATAAACTCATCTAGGAAAAATTCTTTAATTGGTCCTTCAAAGTTTTTATTTTTATGCTCCAACCTCAATAAATGATCCGCCACCACATTTTCACTTCCCTTCTTATCTTTGATTTCAAAATCAAATTCTTGAAAAAGGAGTATCCACTGGATTAGCCTTGGTTTTGATCCTTTTTGGCAAAGAGATACCTAATAGCAACGTGATTGGTATATACTATCACCTTGGTACCTACAAGATAAGCACGAAATTTATCAAATACACAAACAACAACTAATAATTCTTTTTTAGTGGTAGTGCAATTTTGTTGAGCATTATCAAATGTTCGACTTGCATAGTAAATAGCCCTGAAAAATTTATCTTTTCTTTGTCCTAACACTGCTCCAACCACATAATCACTAGTATCACACATAAGTTCAAATGGTTGGGTCCAATCTGGTACCACCATAATAGGAGCTGAAATGAGAGCTTTCTTGATGTGATCAAAGGCCTGTAAGCAATCAACATTAAAGTCAAATGGCTTATCTTTTTCCAAAAGGTTGCATAAAGGTATTACAATTTTTGAAATTATTTTAATGAATCTTCTATAAAACTTGGCATGTCCCAAAAAACTATAAATATTTTTCACATTGATTAATGGTGGAAGTTTTTCAATAGCAACATTTTTTGCTCGATCTACCTGAACTCCTTCAGAGGACACACGGTGACCTAAAACAATACCTTTTTTTAACCATAAAATGGCATTTTTCCCAATTTAAAACAAGGTTAGCCTCATCACATCTTTGCAAAACAAGAGAAAGATTATGTAGACATAAATCGAATGAGGAGCCAAATACTGAAAAATCATCCATAAGAACTTCCATTATGTTCTCCACCATATCATGAAAAATTGCCATTATGCATCTTTGAAATGTGGTTAGGGCATTACATAATCCAAATGGCATTCTTCGAAAAGCAAAAGTACCATAAGGGCTTGTGAATGCTGTTTTCTCTTGGTCTTCAGGTGCTATGACAATTTGATTGCACCACGAATAATCATCAAGAAAATAATAGTATTGATACCCTGCAAGTTTGTCTAAACATTTGATCAATAAATGGGAGGGAAAAATGGTCTTTACGAGTACCTTTGTTAAGTTTTCTATAATCAATACATATTCGCCAACCTATAACCGCTCTTGTTGGTATCAATTCATTGTTATCATTTTGAATTATGGTCATGCCACCCTTTTTTGGAACTACTTGAACCAGACTCACCCAATAACTATAAAAAATTGCATAAATAATTCTGGTATTTAACCATTTCAAGACTTCATTTCTTACAACCTATTTCATTGCAGGATTTAGTCTATGTTGATGTTTAATAGTTTGTAAGATTCTTCCAATAAGATTTTCTGCATGACAATTGAAGGACTAATACTTTTTAAATCAGAAATTAACCAACCAATAGCAAATTTATGCTCTCTTAAAATACGAAGCTATTTCTCAACCTCTAAAGGAGATAGGGATGCAGAAACAATTACCGAACACATGTTGTTTGCACCTAGAAATTCATACAGTAAATGCTCGGGAAGTGCTTTCAACTCTAGTGATATTATTTGTTCTTTGATTGTGGTATCTCATATTGCTTCCTTGCATTTATCCCTTTTCAGCTTTACCTCTCCTGATTCAAGAAAGAGCAAGTAAGGTATTAAATCCTCATTATCAATGTCATGGTGATTACCTTGCATTATGGAATGAACAATGCATTGCTCTAAAGGCTCGGTAGGAATTTGTTTGATAAAATGATCATGCAAGCAAGTTTCTAATATTTCAATACTATTACAAATATGTGTGGGTTCGCGCGATCCCGGGAAACGTATACGCAGTGGAATTTAGAATTTTTCAAAAATATAAATATACATTACATCACATGTAATTAAAACGAATCCCGCAACCTTTTCGCAATTACTCAGTTGTGCGTTTTCTGATAGTTAAAGGAAAAAAGTTTCAAAAACCCTTACCTTGATTTGTACTCCGGCTGATGTAAGGATTGAAACGATTCAAATTGTTATCCTTACATGAAAGTATCTCCATGTTCTTCAATTCAAAACTCCTTTGATTGAAATCTGATTTGCTTCTAGGATCCCAAATGTTATTTCTCTAACGGTATCCACACCTTGGATACCCACTCACAATTGAATCCTATGCTAATAGTTTTTGATTCGATAATTCTATCCTAGAATGATTTTGTTTGGAATAAGAACACACTAACAATTAGTGTTTTATGTGTTTAATTTAATTCTTAATATAATAATTGAATCAAGAATTAAACTAGAAAAAATATTGGTGAACTTTTGAAGATTGAAAGGAAAGGAGGGACGAATTTTTGGAGATGAAGAAAACTATTTTTCTTCAAGAGAGAGAGGTTGTTTTTCATGTTTTTTCTTGACAAAAATCTGCAATAAAATCCCCATAAAAACATCCAAGAAGATTGTCAATAAAAGCTACCACATGTCCTTTCCATGTAGGACTCTTCTTCCTTTCTTATCTCCAACTCTTTTAGTAAGTTTTCTTATCCCATAAAAACTTTCCTTTTTCCTTATTACCTCTTAGAAATTGAATTCCCAATTCAACTTCCTCTAGGAATTGGATTTCCAATCCAATTTTCTAATGGGCTTCCTACAAGCTCACAACTAATGGGCCTAGGCCTAAGTGATCAATTAGGTTATACTTTAATTGATTCAATCAATTAATTAAATGTTCTAATTGGGCTCCATAATCCAATTAGGTCCAATCAATTAATTAAATTAATTTAACCCCATTAATTAATCACATTAATTAATTTAATCTAAATACTTGGATTAATTTCTAGGCTAGAAATGGACTTGTCCAAGTTTTGTGTGTGACCCCTTAGGTTCACTTTAAGCTAGCCGTGGGCTCCCAACTCTTGTGACTTAGTTGAATAATTAATTGTTCTGATTAATTAATCTAATTAATTAATTCTCTTGGAATTAACTCATTAATTCCAAGAACCCATACGATATGGGAAGCACTTAGCAATGCATCATGACTCCTAGTCTAAGGTGAATGTGCGAACCTATTTCAATTATGAATACCATGCAGGTACAGTCCTTCTGTTATCTAATCTCCCAATTAAGCCTAGGGCATGGATGTTAAGTCAAAACCCTATTAGCTTAATAAACTATATTTTCATTCCTAATAGCTTGACTCGATAATGAATAATTAGAAAAACCCACGTCTAATTTTCAATCAACCTTGGCCAAGGATTTTCACCTATTCATCTAGATAGATGATGAATCCTTTATTGGCCACTCATTAATCTCCATACATGTAGATGTTACACCCAATATAAGCCCCTTGTGATTGTCATGCAATTAGAAAATACATCAAAGTATAATATGTCATGCACAAGATTACAATGGTGCCTCAATTCTAAGGACTAATTCTTGCACTATCATAACAAGAAAATTCCCATTCGATAATAGAATATTTTCAATTGGGAATTTTTAGGTGGGGTTGTTTAGTGTACTTGTTTCTAGTAAGCACCCACATACATGCACTAGTGTCTCCACACCAATACTTATAGAATGAGGCATCCTCCTTTCGAGTCTGCATCGTATGCACAAATCTCAATAGGATCATTGATATCCCATCTCATTGATCCTTGACTTGGAACGTTTTAAGATCACAGCCTTAGAGACATATTCCATGATCACTATCATATGCGCAACCATACCCCATAGCTATATATGATCTAAGGACTTTATCTAATTCTTATGATAAATTTAAGATAAAGATTGTCATTTAAATGATATTAATATAAATAAGAATGATTCACAAGAGTATAAGAATGGCCAGAACAATTGGCTCGTTTGGCACTACTCTAATAATCTCCCACTTGCCTTAGAGATAATTATCCTTGTATTAAGGCCCATCCTTCCCAGATATCCTTCAAATACTTATCTAAAGGGTTAAATCAGTAGGTTTGCTATGTTTTTGTCGAGGTAAATCTTTCCACACTAATACTGTCTCTACTAATGATTTTTAGAATCACGGTATCGCTAATCTATTTTTACTTGGATCCTTTAATGAGACCTTGGCTTCTTTGCTTGTGCAATAGCTCCTATTGTTATCGCAGTACTCCAGTACTCAATCAATAATGGTTGGACCTACATCTAGCATTTAGATGAAGTTCCTTATCTAAACAATCCATTTTTGCAGCATCGTATGCCCAGATGTATTTAATCACGGTGGTGGAATCCACAGTTGTTACAAGCTTGGAACTTTTTCCAACTAACCATCCCACCATTTAGGATGAACATGAATTTAGACATAGACTTCAAGTCATCTACTTTAGACTAAAAACTAGATGAAGCATCTAAGTTTTAGTTCTCCATAACTGAACTCTAAGAAGAAATCCTTAGTGCTTCATAAGTACTAAAGATTGTCTTTAGACTTCTAATTCTTTTTGCATCAAATTGATTGATATTTTGCTCATAACACTTAAAGCATTTATGATATCAAATCATGTACATAGATTTGCATATTTTAGGCTTTCTTTCAAGGATGCATAAAATATGTGAGTCATTATTTCTCTTTTTTTCAAAAGTCTTTGGGGACGAGGACTTCGAAAGAAAAATTCCATTGACTCATAAACAAGAATCTCTCCTAGGATTCTTTCATGCTAAACCCTTTTAGCATCTAATCTATGTACTTGGATTTAGGATAATCCAAGCATCCTTTCAGATCTGTCACCATAAATCTCAATCCCCAATCGCTAAGATGCTTATCCCAAATCCCTCTTGGAGAACTTTGTAGATGACAAGTCTCAATTGACTACAACATTTCTACATCACCTTTATGAGTAAAATGTCATCAATGTAAAATACAATAATCATCACCATACTCCCACTAACCCTTTTGTACACATATGGCTCATTCGCATTGCTAAGGAAATCAAACTATTTTATTGCTTTAGAGAATCCAATATTCCACATTTAGAAAATTTATTTTGAGTTCTTAACAGATCTCTAAAGCTCACAAACTTTTTGCTTGTGTTTTTTTGATATAAAGACTTCATACCGCTTAACTTTTATCCCTTTCTCTATACCCCTATTGAGAAAGATGGTCTTCATATCCCTTTGCCATATCTAGTAGTGTAATATGTAGATATAACTAGCATACTTTGAATGGACTTTAGAATCACATCTGGTAAAATGTATCATCAATAGGCAACACCTTGACTTTGAGCATAATACTTTGCTACCAGTCGTGCCTTTATAGGTCACCATCTCCCTATGTTCTTCAATTTATTTTTGCAGATCGATTTGTAGCTAATGGGAACCATTCCCACTAATGGATCCACTAAGGTCAAACCTTATTAGAGTATATAAAGTCCATTTTAGATTGTATGGTATTTTGCCAATTTTCAAATTAATATCATACATCATTACTCCTTAGTTAAATCAATATTTAAAAAGGAGATCCTCCTTGCTGCTCTCTAGCAAGAGACTCTTATCGTATAAGTAGCCCCGAGATCCTTTCAGATCTCATTGGAGGTTGTGTACTAGAAGTTTTAGTAATTTGTTCATACACCATTGCCACTCGTGAGATAAACTGTGGTTCTTGAACTGTTTCAAGTTCTATGATCTAGCAATTTCTATCTAATAGAAATTCCTTTTTCTCAAGAAGATAGTGTCCCTAGAAAACAAACTCTTTTGTTCGTAGGAACCGTAGAAATAGTATTCTTTAGATTCATTTGGATACCCCACAAATTTGCATAAGCTGGATTCACATCCATCCTATCTCCCACTAACTGCTTTAAAGAAGCATGCCCCTTTATACCTTTAGGTATATATGCGAGGGGTCTTTTACCACATCATATCTCATATGATGTTTTGAGCACTGAGTTAGATGATATCCTTACTTGATAAGAATATCATCGATTCTAGGGTAAATTCCTAGAATGAAGGAGGAAATAAGTAAAACTCAACTTGGATTCACTTAAAGTGAGAATCTAATTCTCCGTTTGATAATCAAGAACTTACCACCTTAGTATTCTCTTCCTTGATCACATCGATAGATTTAATACTTTGGCCAATTTAATTCTCTACTTCATGTCTGAATTCTTTGAACCCTTCAAAGGATCTTAGAATAATGAAGTAAGAATAGTTCACTTGTACACTAACACTTATGGACTGCTTACGTCCCTTTGGATCACATCCAAAAGCGTGGTTTGCTCCATTTGTCCCACAAATAGTGAGTTAGTCATGTTTTCCTAGAGATAAGATTTACAAGTTGGCACCTCATGCAAGTCCAAAAGTTCAAGCAAATGTACCATCTTTTAAACTCTTTCTTTAGAGATATGACCTAATCTAGCATACCATAAGTATGCACTATTTTGATTATCTAATTCTTAGATTACTTTGTTGATTATATAGCATGGAATGTTGGGATCGTATAGTTCATTTGTCAATGTAGCAAAGACAATTAACTAATACTATCCTAATTTCATCCAGAGTTAAGTGGATCATTCCTATAACCAATAAAGCAACACTTACTTTATTTTCAAGCTTCAGGATTGTCCTTTATCTTAGTCTCCATTTTTCTTGTCATCTACTGCAACCCCTTGCAAATATGGGATCATATCTGATATCCAATATCCAAAAAAAATTTATCAACCTTAATGGTTGATATTAACAATGTATAAACTTGGATTAGAACCCTTTCTAATTCAACTAAGCAAGCCAATACTTGTGTTTTCTCTTTCTATGCCCTAAATTAGGAAGAGATGAAGCAAAAAAGAACTTGAGGGTTGTATAGTGATACAATCATCAAAGAGTTGATTACCCATAGAAATATTTCATGGGCTCATAAAATTGGAGTGTGAAATATTTTCATTGGACCTCAAGCTCACTAGGAAATTTGATTTCCCAAAATTCCATTAGGAGTGATGGAATTCGAAGAAAATAGTGGGAGACATTTAGTATTAAAGACCTTATATTAAATGAATATGTTTTTCCCATAGTTTATTCATTTTTTGCTTCATGCATGTCTTGTAGATTATTGGATGTGAAATATTTCCATTGGACCTCAAGCTCACTAGGAAATTTGATTTCCCGAAATTCCATTAGGGGTGATGGAATTCGAAAAAAAAAATAGTGGGTGACATTTAGTATTAAAGACCTTATATTAAATGAATATGTTTTTCCATAGTTTACTCATTTTCTGCTTCGTGCATATTTTGTAGATTATACTACTAAAATGGAAAAGAATCCACTTGCAACAATCCTTGAACAAAACAAATTAACTAGACCTAATTTTGTCGATTGGCTAAGAAACCTGAAGATAGTTCTTCAGTCAGAGAAGAGAGCATATGTCCTCGACACTGCGCCTCCTTCGGTACCACCGGAGGATATTACTTCAGAGGATTATGTAGGTTATTTACGTCATGTTGATGACAATCTGCAGGCTCGATGCTACAAGCTGGCATCGATGTCAAATGAGCTGCAGAGGAGGTGAATACTTAAGCACAGAATTTTAGATTATCTAAAAAAGAATGGGAGTGGACTCCTTCTACTACTCCCCAACTCAATGGAGTTGCGGAACGCAGGAATCGAACTTTGTTGGACATGGTTCGATCTATGATGAGCTTCACTTCATTACCTTTTTCATTCTGGGGCTATACCTTAGAAACGACGGCATATCTATTAAATAGGGTGCCATCCAAAGCCATGCCCAAAACACCATATGAGATGTGGTATGCAAAGACACCTTCCTATAAATACCTTAGGGTATGGGGGTGTGCTGCTTATGTGAAGTAGCTAGTGGGAGATAAGTTGGATATGAGATCCAACTTATGCAAGTTTGTGGGGTATCCAAAGGAGTCTATTAGATACTATTTCTATGATGCCACGGAACAAGGGTGTTTGTTTCGAGGAATGCTACCTTCTTTGAAAAAGAATTTCTTTCAGATGGAAGTGGCAATGTCGTAGAACTTGAAGAGGTTTAAGAACCACAAAACACCCCAACTGACGCAGTAAATGGTACACCAGCTGATGCTGGACCCTCTAAGGCACAATCTCTTCGAAGATCTGAAAGGGTCTCAAGGGTGCCTAAGAGGTACAACTTGTTGTTAGAGAACAAAGAAGAGGGACTCCCCTTGGATAATGATCCAAGAAGCTATGGAGAGGTGATGTCTGACATCGACTCAAAGAAGTGGCAAGAAGTTATGCAGTCTGAAATGGACTCTATGTACTCCAACAAGGTATGGACTTTGGTGGACCCAACACAGGGAATTGCTCCCATTGGCTGCAAATGGGTCTACAAGCGAAAGCTTGGAGTAGATGGAGAGGTAGTGACCTACAAGGCACGATTGGTAGCAAAAGGTTATACTTAGAAGTAAGGAATTGATTATGAAAAAACTTTTTCACTAGTAACGATGCTTAAATCCATACGGATACTATTAGCCATATCTGCATATTATGACTATGAGATATGGCAAATGGATGTGAAGACCGCTCTTCTTAATGGAAACATTAAGGAAGAGATATATATGAAGCAACCAGAAGGCTTCATATCCAGTGGGAGCGAGCAAAAGTTTTGCAAGCTCCAGAGATCCATTTATGGACTTAAACAAGCTTCGAGGAGTTGGAACATCCAATTTGATGAAACGATCAAAATATTTGACTTTCATAAGAACCCGAATGAACTATGTGTCTACAAGAAGGTTAATGGGAGTGCAGTTACATTTGTTGTGCTCTACGTTGATGACATCCTACTCATTGGGAATGATGTAGGGATGTTGCAGTCAATGAGGACTTGGTTATCTAATCAATTTTCTATGAAGGACTTGGAGATGCATCTTTTATCCTAGGGATAAAGATCTATAGAGATAGATCCAGAAGATGATCGGACTATCCCAGTCCATATATATAGACAAAGTGGTAAAAAGGTTTAGCATGGAAGAATCCAAGAGAGGATTCCTGTCTATGAGTCATGGGGTTTCACTCTCTAAAGTTATATCTCCTAAGACACCTGAAGAGAGAGAAAGAATAGCTCGCATGCCTTATGCTTCTACAATAGGGAGCATAATGTATGCAATGTTATGTACAAGGCCTAATATAGCACATGCTCTGAGTGTCACGAGCAGATATCAGTCCAATCCAGGAAAAGAACACTGGAAAGCCATTAAGATGATCCTCAAGTACTTGAGAAGGACTAAGGATGTCTTTCTAATATACGGCAATGGAGAACTAAAACTGGAGGGATATACAAAATCTAGTTTTCAGTCCGATATAGATGACTTAAAGTCCATGTCCGGATACATATTCACCTTGAATGGTGGTGCGGTCAGTTGGAAGAGTTCCAAGCAAGAGATGACTGCAGACTCTACCACCGAAGCTGAATATATTGTTGTATAAAATGCAGTAAAAGAAGCTATTTGGATTAGAAATTTCATCCAAGGGTTTGGTGTAATTCCATCTATTGTTGATCCAGTTATGATTTACTGTGATAATAATGGAGCCATTGCGCAAGCAAAAGAACCAAGATCTCATCAAAGATCCAAGCACATAATGAGACAATATCACTTGATCAAAAAGATCATTGGTAGAGGCGACGTCATTGTGGATCGAGTTGCCTCAATAGAAAATATAGCAAACCCACTTACTAAGCCCTTATCATAGAAGATATTCGACGGACATCTTGAGAAGATGGGCCTTAGATACATGGGCAATTGGAGCTAGGGCAAGTAGGAGATTGTTAGAGTAGGATGCCCAACGCCCCAATTAGATTGGGTGTATTATACTCTTTTGCTTTTGTAAAGATAATCTTATTGGGAATCATATTAATAAAAAAGGCATTTTCTTTATCTTATATCTTACATTTTTTAATTCTGCACATTATATAAAGTCATTAGACCAAATTTAGCTATAGGGCATGATCGCACATATGATGGCAATCATGGAACATGCCTCTAAGGCTTTGGTCTTAAATAAATTCCGAGTCGAGGGCTTTTTGAGATGGAACATCAAATAGCTCAGTAAGACTCGTACATATAATGCATGCTCGTGAGATGAGAATGTTATATTTTATTAGCATTAGCGTAGAGACGTAAGTGCATGTATGTGGGTGCTTGTTAGGAAACAAGTACATCGAATATAGACCGCAAGAAATTCTTAGTTAAAGGCTTTGCCCGTCGAAATAAGAATTTCTGTATTGCGATAGTACATGACTAGTCCTCAGACTTGAGGCACGATGGTAGCCTTGTGTGCATCCTACAGTACTTTGATATATCTTCTGATTGTTTGACAATCACAAAGGGGGTATGTTGGGTGTTGCACTGGTGTGCATGGAGGTTTGTCAGTGGCCAACATAGAATTCGACCCTTATCTTTTTAAACAAGGGAATCTCATGTCTTTTTATAGTTCATGATTCAAAAACCTTGGCCAAGGCAGTATGAATTGTGATTCATCAATAATCATTGGAACTTGAAATGGGATCACAGTTATTGAATCATTTAGGGTTTCGACTTATAATCCATGTCTTAGATTCAATTAGGAGATTAACTGTCGAAAGAACCGTACGTGTATAGTACTCGCAACTGAAATAAGTTTACTCGCTGTTTCACCTAAGATTAGTTTGTCATGATTACTTGCTATGTGTTTTCATGAATAGTGAGGTTCTTAGAATTAAGGAGTTGATTCCAAGCGGATTAATTAATTAGATTAATTAATTGGAATAATTTTTATTCATAAGTTACAAATGTTACAAACCCACTACTAGCTTAGTAGTGAACCTAAGAGGGTCACACATCTTTATGGAAAGTAACATTTCTAATTTTAGATTTTATCCAATGGTTGAAAATTAATTAATTAATATTGATCAATTAATTAAGGGTTCTATTTAATTTAATAGTTAAATTAAATTATTTAATTAAGTAATTGGATTATTTAATTGGACCTAATTTGATTAGAAAGCCCAATTGGAGTAAATTAAATTAATCAATTGGATTAATTAATTGGAATTGAATCAATTGAATTGATTTGGAGATTTTTGAGTCCAAGCCTAAAATAAATGTGGATCACTTAAAAAGCTCACTAAAGTATGAAGAGAATAAATTAAATAAATATAATTTATTTAATTAATATATTTATAGATAAATAAATATAGTGACCAATTTTATAGGATAAAATTGGCCACTAAGATTTAATTTATGTATAAATATAATTATAGTATATATATATGATATATATCTATGTTGATATTATTTGAAGAGTTTAAATTAATATCAACAATGTATATAGACAATTTTGATGATTAATGTAGTCTCAAATTAGTTCACATACAATAGAAGAGTGAAAAGAGAAGAGTTCTTGGAAGATTTGGAATCCTTCCAAGATAAAGTTTTGAGGTAGTTCAAAATAGAAAAACTTTCCAAGAGTTGGAAAAGGATTAAAATTTTCAGCCCTATATATATGAGGGATGAAAATTACATAATTCAATTTAAAAATTTGAGCAAAAATATTTTTGTTTAAAGTCTTCTATTTTTACTCTTCAAGAAAAGAAAAGAATGAAAAAGAAAATCAGTTTTTTGTTATTTTCTTCATATTATTATTTCAAGAACTTAAAGAATCAATCTTTATTGTTCTTGAAAATATACTTCGGTTCTAGATTAGTAAACAATTAAAAGGATACTAGTGAATCCTTTTGATTAGTGTTACTTTTCGTATCGTGAACCTGATAGAGGGGAGACACTTGGATTCCTGCGAGTTCTGATAGTCCAAGATAAGCAATTGATTGCTTCATTCCCTACAACAATCAGAGTGCACGAAAGGTATAATCTGATTTTATATTTATTTATATATTCACTTGAATAAGCGCGATCGTCTAAATCGCTTTCGAATCAAGGGGGTTAAATTTATATTGATAAAAATTTTAATCTTTCGCTGCGTATACCCCTACGATTATAGCGAACCCAACACTTTGATGGACCCACCACAGGGAATTGTTCTCATTTGCTGCAAATGGGTCTACAAGCAGAAGCTTGGAGTAGATGGAGGGGTAGCGACCTATAAGGCATGATTGGTAGCAAAAGATTATACTCAGAAGTAAGGAATTTATTATGAGAAAACTTTTTCACCTGTAGCGATGCTTAAATCCATACGGATACTGCTGGCCATATCTGCATATTATAACTATGAGATGTGGCAAATAGATGTAAAGACCGCTTTCCTTAATGGAAACATTAAGGAAGAGATCTATATGAAGCAGCCAGAAGGCTTCATATCTAGCGGGAGCCAAAAGGTTTACAAGCTCTAAAGATCTATTAATGGACTCAAACAAGCTTCGAGAAGTTAGAACATCTGGTTTGATGAAATGATCAAAACGTTTGACTTTCATAAGAACCCGGATGAACCATGTGACTACAAGAAGGTTAGTGGGAGTGCAGTTACATTTATTGTGCTCTACGTTGATGATATCCTACTCATTGGGAATGATGTAGGGATGTTGCAGTCAACGAGGACTTGATTATCAAATTAGTTTTCCATGAAGGACTTGGGAGATGCATCTTTTATCCTAGGGATATAGAGATAGATCTAAAAGGATGATCGAACTATCCCAGTCTATGTATATAAACAAAGTGTTAAAAAATTTTAGCATGGAGGAATCCAAGAGAGAATTCCTGCTTATGAGTCATGGGGTTTCACTGTCTAAGGTTATGTCTCCTAAGACACCTAAAGAGAGGGAAAAGATAGCTCGCATAGCTTATGCTTCTATAATGGGGAGCATAATGTATGCAATATTATCTACAAGGCCTGGTATAGCACATGCTCTGAGTGTCACGAGCAGATATCAGTCCAATCCATGAAAAAAACACTGAAAAACCGTTAAGATGATCCTCAAGTACTTGATAAGGACAAAGGATATCTTTCTGATACACGGTAATGGAGAACTAAAACTGAAGGGATATACAGACTCTAGTTTTTAGTTTGATATAGATGACTCAAAGTCCATGTCCGGATATATATTAACCCTAAATGGTGGTGCGGTCAGTTGGAAGAGTTCCAAACAATAGACAACTGCAGACTTTACCACTAAAGCTGAATATATTATTGCATCAGATGCAACAAAAGAAGTTGTTTGGATTAAAAACTTCATCCAAGGGTTGGATGCAATTCCATCTGTTGTTGACCTAGTTATAATTTACTGTGATAATAATGGAGCCATTATGCAAGAAAAAGAGCCAAGATCTTATCAAAGATCCAAGCACATAATGAGACGATATCACATGATCAGAGAGATCATTGGTAGATACGACATCATTGCGGATAGAGTTGCCTCAACAAAAAATGTAGTAAACCCACTTACTAAGCCCTTAGCACAGAAGATATTTGACGAACATCTTGAGAAAATAGGTCTTAGATACATGGGCAATTGGAGCCAGGGCAAGTGGGAGATTGTTAGAGTAAGATGCTCAACGTCCCAATTAGATTGGGTGTATTATACTATTTTGCTTTTGTAAAGACAATCTTATTGGGAATCATATTAATAAAAAGATATTTTCTTTATCTTATATCTTGCATCTTTTATTTCTGCACATAAGATAAAGTCCTTAGACCAAATTTAGTTATGGGGCATGGTTACGTATATGATGGCGATCATGGAATATGCCTCTAAGGATTTGGTCTTAAATAAGTTCTAAGTTAAGAGCCTTTCGAGATGGGACATCAAATAGGTCAGTAAGACTCACACATATAATGCATGCTCGTGAGACGAGGATGTCACATTCCATTGGTATTAGCATAGAGACATAAGTGCATGTATATGGGTGCTTGTTAGGGAACAAGTACACTGAACATGGCCCGCAAGAAATTCTTAGTTGGAGGCTTTGCCTAACGAAATAAGAATTTATATGTTGTGATAGTACACGACTAGTCCTCAAACTTGAGGCACAATGGTAGCCTTGTGTATATCCTGCAGCACTCTGATATATATCTTTTGATTACTTAACATTCACAAAGGGGGTATGTTGGGTGTTGCACTAATGTACATGGAGGTTTGTCGGTGGCCAATATAGAATTTGACACTTATCTTTTTTAAACAAGAGAATCTCCTATACTTTCATAGTTTATGATTCAAAGACCTTGGTCAAGGCAGGATGAATTGTGATTCATCAAGAATCATTGGAGCTTGAAATGGGATCACAGTGATTGAATTATTTAGGGTTTCAACTTACAATCTATGTCCTAGATTCAATCGGGGATTAGTTATCCGAAGGACTGTACGTGTATGGTACTCACAACTGAAATAGGTTTACTCGCTATTTTACCTAAGACTAGTTTGTCATGATTACTTACTAGGTGTTTTCATGGATAGTGAGGTTCTTGGAATTAAAGAGTTGATTCCAAGCGAATTAATTAATTAAAATAATTATTATTCATAAGTTGCGAATATTACAAACCCATTACTAGCTTAGTAGTGAACCTAAGAGGGTCACACATCTTTATGGAAAGTAACATTTCTAAATTTTAGAATTTATCCAATGGTTGGAAATTAATTAATTAATACTGATGTATTAATTAATTAAGGTTTTTATTTAATTTAATGGTTAAATTAAATTATTCAATTAAGTAATTGGATTATTTAGTTGGACTTAATTTGATTAGGAAGACCAATTGGAGTAAATTAAATTAATTAATTGGATTGATTACATTAGAATTGAATCAATTGGATTGATTTGTGGATTTTTGACTCCAAACTCAAAATTAATGTGGATCACTTAAGAAGCCCACTAAAATATGAAGAGAATAAATTAAATAAATATGATTAATTTAATTAATATATTTATAAATAAATAAATATAGTGACCGATTTTATGGGATAAAATCGGCCACTAAGATTTAATTTATATATAAATATAATTATAGTGTATATATGATATATATCTATCTTGATATTATTTGAAGAGTTCAAATTAATATCAACAATGTATGTAGATAATTTTAATGATTAATGTAGTCTCAAATTAGTGCACATAAAATATGAGAGAGAAAAGAGAAGAGTTCTTGGAAGATTTGGAATCCTTCAAAGATAAGATTTTGAAGTTGTTCAAAATTGGAAAACTTTCTGAGAGTTGGAAAGGGATTAAAATTTTCAGCCCTATATATATGAGTGATAAAAATTACATAACCAATTCAGAAAATTTGAGCAAAAATTATTTTGTTTAAAGTCTTCTTTTTACTCTCCAAGAAAAGAAAAGAAAGAAAAAGGAAATAAGTTTCTTGTAATTCTCTTCATATTATTATTTTAAGAATTTAAAAAATCAATTTTTATTGTTCTTGAAAATTTACTTCGATTTTAGATTAGTAAATAATTAAAAGGATACTAGCAAATCCTTTTGATTGGTGCTGTTCTTCCATATTGTGTACTTGATAGAGGGGAGACATTTGGATCCCTACGAGTTCTGAATGTTCAGGATTAGCAATTGATTGCGTCATTCCCTACAACAATCGAAGTGCATAAAAGGTATGATCCGAATTTAATATTTATTTATGTATTCATTTGAATAAGTGTGATCGTTAAAATTGCTTTCAAATCAAAGGGGTTAAATTTATGTTTGATAAAAATTTTAATTTTTCATTACGTATACCCCTGCGATTATAGTGAACCCAACAGAGAGGCATTTATGGAATTTTGTCAAGTTCACTTTGGTACGAGATGGATATATGTAGAATTAAATTGAAATAAAATGCTAAAAAGATTGGCACTTGCATGTTCAAATTGCAAGATGGCCATGCTATTATTCTACAAAATATCCAATGTATAAGAATTTGTAGAACTTGATTTTTACAATTGTTCTTCTAAGATTATTTATTTTACTTGAATCTGTGTTGTGACTTGGTTAGTATCTACTAAAAGATACTGTGGTACTTCACATTTTGAATGGTTATGGTAATGAATTATAACCAATGTATTATGATTACTACATTCATGTTACAATTAATGTCTGTTTTCTAAGAAATGTAAATATTAATTTATACACCGTATGTGCATGATCAGGTCATAATGGATAGAAATATAAACTAGTAAGAGAAAACTCTTCGAGTATATCTTTTACAGTTAACTATCAACTTCTGTTGTAAGTTCATGTTGGAACCATTCAAAAGGTTATAGACTGAGCTTTCTTTGCTATTCATTTTTATAGATTTCAGTGACCAAATTTATGTGAAGGTTATAGAGGCATAGGGTCTCATACTTCATTACATTTGTAAAATATTCAAGTGGATCATATCTATCTGATATCTCATAATCTGAAATACTAGAGTATTTTAGAATATGAGAGAGCATCAAATTTATATAATTTCGAGACTAGATCTAAGGTGTGAATGATTTTTCAATCATTTAGATGATCTACATGTTGGGTTCACTATAACCAAAGGGGCAATAATGATAATTAAATTTTTTAAATAAAACTTGTAATAAGTTTATCGTATTACCCTCGGTTTCACAACGATATTACTCATAGTGATTTATAAATTAAATTTAAAAAAAGTGATATAATTCGTTACCCTTCTTGAACTCTTCGATTTGCATGATAGGCTTGAGACAATCAATTGTTGGTTGGTTGTGAAACTATCACCAAGGAGTCCACACATCCTCCCTCTAAAAAATTCCATACCTTGGACTATAATAACTGAAAAGAGAGAACTTGCTAATGTTCTTTCTTTTCTTTTTCAAGCCTAAAAGTGAGTGAACACTAATCTTTAATCCAACCGATGGAATCAAAGATTAAGTGTTTATAATTATTGTTCTTAATCTAACTAGAAGAAGAAGAAGAATATACTAGGTTATTTGAAGAACAATATAGAGAAGAAGAAAACATTATTCTTTTCTATTTGCTAGTGGCCGATTTAAGAGAGTGTGTAGAATATGGGATTTTATCTTCAATCTTCTATTGGAATGGTGCCTACTAAAATTAGGTCAAATTTTTTTTAGCCCCAATGTAATCCCTTTATGACTATCATGCAATTAAAAAATACATCAACATAAGACATAACATGTACAAGGTTACTATGGTGCCTCAAGTCAAAGGACTAGTCGTATACTATCGTAATATAGAGATTCTTAATTAGACAAATAAATTTTTCAATTAAGAATTTCTGGCAGGTTAGTTCAGTGTACTTGTTCTCTAACAAGTACCCACATATATGCACTTACATCACTATGCTAATACCTACGGAATGAGACATCCTCCTTATGCGAGCATGCATCGTATGCGCGAGTCTATTGGCCTATTTGATGTCCCATCTCAAAAAGCCCTTGACTTGAAACTTATTTAAGACCAAATCCTTAAAGGCATATTCCATGACTGCCATCATATGTGCGACCATGCCTTGTAGCTAAATATGGTCTAAGGACTTTATCTAATGTGTAAAAAGAAAATGCAAGAAAGTGATATTTAACAAAAGAGAAGGGTACAATACACCCAATTTAATTAGGGTGTCAGGCATCCTACTCTAACAATCACCCACTTAACCTAACTCCAATTGCCCATGTATCTAAAGCCCATCTTCTCGAGATATTTATCAAATACATTATGTGCTAAGGACTTAGTCAATGGGTCTGCTACATTTTCTACTGAAGCAACTGTATCCACAACAACATCGCCTCTACCAATGATCTCTCTGATCAAGTAGTATTGTCTCATTATGTGCTTGGATCTTTGATGAGATCTTGGCTCCTTTGCTTGTGAAGTGGCCCCATTGTTATCATAATAAATCATTATTGGATCAACAATAGATGGAACTATACCCAACCCTTGAACGAAGTTTCTTATCTAAACAGCTTCTTTTGTTGCATCTGATGCAGCAATATATTCAGCCTTAATGGTAGAGTTTGTAGTCGTTTCTTGCTTGGAACGTTTTTAACTAACCGCATCACCATTCAGGGTAAATATGTATACAGACATGGACTTGGAGTTATCTATATCAGACTAAAAACTAAAGTTTGTATGTCCATCCAGTTTTAGTTCTCCATTATCGTATGTCAAAAAGATATCCTTAGTCCTTCTCAAGTATATAATGATCATCTTAATAGCTTTCCAGTGTTCTTTCCCTAGATTAGACTGATATTTGCTCGTGACAATGAGAGCATGTGCGATATTAAGCCTTGTACCTATTATTGCATAAATTATGCTCCTAATAGCAGATGCATAAGGCATACACGTTATTCTTTCTCTCTCTTTAAGTGTCTTGGGAGACATAGCCTTAGAGAGTGAAACCCCATAACTTATAGGTAGAAATTCTTGCTTAGATTACTCTATGCTAAACATTTTTAGCACTTATCTATGTACATGAATTCGAATTGTCTGATTATCCTTCTAGATCTATCTTTATAGATCTTTACCCCTTGGATAAATGATGCATCTCCCAAGTCCTTTATGGAAAACTACTTAGACAACCAAGTCCTCGTTAACTGCAACATCCATATATCATTCCCAATAAGTAAGATGCCATCAATGTAGAGCACAACAAATGTAACTGCGCTCCCACTAATCTTATTGCAGACATATGGTTTATCTAGATTATTATAAAAAATCAAACATTTTGATTATTTTATCAAACTGGATGTTCCAACTCCTCAAAGCTTGTTTGAGTCCATAAATGGATTTTCGGAGCTTGTAAACCTTTTCCTAACTCCTACTAGATATGAAGCCTTCTGGCTAATTCATATAGATATCTTCCTTAATGTAAATATTAAGGAAAGTGATCTTCATATCCATTTGCTATATTTCATAGCCATAATATGCAGATATGACCAGTAAAATCTGGATGGACTTAAGAATCGCCACTTATGGAGAGGTTTCCTCATAATCAACTCCTTGCTTTTGAGTATAACCTTTTGTAACTAGGCATGCTTTATAGGTCACTTCTTCTCTATCTACTCCAAGTTTCCACTTGTAGACCTATTTACAGTCAATAGGAACAATTCCCTATGGTGGGTCCACTAAGGTCCATACCTTGTTGGAGTACATAAAGTCTATTTTGAATTGCATGGCTTCTCGGATTATTATCCAAGAGGAGTCCCTTTTCTTTGTTCTCTAATAAAAAGCCGTACTTATCAAGTACTCTTGAGACCCTTTTGGTTCTTCGAAAAGGTTGTGCCTCAGAGGGCCCAACATCAACTGGTATGTCATCTAATGTAATAGTTGGGACATTCTGTAGTTTTTGAACTTCTTCAAGTTTCATGACTTTGCCACTTCTCTCTAATAGAAATTCTTCTTTAAAGAATGTGGCATTCCACAAAACAAAGACCTTTTGTTCCTAGGCATCATAGAAATAGTAACCAATAGACTCCTTTGAATACCCTACAAACTTTCATAAGCTAGATTTCATATCCAACTTATCTCCCATTTGCTACTTCACATAAGCAGCATGCCCCATACCCTAAGGTATTTATATGAATGTGTCTTACCATACCATATCTCATATGGTGTTTTGTGTATGACTTTAAATGACACCCTATTTAATAGATATGCCACCATTTCCAAGGCATAACCCCAGAATGAAAGAGACAATGAAGTGAAACTCATTATAGATCGAACCACATCCAATAAGGTTCAGTTTATGCGCTCTGCAACTCCGTTAAGTTAAGGAGTAGCAAGAGGAGTCCACTGTGAGAGAATCCAATCTCATTTAGATAATCTAAAAACTTTGTGCTTAAGCATTCACCTCCTCGATCAGATCAAGAGTCTTTATACTTAAGCTAATTTGTTTATGTACTTCACTTCTAAATTCTTTGAACTTTTCAAAGACTTCAAACTTGTATCTTAAAAGGTACACATAACCATACCTAGAGAAGCCATCAGTAAAGGTTAAGAAGTAGTTATAGTTTCCTCAGGCACTAACACTTAGTGGACCACATACATTTGTATGAATCAAATCCAATAGATTTTTGGCTCGCTCCACTTGTCCAACAAATAGAGATTTGGTTATTTTTCATTTTATGTAGGACTCACATGTTGGCAATTCTTGCTTGTTCTTTAGGTCAAGTAATTGTGCCAACTTGTTATCCTTTTCTAAAAAATATGCCCTAATCTTACATATCATGGGCTCTTGGAACTATGATTATTTAACATTCTTTTATTTTGTTGAATTGTAAGAATGGGGTTATGGGGAGTAACACAATATAAGTAATTCCGCAATGAACTTGAATAAATAAAATCAGAACATTTGAAAATGGAATAATTTTCATTCTCAATGGTAAATCTAAAACCTTCTCAATCTAAAATCGAAATAGAGTTAATGTTCTAAATAATATTTAGAACATTAACATAATTGTTCAAAACTATTACACAACTATTCTTAAAAGATAGATTAACAGTGCCAATAGCCAGTGCAGCAATTCTTGCTCCATTCCCTATCCTTAGGACCATCTCTCCTCTATCTAGTTGTCTACTTCTTGTCATTATCTGCAAATCATTGCAAATATGTGAACCACAACTAGTATCTAATACCTAAGAAGCATCGTTAACTGATAAGTTAACTTCAAAAAAATAGATACCTGAACTCTTTAGGCTTGCAAGTTACTTCTTGTAATTTCTCTTCCAATGACCTGGTTTACCATTGGAATGACACTTGTCATTGGCTTAAGAAGAAACCTTCTTGACACCACCCTTTGCCTTTGGCTTGTTGGGTTTGGAAGAACCCTTTTCTTTCCTCTTACCTCTCTTAGTATTTGTAGTCTTTGATCTAAAAGAGGATCCAACAACCATGATTAACTTGTCATTTTTCATGGTGGACTCAACTATCTTTAACATGTTCATAAGCTCAAGAAGACTAGTCTCCAAGTTGTGCATGTTAAAGTTGACAATAAAGGTGTCAAATAAGGGAGATAGAGATTACAGCAGAAGGTCCGTATAAAGTTTGTTCACTATAACGACTCCAAGGGACATAAGCCTTTCAATGAGGGCTATCATCTTCAATATATGATTAAGGACTAAAGAGCCCTCAACCATATGATATCTGAAAAGCTCCTTTGAGATTTGATATCTCATCAGCCTAGTACATTCAGCATATAACTTTTGCAGGTGAAAGAGGATCCCATAAGCAATATCCTGATCCTCGTTCTACGTTTAGAACTCATTTCACATCAATGCCAACATGTAGCATCAAGCTTTCATATTATCATCAACATGGCATAGGTAATCTGCATAAGCCTCTAAAGCAATATGCTCTAGTGGAATCGAAGGAGGCATGGCATCAAGGACATATGCCCTGCTCTCAGATTGAAGGATTATCATAAGGTTTCTTAGCCAATTAGCAAAGTTTGGCCTATAAATTTATTTTCCTCAAGGATTGTTGCTAGTGGATTCTTTGTCATTTTAATAGAAATATCTACAAAATTTTAATGAAGCAGAAAATGAGTACACTATGGGAAAATCATATTCATTTGATGTAAGGTCTTTAATACTAAATGTCTCCCACTATTTTCTTCGATTTCCATTGCCCCAAATGGAAGTTTCGAAAATCAAATTTCCTAGTGGGCTTGAGATCCAATGGACATATTTCACACCCAAATTTTATGAGCCCATAAAATATTTCTATCGATGGCCAACTGTTTGATGATTGTATCATTATACAATCCTCAAATTTGTTGTGCCTTACCTCTTCCCATATGCCCAATTTTATGAGTCCATATGGTACTAAGTGTTAAACAACACCCATCAAATGTTTGTGTAGATGGAGCATCAAGATGTCCCATGACTCATGACCAACAAATAACAAATCTACGACCATCTCTATGCTTGGTGGAGATCACAACTTTCCAACACAAGACCACGCCATAACGTATGACCAGTGATAAAGTGTGGTAGCATTGTCATGTCTCTATCTTTGATAATAGGCATGGAATGATAGGTCCTGCCTAACTTGTCCATTTTTGTTTGAAATCGAAAAAATTCTCTTTAAGTTTCAAAAAACTTGGGGTTTTCAATTTTTCAATACCTCATTAATTAAATTACTAACTGGGTTATTTAATGCTTATCATCATATGTGCACAAGTAAAAGCATTAAATAAAATCTAACATACATTTCTATGCAAAAAGCGATAGGATGATCATGGCTAACCTTGGCGACCCATTTGAGCCATAAAATAGGTCAAGGTCAATCTAAGGATAGAAATATAAAGAATTATTCTATTACATTTCATTTTTGTACCCATACATTCATGGGTCTTGAATCTCCTATTCTTTGACATTTTTATTTAAATACCCATAAAAGCATGAGACTTTAAGCTTCGAACGTCCTCTATTTACAAAATTTAAAACAGAAACTCACTTTCTATTCTACTTTCTTTGCAATAAATTAATGCAATACAAAAACATAATAAGAGGCTCGTAGGCCTCAAAAACCCAAAGATAATTAAATCATCCAATCACATTAGTCATAGGCTTATGATCATCCCTAAATAAAATATGCAATAAACATTCTTCACATAAATTTTAAAGCAAGTAAATTTACCAAGTTGTTAAACAATGCATTTTCAAGACTTGAACACAATATTCTATTTTATGAAAAATAATTTTTCAGCATTTTAAAATTAACAATTATTTTAAAAATTTCAAAAATATAATATTTATCAAAATTACATATAAAAGGATCACTCTACAGTACATCATTCAACCAAATGCCAAACTGCCGCCAAGTCGCACGGGCACCGCTAGGGCATAAACATCCCCTGCACACAGTAGCCTAGTGGTGCGCGCACGGGCGACAATCGCCCTTGCGGCTGCTGCCTCATAGTGTACAACCTCACGCGTTCAACGCATGAGCTCTAGGTCCAAATGCATCGTATGCCTCAGTTTAACATTTTAACAAATTTAAAACATTTTACATGCAATTAATAAAATCAATTGTGTCCAATTATTGAAAATAAAAAAATAACAAAGCCATATTTATCAAATAAATATTCAAAATGAATCACATCAACTATTAATAGTGCGAACCATGGCTTCGATACAACTATTAGTTTGACTATAATCAAAAGGGTAAATACAACGAAAATTAATATTTTAAATAAAGCATACAATAACTTTTCATGCATTACCCCTGGTTTCACAGCAATTTTACGATCGATGTTATTAACAGTTTATTTAAAAACAAATTTTAAATAAAAGTGATATGATTTATTACCCTTATCGAACTTTTTGATTTGAATGGTAACCTTGAGACAATCAATTGCCGATTTGTTGAAAAATTTATGGCAGGTCAGTTCAGTGTACTTGTTCTCTAATAAACACCCCCATATATACACTTTCATCACTATGTTAATGGCTATGTAATGAGACATCCTCCTCATGCAAGCATGCATCATATGTACGAGTCTATTGGGCTATTTGATGTCCTATCTCAAAAAATTCTTGACTTGGAACTTATTGAAGATCAAAGTTTATAGAGGTATGTTCCATGATTGTCATGCCCCATAGCTAAATATGGTCTAAGAACTTTATCTAATGTGTAGAAAGAAAATGCAAGACATAAGATAAAGAAAGTGCCTTTCATATTAATGTGATTCCCAGTAAGACTATTTTACAAGGGAGAAGTATAATATACCCAATCTAATTAGGGCGTTGGACATCCTACTTTAACATACCTACTGAAGAAAAAGTTACAAGGTAATTTACTTGTAATGCCCAATTCTCTCCTACATAGCCAATAATAAACATCTTGTAGGAATATGCATGGCATACAAATAGCATGATTGCACGAACATGAATAATTGTTACTATGTGCTCCACTTATGCTTTAACATACACTAGTACAAAAAATATGAGATCAAACTTTTGTTTTTTGATTAACATATTACTTAAGTGACTTTTTACAGTGAAAGGCTCGATATCTCGATTAAGAAAGATTGATGTGTTGAATGGCCATGAAATAAAATATTTGTATTGCTCCATACTTGTTACATTCTAAAGTGATTATTTGCCTAAATATTTGCATGAAATATGTTACATTTGGCTAAGAACTAAAAGCATGCAAATGGTGTAATTTGATTGGTAGGTTGACTAGGTTGCATGAAATTATTCTAAACCACATTACACTTGATTATAACATTAAATCATCAATTTTTGTCATCTCCCTAGCCCATAAACATGTCTCTTTGCATGAGAAGACAACAAGCATAAGTTAACCAATCATCACCCTCTACTTATCTCTCTTTGAAATATCAAATAAGTCTTTTTTAGCTATTTTTTCTTGTGGAAGCTCCTCAAAAACAACCAGCCTTCTTGTCCAAAGTTTCTCTAAAATTTCTACGCTTTCTTACTCACAAAAATTAAATTCAATCCATAGGAATCCATAGAACACAAACTAGAACAAGTTTTTACCCTTTTAAGCTTGAAAACCATTGATTTTGAAGCTTAATTCCAACTTAATCAAGGTATATTCTGTTTCAATATTTCTTAGAATTTATAGTATCTTGGATGGTTACATGTTATATTATGTTTTTATATGAATAAAAACTCAAGTGGGACGAACTTAAAGCCAAAACTAAGCTAGTTAAGTTAGTTTCTAGCAAAATTGATAGTCTTGTGGAAGATGCTTAATTTACATATTTCTATTAATCTTGTAATGCTTATATTGTGTTTGGAAGTTCTTATGAATGATTGAGAACAATAGCAATTAGTTTGCTTAATTGATAGTTAGAATTAATTTAAATTAGAATTGAGTTTACTCATGTTATTTTAGATTGTGTTTAAGTTTTGGGGCTGCCCAATATTTATGTTTGGATTATTAGTTAATTAATGGTTGCCCTAATGTTTAATGTCTTGAATTAGTAATAAAATATGAAGTATGCATTGTTTTTGAGGTCATATAATTGATATGGAATTATTTACAAAAGATTGAAAAGTGTATGTGATTTTAATTAGAATAGATTATGTAATTTATTAAAAGAATATTGAAAGGTACATGATTTGATTACGGTAGGCCTTTAATACATCTTATATTCTAAAGAGATTGACCTTTTCACTTAGCACAAAGTGGACTTGAGGTAAGCTGAAACTTTCATTTGCTGCATCACAAGAATCATATAATGTTGTTCATATTTCAATGTGATTGTCATTATTTGTCAAGTGATGTAATATTTGATGCATTCATGGTTCATGAAGTATGATACTACTAAGAGTATAATGAGGTTTTTGAGAAGGAAGTATGGTACTTGATTGATAGTCGGGAAGACAAAGGACTCGGGAGGGACCAGCAGAACCAACAAATAGTGGCAAATACTTGAGCTTGAAAAATCGGTATAGGAAAGCCATAATGAATAAGGCAGAATACGACTAATACCTGAGGTTGAAAAACCAAGTATGGAAACCCCGTATTATTTCTCTTATTTGCCAATCATTATGAATAGGTTCCAAAAACCATGGTCTATTACTATTAGTTAGGTACTATACTTCCAAAAACCACGGTCATTTACATGTACGCTATTTGTTATTGCATTAGTTTTACCTTACTGAGTCTTTATCTCATTAGATTCATATGATGTAGGTGGAAATGTATAGGTTTAAAGGTTGACTGAGTCTCCAGAGCGGTCGGACAGAGATTTGTTCATATGCCATTCTTCGAGCTATTTTGTAGCCTATTTTGAAAATTTTATTTTATTTTTAAATAAGCCGCTCTATTATGGTTTTGTAAATAGATGTACTCAGTTTTGATTTATGTATATGGTGTGTTTAAAATGAAAAGAAAAAATAAATAAATTCAAGTTCTTTCTCTTATAGCCAAAATGGAAACTTTTATTAAAACCATAACTCTAGTATTGATGAAAAGTTAACATTTCTTGACTTAATTGTATCAGCTTATTTAGGTTCTGCACTTAGGTTAAGGGGTGTTACATTACTATAACTAATTCACCTACATAAATGGTGTTTCAAGAGAAGGAATAGAAAGTTGTTTTTATGTAACGAGATCTATGAAAACTCAAGTTAATTTGTTAATTTTCTTTAGGAAAGATTTTTCAGTTAACTTGATCTACATCTATATTTAAAAACCTTCATCATTGATATTTTCTATTCCGTAAAAGCTATGGACAGGTAAATGGTCTGATCTAAGCTAACTCAGAAATTGAGATTGATTGTCTCTGTTCATAAAGTTTTTCACCACTTAAATTTTGGAAGCAATAACTATTTTTCATCATAAGTGATCTATCAGGCACATAGCCACTAGCTAAAACATTTAACTCAAGCAAGATTTAATGTTTTAGGATTTTTCCTCGTAGGATCACTCTCTAGAAATATGATATTCTACGATCTAATGTGAATCACTCTTCCATGTCCATATTCACTTATGAGCATATACCCCTTAGACTATTTATTACATCTTTAAGATATGCATTTATTATCTCTCAAAGGTGTAAGAATATTTATTGCTTCCTTGGAGTAGGAGTCATTTTATTCAAGTGATAAAGCTAAAACCGAATCAGAACTTTAAGCAAGTACAAAACAGTCTTCAAAAGATTATGTAGAGTCTAATAGACTCTACATGTCCTACAAAAGTAATTAAATTAAAGCAATGGAAGAATACTATACAACTATGAAATCTGTTAGCATGTGTGATAACTATAACTCCCCGGTAGGTTGTCGAGAAGACGATTATTAGGTTTGTGGTAGTAATTTCTCTAATGGCAAAAGTATAGTCAAATGTGGCATTTAGGTTATTGTATTATTTAAAGATTTGATTTGCAGAGTTGCTATAAGCTACAATTTTTAGCACAACATCAAATGCCAGATTCTATAACATCAAACCAAGTTTACAATTTTGGTTAAACAGTGGAACAAGTATATTGAGAATTAATGTGTTCTCAAAATATAACCAAAGGCTGATATTTATTATGAGGTGTAAAGTTTTCGTAGTGGTTAAAAAGGTTATACTATTGAAGATAAACCTTTTCACTGATGGTGATGTATGCCTCTATTCTATTTTCTTAGTTTTATGGATATCTAAGATTTAGAATTGCATCAAATAGACTAAAGACTCCATCAAATGGAGAATAGAATTAGGTATAGAAACCTATATGTAATGCTTGAAAGATTCCATAATAAAAGGGTAAGAAGATAAAGTTTATGAATTTAAAATCTTCATGACCCAAGGGTCAGTTTTTATGAGGATGGTACACGAGACTTCATAATACAATAATCTCATAAATTTTCATCATTAAGATGAAGACCACTATTCTCTTGTGAAAAAGTCTATTAAGAGGTTTATAATTCATTCTCTTTATTGGTGATATCATATTAGCTAAAAAGATAAGGAATATGTATAAGCCATTGAGATATGGTTATCCTTTAACTTATGAGTTAGAGGACATGATTAGTAAAACTCAGTATTTTGTGTTAAAATACATGCAATCATTCAGAAGGCATCTTACTTTATGCTAAGAGCCATATTTGTAGAATTTTAGAACAATTTATAATGAAGTGTTTTAAGCTCATAAATAATCCTATGTCGTGAAGTTTCAGCCATAAAATATATCTAACGAGTCCAAAAAAAGTGTATAGACCACTATATCTCAATAATTGTTGTTTAGAGCTTGGTATATAATGAGGCAAGCACTTGCTCTGAGTATTAGTTATTCCATGAATGAGAAAGTATCAGTAATACCCAAACCTCACACTACTCACTTAGTCAATATGATTCATGCATTACATGTTAATTTGCATTAACATTTATATGGCATCTTATGTAGCATTCTTAATCGTTAGACCTCTAATGTTATCACATGATGTTAGTGGTTGAGATCTTATAACCTAATTAAGAATTCTACATTTAGATAAGGAAAAAAATATATTGTTCAATATAATGGATATTCATTGGTTATATGTTATAATTTTGAAAGTGTTGAAGGTGTTACAAGTAAGCTTATATGATTCAATTCAATTAGATCAAGGTGTTTTAAGAGTACACATCCATAAATTAACATACGTGGGATATTGGACATGATATAAAGTGATTTAAGTGTCATATTACAAGGTCCATATATGCATATGATTTTAGAAATGTAAACTAGACAATCATTTAAGAATTGGATTTCAATCGATTTAGAGATCGAATGAACAATTATAAAATTAGGATAGAATTTATTATCCGATCATACAAAAATTAAAATACGTTGTAAATAGATAAATAAATATTGAGAAACACTAGATTAGAGTTGTATAAGGTGTGTATAATATCATATTTGAACACCTCATGCTTGACACCTCTTGGTTGAATACCTTTACTCAACAACTTATGGTTGAACAGCTCATGCTTGATACCTCATGGTTGAACACCTTATACTTAACACCTCATTCTTTGATATCATAATTGTTACCATCTCATTCTTTGAAATCACAAGTGTTGCCATCTTATGCTTTGACACCTCAACCTTAAGCTACCACCTCAAACCTTTATTCACTATTAAGCACTAACCCATGACTTTAACCATCATTGAGTTATTTCACCTTCAAAACACTTTCCTTAAGCTCTCCAAGTTGTCCACTAGGTGATCTCAATTAAAAGATAAGGCAAAGGAGGCAAAGTGAAGTATTAACTGACAAGTTAAAGCTAAATTTATGCATAGGTGATGTTCACTCACGGTTTTGGAATTAATTATAATATTATTTGAGAGTTTTATGATTTTTAAAGCTTCTATTTAAATATGAGTCTAGGTTATGGATATAAGTTTTGAGAGGTTAGAAATTGAAATATGGTTTGATATTTGAAGAGATACTCAAAATTGTCATGATAGAACTTGCAGTTTTTGTGCTCTAATAAGGGGACAAGTTTTGCTAAAGTAAATTAGTGAGTTTTGGCAATTCTATAATATGATTACATTTTTCTACATGTTAGCTAAATGTGGTAAAAATTTGGGAGTGATTGAATGTGATACCCGAACCTCTCACAACTCACTTGCCCAATGTGATTCATGCATTGCATGCTACTTATATGCTAATTTGCATTAACATTTACATGGCATCTTATATAGCATTCTTAATCGTTAGACCTCTAATGATATCACATGATATAAGTGGTTGAGATCTTATAACCTAATTAAGAATAAGAAAAAGAATAGATTGGTCGATATATTGGATATTCATAGGTTATATGTTATAATTTTGGAAGTGTTAAAGGTATTACTAGTAAGTTTATATGATTCGATTTAATTAGATCGAGGTGTTTTAAAAGTATACATCCATAGATTAACATACTTGGGATATTATACATGATATAATATAATTTAAGTGTCATAATACAAGGTCCATATGATTTTAGAAATGCAAACTAGACAATCATTTAAGAATCAGATATCAATTAGTTTGGAAATCGAATGAACGGACATAGGAATTACCTATGGGAATGATGGTGACTAAGATAGGTTGCAACCAAATAAGAATATGTGAGACACACAAGATTAAGGCTGCAAGATAAGGGAGAAAATCAGATTATACCATTACATGCCACCTTAAGCTTTGCCACCTCATGCTTTCTTATTAAGCTTAAGCTAACACCTCAAACCCTTTACCCTTAAGCCTCGACCAGACCTTCATTTCAGCCATTTTCATCTTCAAAAATCTAAGTGCTCCAAATTGATTCCAAGTTGAAATAAAAGCAAGAAAAGTAAAGGAGAAGTAATTACCATCAAGTTTAACCTCAAAATCTGCATAGGTAACACTTATCTACAGTTTTGCCTTTAGTTTTCAGATTATTCTGAATGGTTTTATTGTTTACTAAGCTTTAAATATCTCTTATAAAAGTTTTAGGAAGTTTTTAGTTAGACTTTGGTGCACAAAGAAAGGGTTTTTGATGACAAACACTTAATAGGAAATACTTGTGGCAGAAACTGTCACCTTACTATTTTCTTGTCTTTTAGGCTTCAAAAGTGTATGGTATATTGAATAAAACCTATAATTATTACCATTTACATGTCCATACATGAGTTGAGAGTATTTGAATGAAATTGTATCGATTAGAAATTGAAATAGAGAATGATATTGGAGAAATACTCAAACTGCCAAAGTAGCAAAATCTGTTTTAGTGTGCTATGAAGGAAACTGAATTGGGGGAGCTAAATCCATTAGTTTTGGTAAGAATATAACCTGGTTGTCTCTGTGTTATGTTATATAAGTGTGGTAAAAATTTGGGAGAAATTGAATATATGTAAGGGTGCCAAAACTATTAATGGACTTACTGGGCAAGTTGTTGGGGTTCTTATAGGTTTTGAGGATTAGTGTACGTGGATGACGACCTGTTGTGTTGTGTTGGGGGAATATTCTAATTTTAACATTCATTATTATTATGTAAATTTCTGACTATATATAAAGAGCTGCAAAATGCAAAATATCCTTACTTTTTCCGAAAGTAAAGGCTATTATTTTTATTCTTGAGTCTCTCATATTATAATTTTGGAATGTCGTGTTCTTACAACTCTTGAAATTTGGTAGTAAATTAGCCTGAGAGTAGCGTGACTGTGATGGGTGTTGTGTTTTTATATAAATAGTTATTTTTCTATATAAAGGGTTATAAGTGTGAAAACACTGTTTCTCAAAGTGGTACATTTGACAAAACTAAATATATATATACTCACATGCACACACATGTGCTACATTATCAAAATTATTGCTATACCAATATCTATATTTAATGTTGGGGGATGTTACATTGAATGTTCTTAAGGATGTCAAAATTATCATGCAACTAAATTGGGCAGCAAGAAAATATGAAAACGTGAATCTGTCCCATTTGATAAGTTACCATATTTCAACCTAAACATGTTGCTATTGAGTTCTAACAATTAGGTACATGCTATTAGAGTTATAATACTTAGATTACATGATGTTTACATGTATTTAAGATGTAAAATTAAAGTATTTGAGGGACTATATTGGGTTCTAGTTTGTAAAAGTTAGATTGTTACCTATATAGCTTGGTGTTTAAGGTCTTAGTATGAGATTTTGTACTTTCAACCTTCCAAATTGGGGATAGTGCTTGATGTTGGGTAATATTATAGACTATTTTTTATATAAGGTTAGAGAGGAACACTAAACAAATCTAGACTAAGCCACCAACCAAGTAAAAGATAAGCAAATATCCATTTGCAACTATAATACGTGAACATAGTATGTTTTGAAGTATTTATACCTGATGTGTTGATAATATTTAAATTGATTGGATGACAAGTATATTATGTACCTTAAGAGACTTATGATTCTTGAAACATGTTGAGAGCAAGATGATTTGCATTTTATATTGAATATACCATGCATGAGCATTTACATGTGCATGCATGGCATACGAGTATAGTTGAGATTCTTGCATGCACGATATGATTTGAGAAATGATTTTCATATATGAAGATATATTCATAGGATGCATGCTTGTATGATATTTCAGGTACCACAAGTGGGATACTTCTCAATAGATCACAAGAGAAGACAGGGTGTAGACCTTTGGTGATCACAAGAGGATGGTCCACTTGACTGTGCTTTTATTTTGATTGATGTTGCAGATGAGATACTTCTCGAGTGATCACAGGAAAGATAGGGTGTGTACCTCTGGGGGTCACGTGAGTATGGTCTACTCGAGTGCATTAATCTGTTATTAGCCATTTGATTATTAATATTAGGGAAAGCTCTTCCAGCGCATAGTAGGTGGGCCAAAGTCCCTATAAAATGAATTGATTTTGAATAAAAACTCTTTGATTTATGTATACTCAAATATGGCACAATTCTAGCTTCATATCTTAGAGATGAGCTGCATGAGATTTTATATCATACTCTTGGCATGCATGATTTTTACTTATTGAGTATTATCTCATGTAGTTCATGCATTGCAGGTGAACATGGTAAGACTTGAGATCCTTTGTTTACTGGGTTAGCAATGGAGCTCCTACAACTTTCACAAATCAATATACATGGATGACGACCTATTGAACTATTTTGTGGTTGTTCTTTTAATTTTATAGTCTATTGTATTATATTAGTGACTTTATCATGTAATTACTTTCAAAACACTATTATAAATGAGTTTGAGTTTGTGATAATTTTGATAGACCTTGTTATTATTCAAATAACTATCTATGTATATACAGTGTTACAGGATGTGAAAACACTTTACTTTCATCACTGTTTTGTCAAACTAACTAGCTGGAAAAAAATATTATACACACGTATACATGCACAAACTATGTTGCACTGTTGTTTCTATATACGTATACATATTTTTGGGAAGTTGTAATGGAGAGGTATCAGAGCCCAGGTCTTGATTCTGTAGACTGTCCATAGACTGTCCATGTACATGATATTGGAACTTGTGGAGCATAGCCATGCCAATAAGTTTTTTAAGTTATAACGCATTATATATTTTAGGAACTATATTGGTCATTTGTTATAAAACTGTGCATAGTCATGGTGAGAAGAAGGGATGAAAGTAGTAATGTAGCCAAAACCCGAGGAGAGGAGACACCTATTCCAAATAATGATCGTGGTGTTATCATTAATCAACTTACAATGCGTATTAAACGATAATTAGAACAAATTCAATAACTTATCCAACAACCACAACCAAGAGTAGAATTGGTGGAGATAGTTGGGGAAAGATTCAGAAAATGAAACCCACCGGTGTTTAAAGATGCATTAGATCCTACAATTGTAGAAGATTGATTAAGAATTTTGCAAAATATATTTTAGTACAGTCGAGTACCTGATACTATTGAGGTTAGTTACAATGTGATAATTCATTCTAGAGATTCAAAACAAACTAACTATGTTTTAAGAGATTGTGTTATTCCTATTAAAAATAGAGAACTCTACGCTGATTTAATTACATTGGCCATGAATGACTATGATATGATTTTGCGTATGGATTGGTTGTCAAAGTATCGTGGTACTATAGATTGTTAGAGAAAGATAGTAACTTTTCATCCTCTTGGAAAGAAATTGTTCACCATTATTGGAATTTTAAAAAACTCCAAATTCCTGATTATATTAGTATTGAAAACACAAAGATTATTTAGTGAGTGTTATGAGCACTGAAGAACAACACTATCGATCCTTAATGAAGTGCCAGTTGTTTGGGAGTGTCCAGAAGCATTTCCTGATCATCTTCTTAGATTATCGCCAGACCGTAAGATAGATTTTGTCATTGAACTAAATCCAAGAGCACCTCCAATATCTAAAGCTCCATACCAAATGGTTCTAGCTGAGTTGAAAGAATTGAAGATACAAATACAAGAATTATTCAATAAAGGTTTAATCAGACCCAGCTTTTCACCATAGGGTGCACCAGTTCTATTTGTACGTAAGAAGAATCATACAATACAATTGTATACAGACTACTGAGAGTTAAATAAAGTTACAATCAAGAATAAGTATCCTTTGCCTAGAACAGAAGATTAAACTGATCAGTTCCAAGGTACATCTATATTTTAAAAAATTAATCAGCGATTTAGGTACTATCAACTAAAAAATAAAATAGGATAATATCACCATGACAACATTTACCATGAGATATGAACATTATGAATTTTTGGTGATGTTGTTTGGGTTGACAAATGCTCCAGTAGCTTTTATGGATTTGATGAACTGGGTATTTAAAAATTTTCTTGATAGATTCGTTATTGTGTTTATTGATGATATCCTGATTTACTCCAGCACAAAAAAAGAGCATGGTGAACATCTGAGAATGGTTTTAGAGGTTCTGAAGGAGAAACAACTATATGCTAAATTTAAGAAATGTGAATTTTGGTTGGATCGAGTTTGGGACATGTAATAGCAAGAGCAGGAATATTTGTAGATCCAAGTAAAGTAGAAGCTATTAATAACTAGTCACAACCTACTAATCCTTCAGAAATACAAAGTTTTTTGGGTTTACCTGGATATTACCATAAATTTGTGATGGGATTCTACTTTGATGCAATTAACCATAAAATGTGCGATATTTAGATGGACAGACGCTTGACAAAATTTTTAGGAATTGAAGAAGAGGTTAACTTCAACTCCTATTCTTTCTATTCCATAAGGTACTGGAGGCTTTGTGGTTTATAGTGATGCTTCAAAAAATGGGTTGGGATGTGTATTAATATAAAATGGTAAAGTAGTTGCTTATGCATCCAGACAGCTTAAAGAGTACGAAAAAAATTATCCTACACATGATTTGGAACTTGCTGTAGTGGTGTTTACACTTAAGATATGGAGACACTATTTATGTGGTGAACAATGTGAGATATATACTGATCACAAAAACTTAAAATATTTCTTCACCTAAAAAGAGTTAAATATGCAACAACAAAGATGGTTGGAGTTGGTGAAAAATTATGATTGTGTTATCAACTATCATACTGGTAAGGCTAATATTATGGTTGATGCATTGAACCAAAAATCAACACAAAATACTGTAGCTTTAACTTTGACCCAGAAACCATAATTAATGGAGCTACAGAAAATGGATGTAAAGATTGTACAACAGGGATCAGTGGAGGCCAAATTTACAATTTTGACACTTTAATCGACCCTAATTGATAGAATTCAACAGGGGCAACAAGTTGATGAATAAGTTACTAAAATGATGAAGGATATTACTTTAGGAAAGTTTTTTGATTTTCATTTGTCAAAAAATGGTGTCTTGTGATTCCAAAAAAGACTATATATGACTAATGTAGACAACATTCGGGATGATATTTTGGCAGAGGTACATTCAACGCCATATTCAGTGCGTCCAGGAGCTACTAAAATGTATAGAGATTTGATAATGCATTACTGGTGGCCAGGTATGAAAAGAGATGTTGCTCAATTTGTAGAACAATGTAACACCAGTAGGAACCTTGCAATCTTTATTATTCCAGAATGGAAATGAGAAAGAATTACGATGGATTTCATGTCTGGATTACCCAAAATAGTTAAAGGTCATGATGCTATTTGGGTTATTGTTGACAGGTTAACTAAATTTGCTCACTTTCTTTCAATTTGTTCCACCTATTCCATGGACCGTTATGCACAGATATATATACACATGAAGTGGTCAGACTTCATAGAGTACCACTATCTATTATTTCTGATAGAGATTAAAGGTTTTTATCAATGTTCTGGAAGAGTTTACACAAGGTATTAGGAACACAATTATCTTTCAGTACTGCATATCATCCTCAGACTGATGGACAATCAGAGCGAACAATAAAAATATTGGAAGATATGTTTAGAGCTTGTGTATTAGATTTTCATGGTCAATGGAGCAAATTTTTACCTTTAGTGGAATTCTCTTATCAGTCCACTATTGGAATGGCCCCCCTATGAAGCATTATATGGTAGAAACTGTAGATATCCAGTTTATTGCGATGAGCTTGGTGAAAAGAAGCTTTTGGGCCCAAATACGATTCGAGAAATGATAGAAGCTATGACACAAATTCATCAACAAATGCAGACTGCCTAAAGCTGACAGAAAAGTTATGCAGATCAAAGAAAAATAATGTTAGAATTTGCCGTAGGAGATCAAGTATTTTAAAGATATCTCCAATGAAAGGGATTATGCGGTTTGGAAAGAAAAGAAAGCTCAGCCCTAGATATATTGGTTCATTTCATATTATTGAACGAATTGGGGATGTTGCTTACAAACTAGACCTACCTGGATCAATATCTCAAGTGCTCAATGTATTTCATGTATCCATATTGAGGAAATATATTGCAAATTCATCTCATATTTTGAAGAATGAACCTACAGAGCTGAAAGTAGATTTGAGTTATGAAGAAAAACCTGTAGATATTCTTCTACGAGAAGTAAAATAACTCAGAAATAAAAAGATCTTATTGGTTAAAGTATTATGGAGAAATCAATCAACAAAAGAAGTTACTTGGGATGTGTATTAATGAAAAATGGTAAAGTAGTTGCATATGCATCCAGACAACTTAAAGAGTACGAAAAGAATTATTCTACACATGATTTAGAGCTTGTTGTAGTAGTGTTTGCACTTAAGATACGAAGACATTATTTATATGGTGAACGATGGGAGATATATACTGATCACAGAAGCTTAAAATATTTCTTCACCCAAAAAGAGTTAAATATGCGACAATAAAGATGGTTGAAGTGGGTGAAAGATTATGATTGTGTTACCAACTATAATCCTGGTAAGGCTACTGTTGTGGCTCATGCATTGAACAAGAAATCAACATAAAATACGTCAGCTATAGCTTTGATTCGGAAACTAAAGTTAATGGAGCTACAGAAAATTGATGTAGAGATTGTACAATAGGGATCAGTGGAGGCCAAATTTGCAACTTTGACACTCCAACTGACTTTGATTGATAGAATTCAATAGGGACAACAAGTTGATGAATATTTAACTAAAATGATAAAAGATATTACTTCAGGAAAGTCTTTTGATTTTTAGATATCAGAGAATGGTATTTTACGATTTCAAAAAAATAAAAGACTATATGTACCTAATGTAGATAACACTCAAGAAGATATTTTGGTAGAGGCACATTCAACGCTATATTTAGTGCATTCAGGAGCTACTTAAATATATAGAGATTTGATAATGCATTACTAGTGGCCAGGTATGAAAAAGATGTTGCTCAATTATAGAATAATGTTTAACATGTTAATAAATAAAGGTAGAACATCAAAGACCATCAGGAACCTTACAATCTTTATTTATTCCATAATGGAAATGGGAAATAATTACTATAGATTTTGTGTTTGGATTACCCAAAACAGTTAAATGTCATGATGCTATTTGGGCTATCATTGACAGCTTAATTAAATCTACTCACTTTCTTTAAACTTTTTTCCACCTATTCCATGGACCGTTATGCACAAATATACATACAGGAAGTGGTCACACTTTATAGTGTACCACTATCTATTATTTTTGATAAAGATTTAAGGTTTTTGTCTATATTTTGGAAGAGTTTACATACGGCATTGGGAACAAATTATCTTTTAGTACTACATATCATCTCCAGACTAATGGATAATTAGAACGAACAACACAAATATTGGAAGATATGCTTAGAGCTTGTGTATCAGATTTTCATGGTCAATGGAGAATTTTTTACCTTTAGTGGAATTCTCATATAATAACAACTATTAATCCACTATTGGAATAACCCCCTATGAAGAATTATAGGGTAGAAAATGTAAATCTCCAATTCATTGGGATAAGGTTGGTGAAAAGAAGTTTTTGGTTCTAAATATGATTTGAGAAATAACAGAAGCTGTAACACAAATTCATCAACAAATGCAGACTGCCCAAAGCTAATAGAAAGTTATGCAAATCAAAGAAAAAGAATGTTAGAATTTACAGTAGGAAATCAAGTATTTCTGAAGGTATCTCCATTCAAGGGGATTATGCAGTTTAGAAAAAAGAAAAGTTCAATCCTAGATATATTAGTCCATTTCATATTAATGAATGAATTGGGGATGTTGTTTACAAACTTGACCTACTTGCATTAATATCTCAAGTGCATAATGTATTTCATGTATCCATGTTGAGGAAATATATTGTAAATTCATCTCATAATCTAAAGAATGAACCTATAGAACTAAAAGCAGAATTGAGTTCTAAAGAAAGACTTGTAGAGATTCTTCTATGAGAAGTAAAACAACTTAGGAATAAAAAAAATCCCATTGATTAAAGTATGATGGAGAAATCAGTAAACAAAAGAAGCTACTTGGGAAAGGGAAGTTGATATTAAAGTTAAGTATATAGAACTCTTTTGGTAAGTAAAATTCAAGAATGAAATTTTAATAAGGAGGGAAAGATATAATACCCAAGCCTCACACTATTTATTTGACCAATGTAATTCATGCATTACATGCTACTTATATGCTAATTTGTATTAGCATTTACATGGCATCTTATGTAGCATTCTTAAAGACCTCTAATGCTATCACATGAGATTAGTAGTTGAGATCTTATAACCTAATTGAGAATTCTATATTTAGATAAGGAAAATAATAGATTGGTCAATATATTAAATATTCATAGGTTATATGTTATAATTTTGGAAGTGTTAAAGGTATTACTAGTAAGCTTATATGATTTGATTCAATTAGATCAAGATGTTTTAAGAGTATACATCCATAAATTAAAATACTTGGGTTATTGGATATGATATAATATGATTTAAGTGTCATATTACAAGATCCATATGTGCATATGATTTTAGAAATTCAAACTAGATAATCATTTAAGAATCGGATATTAATCGATTTAGAGATCGAATGAACGGTAAACAAATTAGGGTAGAATTTGTTATCCAATCATACGACAATTAAAATAGGTTGTAAATAGATAAATAAATATTGAGAAACACTATATTAGAGCTGTATAAGGTATGTATAATATCATATTTAAATACCTAATGCTTGACACCTCATGGTTGAACACCTCATGCTTATATGATATTTTAGGCACCGCAAGTGGGATACTTCTCGGTGGATCATAAGGGAAGACAGGGGGTGGACCTTTGGTAGTCACAAGAGGATGGTCCACTTGACTGTGCCTTTGTTATGATTGATGCTACGAGTGGGATATTTCTCAGGTAATTATAGGGAAAGACAGGGTGTGTACCTCTGGGGGTCATAGGATGATAGTCCACTCAACTGTATCAATATGTTATTGGCCATTTGATTATTGATATTATGCAAAGCTCTTTCCAGTGCATAGTAGGTGAATGAAGTAATTTTGAATAAAAACTCTTTGATTTATGAATACTCAAATATGGCACAATTCCAGCATCATCTCTTCGAGATGAGTTGCAAGAGATTTTATATCATACTCTTGGCATGCATGATTTTTAGCTTGAGCTTGGTGAGACTTGAGACCCTTAGTTTACTGGGCTAGCAGTGGAGCTCCTACATGCTTTCACTGATCAATGTACATGGATGACGACCTGTGGGCTATTTTGTGGGTTGTATTTTTGATTTTATAGTCTATTGTACTATATTAGTGACTTTATCATATATATCACTTTCAAAACTACATTGTAAATGAGTTTGAGTTTGTGATGATTTTGATAGATCTTGTTATTGTTTAAATAACTATCTATGTATATACAATGTTACAAGATGTGAAAACACTTTACTTTTATTAGTGTTTTATCAAACTAACTAGTTGGAAACAAAAGTTATACACACGCATACATTCATAAACTATGTTGCATAGGTTATTTCTATACAGTATCAATCCAATCCTAATGAATAGCATTCGATAATAATAATGAGAATGTTTAGATACTTGTGAGTACTTAAGATGGTTTCCTTGTGATTAAGAGAATACACGTGTTGATTAAGGAGATGATTTGGATTAGTGTAAATCCACCTTTAAGTTTATTTTTTTGTTTAACAAAGATGCTAGCTCTTGGAGGAGCAAGAAGTAGATATGTGTAACACTGTGCACAGTTTAAGTATAATTTCTGGCATATATAGCTACAGTACATTATGTTTGGTTAAGAGGTTTTATACTATTTAGGAGTTGTAAGCAGTTATGTGGGAGCTCTGATAATATGTTGAGATAATCAATCAACTATTTCTTATAGCACTAAAGATCCTAATGCATTAAAACCAAACACACACTATAATTTTGTGAGAGATATCATTGCAAAGAAATAAGTATGTCTACGCATTTCATAGTAGCCACCAACTTAGCCTTAAACTAGAGATGTATTTGTAGGCTATGTCAAACCTCAGGATTGTGTAGAATACAATCTCTTTGAATTTTAGAATATTCATAGAGTCAAGCCCATTAGTTTAAGATATTGGAATATTATGTATGAGTACAAATTTATCATGATATACCTTTGATGTCTAAGTATGTCGGATAAGTAGAGATTGACTCTTCACATGAGCAATCGCCTTTGATGTTGAGTTCATATGCAGACATGAGACCTTTATGATTTTATTGTGTATAAAATTGTAAAGAAGATATTGCCTTGATGATTGATCAAGATGAGATTACTGTTGTGAACTTAAACAATCAAAATTGGTTTTCTCTATCTGTTGAACTTGTCTTATGGCCAAATGTGAGTTTTCTTACTACTAGAGATTTGTTGAGGACAAAATGGAAGAAAACTCAGGTTAGGTGTCGGGGCACACTTAAACTAAGATCTGTATGGTGCGTTATTTTTTGAATAGTTGACATACACTTCTAAGGAAGAAAAAATCTGCATAGCATGTGTTTCATATCTTATGTGCCTAAGTGACCATTGGGTAATGAGTGAAAAGATCCTTGCTTCCTCATTATGTGAGGCCTAGAGGTTCGTATAACCTCATTGTATACCCTTATGACTTCCAACTATTTATCAAAACTTTAATAGAGTGTTGCTACTTAAACATGTTCCTAATAGCCATGGATGATTCGGTGATGCAGGATATGTCTAGGAAAGCAGCCATTTTAAAGTTGAGAGATTCTAGTGGGAAAGGAAGACTATCTATGGTCAATACCTAATATGTATTTACTAGCCAAACAATTATGTCAAACTTGGATGTTTAATACATAATTGTGAATATATGATATGATATTGAGATCAAGTATGCTCTTAAATTGAATGAGGGATCAAAGATACTTTGATTGGTGTAGCAAAAGAGTCAAGGGTGTAGCAAGATATTATGTCCTTGTAGTTTGAGAAATTGAGTTGTTGTATATCCTTAACTGGTGTACATTGAGAGATACTTTATTGTATATTATGATCATTGGTCACATCATCTATCTATTTGTATGAATTTTGTGAGTGTATGACTATGTTCACACTTGACTCATATCTAGTCCTCATGTGCGAGTGTGAGATGTAAAAAAAATAGGTCTATGGGTCACCCATGAGAGAAGACCTAACCCAAAAAGTTTAAAAATGGAAAATTGAATTTTGGTTGGAGTGGTTTTCTGAAACCACCCTCTAACCAACCTAAAAGGAAAACTCCCCTCATGTTTTCTCCCATTTCAACAATAGAAGAAAACTAACATGTGCATGAGAAAAGCAAAGAGAAATATGCATAAAATAATACTATTCTCATGCATCAAAAGAGGGTTCATGTTTAAAGGCATTGAAGTAATCATTATGGGCAAGTTGATACTCCATGTTGAAAGCATGTGGGTTGTGGATGAAAACCTCTTCCATTGTGATTGGTGTTAGACAAAAGTGAGCCAAAAATCAAGAAGATAACATAGGTGATTCAACCATGGCAAAAAGATCCGAATTGTGATAAGTTTTCTTGAAATTTTACTCATGTATATTGTGTTAAAAATTTTGTCAGTTCTAATATGAACTACAACATAAGTTGACAATCAACTGTAAAAGATAAACTCAATAAGTTTTCTCTAACCAATTTATGTTTCTATCCATTATGACTTGATCATGCACACAAAGTCCATAAATTAATATTTACAGTACTCAGAAAATAAACATTGATTGTAACAAAACAATTAATGTAGTAATTAAACATACATTGGTCATAATTCATCACCTCAACAATTCAAAATATCTAGTACCATAGTAAGTATCTTTTAGTAGATATTAACCAAGTCACAACACAAATTCAAGCCAAATAAATAATCTTAGAAGAACAATTGTAAAAATTAAGTTCTACAAATTCTTGTACATTAGATACTTTGTAGAAAAATAACATGGCCATCTTGCAATCCGAACATGCAAGTGCCAATCATTTTTGTATTTGATTTAAATTTAATTCTATATGTATCCATCTTCTACCAAAGTGAACTTGACAAAATTCTACAAATGCCTCTCAATCTCTAGTTACTATAAATCAATAATCCACATAGAATAAGATTTAGTAACATAGTGCTTCATGTGTAAAAAGAACTTTCAGAAGTGTCATTAAGTGCTATCTTTTCAACTCAGTGTATTCATGAGTGAAATAACCAACAATGTGACTATTGTAGCACTTTTAACCCTATACTACTTCACTTCAATCAGTGGTTAGCTTTGTTCTCTTTAGATTCATTTCCAATCTCCTTTCCATTCTTGCCTTTGTCCTAATCTTGTTTATATTAAGATCCTGAAGCCATCTTAAAAAAAACACTAAACTCAATCATAAGGCATAAGCTATAAGCCTAGCAGCAAAAAACCACTTATTCAACTGCTTTACATGGCAAACATCATCCAAGAAAGTCTTTTCACATTGAGTAAACCAAATATGACTTTCAGATATTTTTTATTATTGGAAAAAGATAATTAAGCTTCAACTTATACTACTCATCAGAGAAGACATTGTTAGCACTATAGGCTCTAAAATTGCTTGAGATCACATTTAAATGCACAATTTTTTATGCGCTATGTTTCTTGCAAATCTTAAACTGTCATCAACTATTTAATGTCTCATTTATCAATTGTACCTATATATTTCTCTTTAGGTAAAGTTATATATGAATGCTTTGATAGTATGATTCTCTGAGTTGAATAGGAGACAATCAATTATATTATTCACCAAAATAGTATAAGTAGTGTACTTTCTTTTTCACTTGTGGTAAACCTATTGATCTTGAATAGTATGATCCACGCTAAGTCTTACATAACTTGGTTGCTCTCTAAAGCATTTAACCTATTCATAAGTATACCAAATCTATTGGCACATAATGTCATAACTATTGCCAATAAATATATTTCTATAAGTAAGTATATATGTTAGATTTATTTGGAATGCTTAGGCCCTGGCCTCCCATGTGGCCTCAAAGAAAATGGGATCAATCTCAACTTAATAGCATTATCAGTCACTCCATTATGCTTAAAAGTGTCACAAATCTCCAAGAAGTACGCAATGTGGGTATTAGGGTCATCACTAGGCAAACCATCATAATGAACCGATATCTGGATCATTTGAATGATCTCCGGTTTAATATAAAAAAATGTTTAGATCATTTGAATGATTGTTGAGGTACTAATACCTCTATTTTTTTAGCGTTGAGGCATCATTGCCTCTATTTTCTTTGGCACGATGGCACGCTGTTTCGCACTATAGCATGAGTTACTATATTATTCATCCTCTTTCAATTGATCTTTCACCACTTCTTATGATGAATTAGCTTTTTGTGCATTCATAAGAATTGTAGTCCAATATGTTAGATTTCTTGATATTCTTAAATTAGCTCAATATCACTTTTGTGGAGAAAGTTATGTAGGAAATATGATGACGCCATATCTAGAAGTTTCTGCTGACTTTTTAATCGATTTTCCATCTTTCACTCCATTTCTTCAATTCATGAACCGATACAACAAATATCACAAGATAAGCACAATTCCATCAATTATGAAATAAAATATATAAATTTATGCTTTTGAGAGTATTGGAAATATGTCAAATTATGAGCTTATCATATTACACATACCAATAGATCTATAAGCGAATGCTTGGAGTAGATGGAAGGGTAGCAACCTATAAGGTACGACTACTTGCCAAGAGTTATACTCAAAGGTAAGGAATTGACTATGAGGAAACCTTTTCACTTGTAATGATGCTAAAATCTATTTAGGTCTTGTTGGACATATTTGCATATTATGACTATGAGATATGCCATATAGATGTGGTGACTGCCTTCCATAATGGGAATTTTAAGAAATATATATTATGAGGCAACTTGAGGCTTCACATCCAAATAATGTGAATAAAAGGTTTGCAAGCTTCACATGTCCATTTATAGACTTAAAACAATCTTTTCAAAGCTAGATCATTTGGTTTGACGAGGTAATTAAATCATTTGGTTTCCTCAAGAATCCAAATGAACATTGTATGAATACAAAGATTAGTAGGGCGCAGTGATGTTTATTATGCTTTATGTTAACGTCGTCCTACTCATTGGAAATAGAGTGGGGATGTTGTAGTCAACAAAGGCTATTCTTAATGAAAGATTGGAGAAATGTATACTACATTTTGGGGATCAAAATCAATAGAGATAGATCTAACAGGATGATTGGACTATCCTAATTTCTGTACATAGGTAAGATATTAAAAAGGTTTAGCATGGGGAATTGAAGGGGGAATTCCTACGATGAGTCAAGGTATTTCTTTCTCTAAGTCTATATCCCCAAAAACTCCTGAGAAAATAGAAAGAATGACTTATGTACCATAATTCCGAACATGTGTGTGTGGTGTCAAATTTAAGCTTCATGCATGCATTTTCAGTGTGAATTCTACAACCAATGACTCTCATGACCTAAGCAAAGATGTTTTATATTTTCTATAGGCTTGTTTTTCATATGCATTCTCTGTTAATGTGGAAACTAGCAATTTAGTTCAAAAGGACTTCAATAAGCATGTAACATAAGGCCTCGGTATCGGTTACCAAGGAAAGGTAAGGATAAAGCAAAGCAAGAGAACATACTGTGTTGAACATAAAATTTCACTCCCCTTATTTCTATTCTCTTCCCCACTTCTCTTTCTTTTGAGATTAATGATTTTCTTTTCTTTTCTTTTTTAACACTTTTTCTTCTTTTCTTTTTTTTCTTTTTCGTTTTCATTAATCCCACAACTTCAATTCATATTCTTTTTATTTCACAACCCCTAACTTATTTCTTTTTATCTCCATGGGTTGTGATGACTTCTTTTAGCATCTTTCATGCTTATACACCCAATTACATTTTTTACATACCCAAGATGTTTCCACATGATCCTTAAATAAAATTGTGCACAAGAAATCACACATTACACTCTCTTAGGGACAACTAAGGATTTTCGAGCTACAAAAGGGTAGGTATGATGTTATAAGAAATGAATCGAATGGCGGTCATTCATATGCATTGCATATGGCATTATTTACAAAAGGCCCAACAAGGTAGCTAGTAATAATGGTGTTATCACGGTAGGCTTGAAAGGCACAAATGAGTCAAAGTTGGCCTAAATCATTTTCAGTTTACTAGTTATCTAAGATTTCGCCTTAAAGAGTAATCAAACAAGTTTTAGAGCACCTCATGTTAACCAAAAAGACTCATTGGAAGAAAAATACAACACCAAGTAACACGTAATTCACAAAAATTTTACACAACGTGCTCCATGAAAATTAATCATTCTTTTAAAAGACCAACTTTACATAAGAATCGCCATGTCACAAGATTAGCAATCTTCCTTTCTTCTAAACTCTATATAATATCAATTAAGGTTTATCATAGACTATTGGTTATCAAGATAAATCATTCAGTCTCAAACATGAACTTACTCAAGTTTGTCAACAAAAGCATGTTTGCTTTCAGATTTTCATCACACAAAACATGTAATTCACACACAATTCATCAACTAGAATAAAAAAAAATGGCTCAATTTCCACAAAATAAAATTCCTAACCCCAAGCATTTATAACATTATCCTTAATGTTTAAAGCAATTAAATGGGTAGGTAGGGGGAAAAGAACTACTCTCTTTGAAGTAGATGTGTATCAATGAGCATACGTCCCTTATAGTCCAATAAGAATCCACACACCACCAAGAAGATGAAAACCTACAACCAAAAATAAAGAAACAAAGAACAGCGGGGCGGAAGCAAAGCAAAAATAAAAGCAAAGTAATAACTAAACAAAGGAAAGCTAAACATGTCTAAATTTAGAAATGGAACATGCTTCAAAAACCAACCAAGAAATTATGCAAAAGCAAAGGGAAAAAAAGGGGCTTGGGTTGCCTCCCAAGAAGTGCTTGGGAAAAAAAGGGGCTTGGGTTGCTTATCCAGGATCTAAGGATAAGTGCTTCTTATGCCAAGCCTTTGTGTTCTCTAAGAGTGAAGGTGATCATTCAGGATAGGTAAGGCAAGGATGATTCAGAATAACATCAAGGGCTTTGCGTACATCAACAAGTGTATGCCTTATTACCAAAAAAATTCTTCCAAGCAAGATAGGGACACCTTTATCTTTGTACATGTCAAAGATGATGAAATTTATAGAACATATGAGCTGTTCACCATTTTCAAGTACCCATTTAGTCACCTTAGTAGGCCTTGCTTCATTTGGTGCAAGCTTCTTCAAATTAGACAATGGTATTAAATTCAAGATCACATAGTACTATTTCAAAGGTAGATCTCCAATTGAAGTGGCTTCTTTACAAGGTGGCATTCCATTTTTCAATAATCTCGCAGTCCTCAAATTTATGTTTATGTGAGAGAACGTCCTCATTATCCACCATAGAACTTGACATAATTTTTCTCTTCTTTAGGAGTTGAGGATAAGGAACTCTTAATGATTGCTCTTGAGGAGGGCTTGGTTGCACTTCTTTTTGGCCTTTTTTTCTTTTCCACTAGAAGTGTTTGTGTTGATGCCTCTTGTTCCTCCTTGATCAATTTTTCAACTCCCACAGAAGCTTTTAACTCTTCATCACTTGTCAAAGCAGCAACATTAGATAGTTCTTCACCTACTTCATTTACCTCAACTGTATAAGGAAAATTCTCTTATTGTCCATCAGAAAATGTATTAGCTAACTCACTAATTGGGCTTTACAAGTCCCACATGTTGTTGATGAATTTTGGAGACTAGCTTCAGTATTCAACATGAATTGAGTCAGTGTTTCTTTAAGGCTCAACTTCTTTTCTTGTGGTGGATAAGTAGGTTTACGACACATCACACATTATGATCATTTCTCCATGAAAAGTTCGATGACCTTGCCATCCTTGATTATACATGTTGGAAAAAAGCGTGTCTTGTTGCTCATTATAATACCATATATAATGAGCATGATCGACTTGTTGTTGGGTTTAAATAACCGTAGGGTGTGCTCAACAAAAAAATTAAAATTTAAATAAAAATAAAGCGTGCCATATGAAATATAACATCACCCCCATTTCAATGTGAATATCAATTTCGCATTTTAAATCATCTAAACAAAAATGTAAAGAATTTAAATTATACCTTAAGCACTCTGGTTATTGAAGAGGTAGAAGCAATTGATTGCTAGCCCTCGTATAAAAACTGGTTCGCAAGGATCCAGGTGTCTCCCCTCTATCGAAGCCCACACTTTGGGTAAGAGCGCAAAATTAGAAATAGCTAGTGATTTTAATTCCTTTACTCATCTAGTTTTCGAAGTGATTTTGAGTAAGTATCAATTCTTAAACCAACCGATGGTAAGAATTGAATACCTTTGTTCAATCAAAAGATGGAAATTGAAGGAATAAGAGGGAAGAAGAAAGGTTTTTTCTTCCTTTTTTTTATTAATGGCCGAAAATTTCAAGAGTCCAACTATGTTAAATTTTCGGCCTCCTTTCTTTTGTAGTGGTTTCCGAAAATTCTAAGAGTCCAATGCTTGGAATTTTTTGACCCCTTCAGAATTTTGGTTGATCATAGGATCTCATAAAATTCTTCAACTCTATCTCCAAGGATATCAGATATCCTCTTGTATTTTCCCAGATACTTAGAAATATTTTACCTAATCATATTAGATAATTCCAAGAATATCTTATTCTTAGTCTTCCATCTTGTTCCAACAACTCTAGTGGGCCTCCCCTAATGGACCATTTTGAATTGTGCCTTGACTTTAAATTAAATCCAACAATTAATCAAATTAAATGATTGGGCCCAAATTTAATTAATTAATCCTAATCAATTAATTTAATTCCATCAAACTGACCTAATTATATTAGGCCCAATTAAATAATTTAATTATTTAATTAAAAAAATTATTTTAATCATTAAATTAATTTATGACTAAATTAATTGATTGATCTAATAAGTTAATTATTTAAATCCAATTGGTCTTCCTAATATTATTAGGTCAATTAAATAATTCAATTACTTAATTGAATAATTAATTAAACTTCTTGAATTAAATTAAGCCGCCAATTAAATTATTTAATTGAATTATTAATTCAACTTATCAAATTAAATTAAGCCCCCAGTTAATTAATCTCTATTAGGATCCAACTCCTTCGATCAATTTCTAAATTAGAAATGCTCCATTCTAAATTGTGTGTGAACCTTTAGGTTCACAACTAAGCTACAAGTGTACTTACAACATTTGCTAATTAATTAATCCGCATGTAATTAAATCTTTAATTGCAAGAACCTCACAAGTCATGTAAAACACCTAGCAATTGTATCATGACTACTTAGTCTTAAGTGAAATACAAGCTAACCTATTTCAGTTATGAGTACCATACACGTAAGGTCCTTCCATGAACTAATCTTCTGATTGAGTCTATGATATGGATTATAAGTCGAAACCTTAAATAACTCAATAACTATGATTTCACTTCAAGTTGCAATGACTCATGATGAATTGTTAGAAAACCACATCTAACATTAATCCTGCCTTGGTCAAGGACTTTTGAGTCACGAATTATGAAAACATAAAAGATTCACTTGTTCTACTAGACAAGTGTCGGATCCTTTATTTTTCACTCTTTAACCTGCATACAGGCCAATGCAACATTCAATGTATCCCCTTTGTGATTATCTAGAATTAGAAGATAAAACACGACGTGCACAAGGATACCATGGTACCTCAAGTCTAAGGACTAGTCGTGTACTATCGTAATGTATAAATTCTTACTTCGACAAATAATATCTCCAACTAAGAGTTTCCAGTTATCTTGTTTAGTGTACTTATTCTCTAACAAGCACCCACATACATGTACTAGCAACACTATCCCGATATATATAGAATGAGACATTCTTCTCATGTAAGAACACATCGTATGCGTGAATTTTATCGGGCTATTCGATGTCCCATCTTAAAATGCCCTTGACCCTCAACTAATTTAAGATCAAATCCTTAGAGGTATATACATAATACTATCATATGCGTTACCATACCCGTAGCTCAGTTTGGACATAGGACTTTGTCTAATTAACATATGTAATTGAAAAAAACAGAACGCCTATTTTATTAATATGATTTTAAAAAGATTATTTTACAAATACAAGAGAATAAAATACGTCCAATCTAATTGGCGCACCAGGTACTACTCTAATATTCTTCTACTTGTCCTAGTGCTAATTTCCCATGTACCTCATGTTAGAGTAGAATGCCTAACGGCCCAATTGGATTGGGTGTATTATACTCTTTTTCTTTATAAAGACAATCTTATTGGAAATTATATTAATAAAAGGGCATTTTCTTTATCTTATATCTTGCATCTTTTATTTATGCATATTAGATAAAGTTCTTACATGGTCGCGTATATGATGGCGATCATGGAACATGCCTCTAAGCCTTTGGTCTTAAATAAGTTCTAAGTCGAGAGTTTTTTGAGATGGGACATCAAATAGCTCAGTAAGACTCGCACATATGATGCATGCTCGTATGATGAGGATGTCACATTCCATTGACATTAGTATAAAGATACAAGTGCATGTATGTGGGTGCTTGTTAGCAAACAAGTACACCAAACTTGGCCTGCAAGAAATTCTTATCTAGAGGCTTTACCTATCGAAATAAGAATTTCTGTGTTGTGATAGTACACGACTAATCCTTGGACTTGAGGAATGATGGTAGCCTTATGTGCATCCTGCAGCACTTTGATATATCTTTTGATTGCTTGACAATTACAAAAGGGGTACGTTGGGTGTTGCACTGATGTGCATAGAGGTTTGTTAGTGGCCAATATAGAATTCGACATTTGTCTTTTTAAACAAGAGAATCTCTTGTGTTTTCATAGTTTATGATTCAAAGACCTTGGTCAAGGCAGAATAAATCGTGATTCATTAAGAATCATTGGAACTTGAAATGAGATCACAATTATTGAATCATTTAGGGTTTCAATTTATAATCCATGCCCTAAATTCAATTAGGAGATTAGTTGTTGAAAGGATCGTACGTGTATTGTACTAGCAACTGAAATAAGTTAATTCGCTATTTCATCTAAGACTACTTTGTCATGATTACTTGGTAGGTGTTTTCAGGATAGTGAGGTTCTTTAAATTAAGGAGTTGAATCCAATTGGATTAATTAATTGAAATAATTTTTATTCATAAGTTGCAAATGTTGCAAGCCCACTACTAGCTTAGTAGTGAACCTAAGAGGGTCACACATCTTTATGGAAAGTAACATTTCTAATTTTAGAATTTATCCAATGATTGGAAATTAATTAATTAATATTTATTGATTAATTAATTAAGGGTTCTATTTAATTTAATAGTTAAATTAAATTATCAATTAAGTAATTGGATTATTTAATTGAATCTAATTTGATTAGAAAGCCTAATTGGGGTAAATTAAATTAATCAATTGGATTGATTAAATTGGAATTAAATCAATTGGATTGATTTATGAATTTTTAAGTTCAAGCCCAAAAATTAATGTGGATGATTTAAGAAGTCCACCAAAATATGTAGAAAATAAATTAAATAAATGTGATTTATTTAATTAACATATTTATAAATAAATAAATATAATGACTGATTTTATGGGATAAAATCAGCCACTAAGATTTTATTTATATATATTTGATATATATCTATCTTCATATTATTTGAAGAGTTTAAATTAATATCATGAATGTATGTAGATAATTTTGATGATTAGAGTAGTTTCAAATTAGTCCACATACATAGGAGAGAGAAAATAAAAAAGTTGTTGGAAGATTTGGAATCCTTCCAAGATAAAACTTTGAAATAGTTCAAAATTGACAAATTCTCCAAGAGTTGGAGAAAAATCAAATTTTCAGTCCTATATATACTTATGGACGAAAATTACAAAAAATAATTCAGAAAATTTAAGCAAAAATTATTTTGTTTAAGTCTTCTATTTTTCTCTCCAAGAAAAGAAAAAGAAAAAGAAAAGGAAGAAAAAGAAAAATATTTTCTTGTAATCTTGATTTTCTTATTCTTTAAAAAAAATCAGTTTCTTGTTATTCTCTTCATATTATTATTTCAAGAACTTAAAGAATCAATCTTTATTGTTCTTAAAAATTTACTCCGGTTCTAGATTACAAAATAATTAAAAGGATACTACCAAATCCTTTTAATTGGTGTTGTTCTTCCGTATTATGGACCTGATAGATATGAGGCACTTGATTCCTTGTGAGTTCTGATAGTTTAGGATAAATAATTGATTGCTTCATTCCCAACAACAATCGGAGTGCACGAAAGGTATAATCTGAATTTAATATTTATCCTTAAAATTGCTTTCGAATCAAGGGGTTAATTTATGTTTGATAAAAAATTGAATTTTCTATTGCGTATGCCCCTACGATTATAGTGAGCCCAACAATGGTATCAGAGCTACAGTTTCGCTTATTCAGTGAATTTCAATTTTTGAATACATGTTTGTAAATAGTTTAAATTCATATTAATTATGTAAAATTTAATTTTGCATAGTTTCAGTGATTTTTAATTAGAATAATTTTAATTGCATATTTAAATTATTTAAATATAAATAAAAAAATATGAAGAAACAGACGGTTGGGTATCTGACACCCGACGATTGTGCGTGCGCAGGCACCCGACAACAGGCGTTGGCGCACGCGGGCACCCGACGCACGCCCGATTGGTAGCAGTGGCGATACTCGTCGTGCCATTTTGGGTCTATTTTTTTTTATTATTATTTTTTTGAGTATTAAAATTAAGTATTAATTTTAATAATTTCTAAAAAAATTCTTTTCAAAGAAAAATTATTTTTACCAAGTTAAAAATTGCGTGTAACAATTTGGTAAATTTACATGTTTTGATAATTACATATGATGTTAATTATAAGCATGTATGGGATGATCATGAGCCATTGGACCAATGTGATTGGTTTTATTTAATGTTTTTGAATTTTAAAATGGGGCGTGCGACCCTCTTATTCCATCTACATAAGTTATTTTATTTTCTGTAAAGAGAGTAGAATAGCTGGTAAGATTTTTCTTTCTTTGGAAGACAAAGAAGAATCAAGGAGGTTCCAAAGAAGACCCATGTTTGTATGGGATACAATTATTTAATAGAATAAGTTCTATTCCATTTTATTACCCTTAGACTGACCTTATGTCTATTTTTGGCTCTAATGGACCGTATAGGACTAGTTCATGATCATCCAATTATTTAAGTGTGTATTAGATACATGCTTAGGATTTTATTTAATGTTTTTATGCTTGGGCAATGATATTGTGATGTCATGCATTAAATAACCAACCTAATTTAAATTATGATGAGGTCTTGGATAAAATTAAACCCCACTTAATTTACTAAAATTAAGTAAAAGAATTTTTAGAAAATTTGATTTCAAACAAAAATGGACAAGTTAGGTAGGACCTATCGTTCTATGCCTACCATCAAAGATAGACACATGATGATCACTATTGCACTTGATCATTGGCCATGAGTCGTGGGGTGGTCTTGTATTGGAAAGTTATGATCTCTCTACCAAGCATTGAGACGCTCGTGGGATGGAATTATCATTATGTTGGCCATGAGTTGTGGGACATCTTGATGCTCTAATGACACGAATGTTTGATGGGTATTGCTTGACACTTAATACCATATGGGCTCATAAAATTGGGGTATATAGGAAGAGGTGAGGCAAAACAAACTTGAGGGTTGTATAGTGATACAATCGTCAAAAAGTTGACTACTGATAAAATATTTCATGGGCTCATAAAATTAGGTTGTGAAATATTTCCATTGGACCTCAAGCTCACTAGGAAATTTAATTTTCCGAAATTCCATTAGGGGTGATGGAATTCGAAGAAAATAGTGGAAGATATTTAGTATTAAATACCTCATATTAAATGAATATATTTTTTTCATAATTTACTCATTTTCTACTTCGTGCATGTTTTGTAGATTATTCTACTAAAATGGCAAAGAATCCATTCGCAACCATCCTTAAACAAAACAAATTAACTGCACCTAACTTTGTCCATTGGCTAAGAAACCTGAAGATAGTTCTTCAGTCAGAGAAGAGGGCATATGTCCTCGACACTACACCTTCTTCGGTTCCACCAGAGGATATTACTTTAGAGGATTACACAGATTACTTATGTTATGTTGATGACAATCTACAAGCTCGATGCTACATGCTGGCATCGATGTCAAATGAGCTATAGAGGCAGAACGATGATCAAGATACTATTTATAGGATCCTCATTCACCTACAAGAGTTGTATGGTGAATGAATTCGGGAGACGAGATATCATATCTCAAAAGAGCTTTTTAGACATTGTATGACTGAGGGCTCTTCAGTCCATGATCATGGATTGAAGATGATAGCCCTCACTAAAAGGCTAATGTCCCTTGCAGTCGTTATGGAGAATGAACTCTATATGGACCTTCTATTGCAGTCTCTGCCTCCATCATTTGACATCTTTGTTGCCAACTTTAACATGCAGAACATGGAGACTAGTCTCGCTGAGCTTGTGAACATGTTAAAGATGGCTGAGTCCACAATGAAAAAGGACAAGCTAGTTCTGCTTGTTGGATCTTCTTCCAGATCAAAGGCTAAAAAGCCCAAGAAAGGAAAGGGTTCCTATAAACCCAACAAGCTGAACGTAAATGGTGGTGTCAAGAAGGTTTCTTCTCAAGCCAATGAAAAGTGCCATTACTGTGGCAAACCAGGGCACTAGAAAATGAATTACAAGGAGTATCTTACAAGCCTGAAGAGTTCAGGTATATATTTTGTTGAAATTAGCTTGTTTGTTAGCAATACTTCTTGGGTATTAGATACTAGTTGTGGCTCACATATCTGCAATGATTTGCAGATAATGACAAGAAGTAGAAAGCTGGATGGAGGAGAGAGTCCTTAGGATAGGGAATGGAGTAAGAGTTGTTTCATTAGCTATAGGGATCATTAATCTAGCTTTAGAGAATGGTTATGTAATAGTTTTAAACAATTATGTTTTTGTTCTAGATATTATTAAGAACATTATCTAGTTTTAGATAGAAAATATTTTAGATTTACCATTGAGAATGGAAATTGTTCCATTTTAAAATGTTCTGATTTTATCTGCTCTGGTTTTTTGACGAATTGTTTATAAACTATTACTTCCCATAACCCCATTTTCATAATTCAACCAATAAAAGAAAATTGGATAATCATAGTTCCATGAGCCTGTGGCACGCAAGTTTAGGACATATTTCTGAGAAAAGAATTAACAAATTAGCATAATTGCTTGATCTAAAGAAAGAGCAAGAACTGTCAACGTGTGAATCCTGTTTCAAAGGAAAGATGACCAAATCTCCATTTATTGGACAAGTGGAGCGAGCCAAGCATCTATTAGATTTGATCCATACAGATATATGTAGGCCACTAAATGTTAGTGGTTGTGAGAACTATAACTACTTTTTAACCTTTACTGATGACTTCTCTAGGTATGGTTATGTATACCTTTTAAGGTACAAGTCTGAAGTATTTGAAAAGTTCAAAAAATTCAGAACCAAAGTAGAGAAACAAGTTGAATTAAGCATAAAAACTCTTCAATCTGATCAATGAGGTGAATACTTAAGCATAGAGTTTTTAGATTATCTAAAAGAGAATGAGATTCTCTCACAGTGGACTCCTCCTACGACTCCCCAACTCAACAGAGTTGCGGAATGTAGGAATCAAAGCTTGTTGGACATGGTTCAATCTATGATGAGCTTCACTTCATTGCCTCTTTCATTCTAGGGCTATGCCTTGGAAGCGGCAGCATACCTATTAAATAGGGTGCCATGCCATCTAAAGTCGTGCCTAAAACACTATAAGAGATGTGGTGTGGAAAGATACTTTCCTATAAATACCTTAAGGTATGGGGGTGTGCTACTTATGTGAATCAACAAGTGGAAGATAAGTTGGATATGAGATCTAGCTTATGTAAGTTCGTGCGGTATCCAAAGGAATCTATTGTATACTATTTCTATGACACCTCGAAACTAAGGGTGTTTGTTTCGAGGAATGCTACCTTTCTTGAAGAAGAATTTTTTTCAGAGGGAAGTGGCAAGGTCGTAGAACTTGAAGAGGTTCAAAAGCCACAAAACACCCCAACTAACGTAGTAAATAGTACATGAGCCGATGCTGGACCCTCTAAGGTGTAACCTTTTCGCATATCTAAAAGGGTCTCAAGGATACCTGATAGGTATGGCCTTTTGTTAGAGAACAAAGAAGAGGGATTCCATTGGATAATGATCCAAGAAGCTATGCAATGCAAGATGGACTCCATGTACTCTAACAAGGTATGGACCTTGGTGGACCTACCATAGGGAATTGTTCCCATGGGCTGCAAATGGGTCCACAAGTGGAAGCTTGGAGTAGATGGAGAGGTAGCCACCTATAAGACACGACTGGTAGTAAAAGGTTATACTCAAAAGCAAGGAATTGATTATGAGGAAAAAATTTTGCCAGTAGTGATGCTTAAATCTATACGGATATTGTTGGTCATATCTACATATTATGACTATGAGAATGTGGCAAATGGATGTGAAGACCGCTTTCCTTAATGAAAATATTAAGGAAGAAATCTATATAAAGTAGCTAAAAGGCTTCATATCCAGTAGGAGCGAGCAAAAGATTTGAAAGCTCCAGAGATCCATTTATGGACTCAAACAAGTTTTGAGGAGTTGGAATATTCAGTTTAACAAATGATCAAAAATGTTTGACTTTCATAAGAACCTGGATGAATCATGTGTCTACAAGAAAGTTAGTAGGAGTGCAGCTATATCTGTTGTGTTTTACGTTGATAACTTCCTACTCATTTGAAATGATGTAAGGATATTGTAGTCAACAAGGACTTGATTATCTAATCAGTTTTCCATGAAGAACTTAGGAGATGCATCTTTTATCTTAGGGATAAAGATCTATGGAGATAGATCCATAAGGATGATCGGACTATCCCAGTCCATGTATATAGACAAAGTGCTAAAAAGGTTTAGCATAGAAGAATATAAGAGAGGATTCCTGCCTATGAGTCATGGGGTTTCACTCTCTAAGGTTATGTCTCCCAAAATACCTGAAGAGAGAGAAAGGATGGCTCGCATACCTTATGCTTCCGCAATAGGGAGCATAATGTATGTAATGTTATGTACAAAGTATGATATAGCTCTGAGTGTCATAAGCAGATATCAGTCCAGTCCAGGGGAAGAATACTGGAAAGCTGCTAAGGTGATTCTCAAGTACTTGATAAGGACTAAGGATATCTTTCTGATATACGGCAATGGAGAACTAAAACTGGAGGGGTATACAGACTGTAGTTTTCAGTTCGACATAGATAACTTAAAGTCCATGTCTAGATATATATTCATCTTGAATGGTGGTGCGGTCAGTTGGAAGAGTTCCAAGCAAAAGATTACTATAGACTCTACCACCGAAGCTGAATATATTGATGCATCAGATGCAACAAAAGAAGCTAATTAGATAAGAAATTTTATCTAATGGTTGGGTATAGGTCCATCCGTTGTTGATCCAATTATGATTTACTATGATAACAATGGAGCTATTACGCAAGCAAAAGAGCCAAGATCTCGTCAAAGATCCAAGTACATAATGAGATGATATTACTTGATCAGAGAGATCATTGGTAGAGGCAATGTCATTGTGGATTGAGTTGCCTCAGCAAAAAATGTAGCAGACCTACTTACTAAACCCTAGCACATAAGATATTCAACGGACATCTTGAGAAGATGTGCCTTAGATACATGGGCAATTGGAGCTAGAGCAAGTGGGAGATTGTTACAGTAGGATGCCCAATGCCCCCAATTGGATTGGGTGTATTATACTCTTTTTCTTTGTAAAGACAATCATATAGGGAATCATATTAATAAAAGGGGATTTTCTTTATCTTATGTCTTGCATATTTTATTTATGCACATTAGATAAAGTCCTTAGACCAAATTTAGCTACAAGGCATGGTATTGCATATGATGGCGATCATGAAACATGCCTCTAAGGTTTTGGTCTTAAATGGTCATGCATATTATGGCAATCATGTGAACCTAAGAGGGTCACCATATTTATAGAAAGTAACATTTCTAATTTTAGAATTTATCTAATAGTTGGAAATTAATTAATTAATATTGATTAATTAATTAATTAAGGGTTCTATTTAATTTAATGGTTAAATTAAATTATTTAATTAAGTAACTAAATTATTTAATTTGACCTAATTTGCTTAGGAAACCTAACTGGAGTAAATTAAATTAATCAATTGGATTGATTAAATTGGGATTAAAACAAATGGATTGATTTATGGATTTTTTAGTCCAAGCCTAAAAATTAATGTGGATCATTTAAGAAATCCACTAAAATATGTAGAGAATAAATTAAATAAATATGATTTATTTAATTAACATATTTATAGATAAATAAATATAGTGCATTAAATCGGCCACTAAGATTTAATTTATATATAAATATAATTTTAATATATATTTGATATATATCTATCTTGATATTATTTAAAGAGTTCAAATTAATATCAAGAATGTATGTAGGCAATTTTGATGTTTAGGGTAGTCCACATACAATGGAGAGAGAAAATAGAAGAGTTGTTGGGAGATTTGGAATCCTTCTAAAATAAGACTTTGAAATAGTTCAAAATTGACAAACTGTCCAAGAGTTGGAGAAAATCAAATTTTTAGTCCTATATATACTTATGTACAAAAATTACAAAAATAATTCAGAAAATTTAAGCAAAAATTATTTTGTTTAAGTTTTCTATTTTTCTCTCCAAGAAAAGAAAAAGAAAACAAAGAAAAAGAAAAATATTTTCTTGTAATCTTGATCTTCTTGTTCTTTAAAAAAAAATCAGTTTCTTGTTATTCTCTTCATATTATTGTTTCAAGAACTTAAAGAATCAATCTTTATTGTTCTTGAAAATTTACTCCGGTTCTAAATTAGAAAACAATTAAAAAGATACTAGCAAATTCTTTTGATTAGTGTTGCTCTTCCATATTGTACACCGGATAGAGGGGAGACACTTGAATCCCTACGAATTTTGATAGTCCAGGATAAGCAATTGATTGCTTCATTCCCTATAACAATCTGAATACACCAAAAGTATAATCCAAATTTAATATTTATTTATATATTCACTTGAAAAAACCTAATCATTAAAATCGCTTTTGAATCGAGGGGTTAAATTTATGTTTGATAAAAAATTTATTTTTCGCTGCGTATGCCCCTGTGATTATAGCGAACCCAACACCTCATGCCTATCTTCTCAATATATCCATCGAATACCTTTTATTTTAAGAGTTTGGTCTATCAAAGCGGCTCTTTCCGCTATAACATCGCCTCTACAAATGATAGGGATGATAAGTCCAATGGAGAGTCCATTGACGAACAAAGCAATACTTCAGTTGCTGAAGCAGCTAACAATGATGGAGGAAATGATGCATGCGAATGAACTAAGGGCCACAAGAGAGGCAGTTGGTCAGCAAGGCAGAAGCTATTGGCTGAGGTTGAACTGAAATGCAAATTAGTTGATTTTGGAAATGCGTGCTGGACATACAAACAATTCACAAGCGATATTCAAACGAGATAGTATAGGTGCCTTGAGCTTCTTTTAGGATATAAGTACTCCACATCAGCGGATATGTGGTCATTTGCATGCATTTACTTTGAGCTGGCTACTGGCGATGTTCTTTTTGATCCACATAGTGGTGACAGCTATGATCGTGATGAGGTTTGAGGAACCAAATATATATATATATATATTTATATATGACTATTGTACTCATATAAGTAATGGCACAACTGTTCCGCTAAGCTGCTTGGTTGGACTTTGCTCAATTCTTTTTCTTATGATTTGAGAAATATCTGTTCATCTAGTCCATGTAGGGGACCTCCCTCCCCTTACTTTTTATGAAGCTCTTTGCTCTGGACTAGGGATTGCATGATACTAACTGTCTTCTGGTTGATTCTTTGTCTCAATCAGCATTGGCTTGCTTATTTTCTTATTAATTACATGCAACCTTTTTTTCCTATGTTACTCCTTGATTGTTTTAATCTCTCTTAGAGAGTATATTTCTATCACTTCGTGATTTTGTGTGCCAATCCTTGATGAGTATATGACTGGTGTGGGACAAGGTGTTCTCTATGCGTTAGTTTTAAATCATTTCTAGCACAAAATATTTGTCCTGAAGTTCCCAAGTCCATTGTATTAAAGTATGAGTGGTTATTGAATATCTGTAATGATAAATCCGGGAAAGAAATGGATACAATGAAATTTAGCAAATCTTTAGATATATATTACTGCATTTAGTATGTCAATTATTCTGTTGTTTAATTTACGTGGCTAAACTAAACTTTTTGAATGGACTTCAGTATGTGGGCTTATGATTTGTGTCTCAGTTTGTAACTCTTTAACGTTTCTGTGGGAATATTAATTATTAATTGCCTGACATTATGTGCCAGTCATATGATTTACATGAGTTTTGCTTTGATGTGGCACAATGAAATTAGCTCCTCTACATGTGAATCTTTCGAGAGAGGACCTTGGACCAGGCCTAGTTTTGTGTCTCTGTGTAGCTTATGTGAATGATAATTTAGTTGCTTGCGTAGCTATATACTAAAATTCTCTAATAAGTTAATTTCATGACCAATCTCTGAAGACTCCATTTTTGCTATTGACTTTTCTAAGCTTAGGCAAAACATTTTTATTAGTTGGATGCGGAATGGATCGGTAGACCCAACAAATAGTGGCAAATACTTGAAGTTAAAAAATCGATATCGAAAAGCTATAATGAATGAGATAAATATATGACTAATACCTGAAATTGAAAGACCAAGTATGGAAACCCCGTATTATTTCTCTTATTGGTCAATCATTATGAACAGGTTTAGAAAATCACGGTCTATCGCTATTAATTAGAAACCACACTTTAAGAGCCCTAAAGGATGATTTATGAATGAAAATTTAAATATAATAATACATTTAATGATTTATGAGATACGTATATATATTATTTGTTATTACATTAGTTTCACCTTACTGAGCCTTTAGCTCATTAGATTCATGTGATGTATGTAGAAATGTATAAGTTTAGAGGTTGATTGAGTCTTTAGAGCGATCGGACAGAGATTTGCTCATATGCCATGTTTCGAATTATTTTGTAGTTTATTTCGAAAACTTTATTTTGCTTTTAACTAAGCCGCTCTGTTATAGTTTTGTAAACATATGTACTCAATTTTGATTTATGTTATGTATATGGTGTGTTTAAAATAATTTAAGTTCTTTCTCTTATAGCTAAAAATGAGAACTTTTATTAAAACCATAACTCTAGTATTGATGAAAAGTTAATATTTTTTTATTTAATTGTATCAGATTGTTAAAGCTCTACAGTTAGGCTAAGGCTGTTACACCCTCTTAGGTTCACTATTAACCTAGTAGTAGGCTTGCAACATTTACAACTTATTAATAATAATTATTTTAATTAATTAATCCAATTAAGTAATCCACTTTAGAATTAACTTTTTAATTCTAAGAACCTCACTATCCATGAAAAATACCCAGCAAGTAATTATGGCCAACTAGTCTTAGGTGAAATAGCGAGTAAACCTATTTCAGATGCGAGTACCATACACGTACGGTCCTTTCAACAACAAATCTCCTGATTTAATATAGGGTATAGATTATAAGTCGAAACCTAAATAATTCAATAATTGTGATCCCATTTCAAGTTCCAATGATTCCTAATAAATTATGATTCATCCTGCCTTGGTCAAGGTTTTTGAATCACAAACTATGAAAACATAGGAGATTCTCTTGTTTAAAAAGACAAGTATCGAAATCTATGTTGGGTACTGACAAACCTCCATGCATAGTAGTGCAACACCCAACAAGCATTGTTGTTACCTAACAAGCACCCACATGCATGCACTTGCCTCTCTACGCTAATGCCAATGGAATATGACATCCTCATCTCATGAGCATACATCATATGTGCGAGTCTTACTAAGTTATTTGATATCCCATCTCAAAAAGCTCTTGACTCAAAAATTATTTAAGACCAAATCCTTAGAGGCATGTTCCATGATCGCCATTATATGTGCGACCATGACCCGTAGCTAAAATTCATTTGTTGGAAAAGTTCCAAGTAAGAAACAACTGTAGACTCTATTACCGAAGTTGAATATATTACTACATCAGATGCAGTAAAAGAAGCTGTTTGGATAAGAAACTTCATTCAAAAGTTAGGTGTAATTTCATCCATTGTTGATCCATTAATCATTTAATATGATAACAATGGGGCTATTGCACAAGCAAAGGAACTAAGATCTCATCAAAGATCCAAGCATATAATGAGATGATACCACTTGATCAAAGAGATTATTAGTAGATGCGATATCATTGTAGATCAAGTTGTTTTAGTAGAAAATATAGCAGACCTACTAACTAAGCCCTTAGAACAAAAGGTATTAGATGGATATCTCAAGAAGATGAGCCTTAGGTACATGGGCAATTGGAGCTAGGGCAAGTGGCAAATTGTTAGAATAGGATGCCCAACACCCCAATTAAATTGGGTGTATTGTGCTCTTTTTTTTCTAAAATAATCTTATTGGGATCATATTAGTAAAAAGGCATTTTATATATCTTATGTCTTATATTTTCTTTCTACGCATTAGATAGAATCATTATACCAAATTTAGCTATAGGTCATCGTTGTGCATATGATGGCGATTATGAAATATGTCACTTAAGATTTAATCTTAAATAAGTTTCGAGTCAAGATCTTTTTAAGACGAAATATCAAATAGTCCAATAAGACTTGTGTATATAATACATGCTCGTAAAATAAGGATGTCTCATTCCATAAGCATTAGTATAGTAACGCAAGTGCATGTATGCAGGTACTTGTTAGAGAACAAGTACACTAAACTGACCTACCAGAAATTCTTAGTTAGAAATTTTATGTGTCGAAATAAGAATCTTTATGTTACAATAGTGCACGATTAGTCCTTTGACTTGAGGGATTATAACAATCTTGTATATGTCATGTCTTACTTTGATTCATTCCTTAATTGCTGACAATCACAGAAGGATTATATTCGGCATTGCATCTACATGTAAGGAGATTAATGAGTAGCCAACAAAGAATCCATCATTTGTCTGGTAGAACAAGTGAATCTTCTATATTTTCATAGTTCATGACTCTGAAATTCTTGGCAAAGGCGAGATGAATGTCAGAAAAAGGTTTCTAACAATTCATCAAGAGTCACTGGAACTTGAATTAGAATCATAGTTAATGAGTAGATTAGGGTTTCGACTTTTATGCATACACTAGACTCAATTGAGAGATTAGTTGATGGAAGGACCTTATGTACATAGTATTCGTAATTGTAATAGGCTTACTTGATATATCACCTAAAACTAGTTTACCATGATTACTTGTTAGATGTTTTTATGGATAGTGAGGTTTTAGGAGTTAAAGGAATAATTGTTGTTCATAAATTGCAAATATTACAAGTCCACTATTAGCTTAGTAGTGAACCTAAAGGGTCATACATAGTTTGGAATGAATAACCTTTAGTTTAAAATTAATCCAGAGAGTTGGATATAATTAATTAACTAATTAATCATATAATTAATTAAAGATTAAATTAATTTAAATTGGTTGAGTTAATTATCCAATTAAGTAATAAGATTATTTAATTGTACCAAATAAGATTGGGAATCCAATTTGGAGTAAATTAATTAATTGATTGGATCAATTGATTTAACTTGGGCTAAATAATTATTATACTTTATGAATTCCAAGCCCAATTTATAATGGCTCATTAGTAGAAGCCGACTTGAAATATTAGAAGAAATAAATTAAATAGGAAAAAATAGTTTTTCTTATTTAATTGATAAGATATCAAGTTGGATTTATGGGATAGGTTTAATGAATGTGGAGGAGAGAAAGGGCAAAAAATTAGAGGCTAATTTTGGCCTTTAAGAGTAGAGGAAGAAAGGATTTTAGATTGATGTGGATTTGGTTTGTTAGGGAAGTTAGACTTTCCAAACAACCAATTCAACATGTGAGGCTAATATTAGGTTTTAACCTAATTTTTGTAGCCTCCATTTTAATAGAAAATTGAAGACAAAAATCCCTTACTTTTGTTCATAGAATATTTTGCAAATTGCAAAGGCACGGTGTTAAGTTTTAATACAATGGTGAGTTGAGTTGAGTTGAGTATCTACAAAGATTCTAATAAAATATTGCATCAAGTATTATAGTTCAAATAGTCCCAATTTTTTCTACCAAATCGAGTAATAATTGGTAAATAAAGTAAAGTAAGATAAAAAATGCAAAGATGAGAGTGGAGTTCTTAGAAATAATACAACAAATACCTTATGAGCAAGAAATTTTAGAGGAATGACTCACCTAATTATCACATATGTTCTTCCTTCCAAAGTATATCAATTCAACTCAACAACACATGTAATTTAAGAATTCCTAGCTCATCAATTCCCTATCTCGAGTATCGAATTGACTATGATATCCAGCATGAACTTCAATATCTCTATAAAAATTCAAAAGTAAAACTCCACAAAAGTTCAATGAATTATTTTCAAAACTTGAAAGGTATCATAAGTTTCTCAACTCTATGATTCCTAGATCGTGTCATCTTTATGATCATGTATAATTTTCTCTCTCTCTCGAGTATTGAATCTCACACATCAAACAATCTCAATTAATGATCAAATATCAAGATACAATACTAAACAAGATAACACAAATAAGATGAATAACTTGAACTAATATTGATTGGAATTCAAAACATAGGATCAAATAAGTTTACATCATCCTCTAGAAAGAAAAGTTTAGTTTAACATAGATGAATACAACTTTAAGAAATATATAAGAAAGAATAAGAAAATTGTTCACCAATTTGTGAAGTGAGAGAAATGGTTAAAGCTTTCCTTGTCTCAAAGAATGGTCCCCTTGGTTGATTCCATTTTCTCTTTTTAACTTCTCAAGATGAATTCTCTCTCTAGAATCCTCCAAAAACCCCTAAAATCCTTCCCATTTTCTTGGATTTTCCTTACTCAAGAATCTTCCAAAAAAACCTAAAATCCTTTCCCTTTTGTTAGCTTTTCCCCTTTTTGCTCTCATTTATTCCATATTTTTTGGCTAAAAGAAGTCCCCAAATTTGTCTTGGAAGTTGCCTTTTAAAGACTCCAAAAAGAGGTCCCAAAATCAGACTTAAAAATCATTTTTTAAAATTTTCACAAACTGGGGCTGTGGTTCTAAATTGAACTGGTGTTGTGGCTCTATTCTGGCACAAGGTGCTAAACAATCTATCCTCTAGCGCCACGACACAATACAATTTGAAAAATTTTCTTTCAAGTTGGCGGTGGCTCTGAGTGGTCTGTTCATTCTTCTTACATGCCATTTTTGAGCTCTTTCTATTATGAATTAGCTTTTTATATCTTCTAATGAATTGTAGCTTTATGTCTTGGCTTTTCATAAATATTTGAATCAACTTGATATAAAATCTTTCAAGAGATTTATGCCTAAAATACCAAGATCTATCATATTAGAAAGTTTCAGTCTAGTGTTGACTATTCAACTCAGTTTTTCTCATTGCAATCGAAAGACCTGAATTTCATAGTAAATATAAAAGTTGTAAATCTATCTCTTGGATTTCCAATGGTTTAAGAATCAAGTCAATATGATATTTTATCAAAGATTTATGAATGAAATACCAAAATTATGTCATCAATAGCACCACAATTCAAATTCTTCAACATTTCAACCAAGTTTTGTATCTTTCCATTTTCTTCTCCTTTTTCCATTACCTATAAGATTTCAAATTAAATGCATAAAAAGTAACATAAAAACTTGAAAACAAACCAAATGTTAATCAAAAGGATATGAATTGTTGGTATAAAACCAACTTCTCACTTCCACTCTAAAAATTTGGCCATAGCAAGAAAAGAAAAACATTTTTCTTTCTTCTATCTTCTCCTCTCATTTTCTCTTCTATATCCAAGTATGTTGTTCTTCTTCTACTATTTGGATAAGAACAATCATTATAAACACTTAATCTTTGATTCCACGAGTTGGATTAAAATTAGTACACACTCCTTTCTAGCTTGAAAAAAAAAAATAACACTAAACAAGTTTTTGGTTTTTGTTATTCTAGTCCAAGATGTGGACTTCTTTAGAAGGAGAATGTCACAACCTTCCAAAAATATGTATATATATATATATATAACTACCTGTGCAACATAATTTGTGCATATATGCGTGTGTATCTCTATGAAATCACACCACGAATGCAGCTCCTCGACCAAAATAGTTCATTCAAAATTATTTTTCATCACTGGGGCCTTGGCCTACCTAATATGCACTAGATAGAGCTCTAAACAATATCAATAATCACACGGCATAAAAAAGTTGACTCAGTCCAAGGGCTATCTCCTAGGCTCAGCAGAGGTCTACCCTTTATCTTCCCCTGTGATCCTCCAGAAGTTTTCCCACCAGTGGAGTTAATAAGGGCACAGTCAAGTGGTCCACCCTCTCGTGACTATCAGAGGCACACCCCTTGTCAACCCCTATGATCCTCTGAGAAGTAACAATCGCGGCACCCTAAAATATCACATAAACATGCCTCAGTGCACTAATAGTGGCCAACCAAAATATTTTCTTTTCGAAAATAATGTTATGCATGTAAAACCTCAACTGTGAGCATGTGTTATGCATGCACGTGCAAATACTGATGAATGGCATGTTCAATGAAACAATGGATTCCATATCCCATTATCCAAGCAACGTATACACTATAAGATATTTATAATACTCATAATACACTTATCAAGACACAAGGATCACATTTAATATAAATAAGGTAAGAAATACTATGTCATGTATTATAGTTGCAAATGGATTGCACTTACCTTTAATTGAATCGTATCTTATTTCTTAGTTTCTTAGGTGTTACTCCTGTGATACTCGAGCCTCTTACTACTCACATGGACAAATATGATTCATGCATTACATGTTAATTTTATATGCTATTTGCATTTCTATTAACATTGTATAATTTATTTTATTTTATACGACATTCTTGAATACTAAACTAAATTCTGAAGTTCTTGCATGGTATTAGTTATTGAATTTTCTAATCTAAGTAGTTGATTTTATATTGAAATAAGAAGAAAATGAGGTGGATCAATATTAGATATAGATGGGATATATAGGTTATAATTTTGGAAGTGTTAAAAGTGTTACTAGTAAGCTTGTACGGTTTAATTTGATTTGATCAAGTTATTTCAAAAGTATATATTTGTAAATTAATATACTTGGGATATTAGACATGATATAATGTGATTGAAGTATCCTATTACAAGGCCCATATATGCATAAATTTTAGAAATGCAAACTAGATAATTCTTTAAGAATCGGATGCAAATCGGTTTGGAGATCGAATGAACGGACATAGGAATTACCTTTGGGAATGAATGGTGATTAAGATAGGTTGAAACCAAATAAAATAGGTGAGACACACAAGATTAGGGCTGCAAGATAAGGGATAAAATCAGATTTGCCATTTACTTGCCACCTCATGCTTTCTTATTAAGCTTAAGCTAACATCTCAAGCTAACACCTCACCCCTTCACCCTTAAGCAACGACCAGACCCTCATTTCAGCCATTTTCATCTTCCAAACACACACCTTAAGGTCTCCAAGTGATCCAAATTGATTCCAAGTTGAAATAAAAGCAAGAAAAGCAAAGGAGAAGTAATTACCATCAAGTTAACCTCAAAATCTGCATAGGTAACACTTATCTACGGTTTTGCCTTTGGTTTTCAGATTATTATGAATGGTTTTATTGTTTATTAAGATTTAAATATCTCTTATAAAAGTGTTAGGAAGTTTTTAGTTAGACTTTGGTGCACAAACAAAGGGTTTTTGATGACAAACACTTAATAGGAAATACTTGTGGCAGAAACTGTCATCTTACTGTTTTTTTGTGTTTTAGGCTTCAAAAGTGTATGGTATGTTGAATAAAACCTATAATTATTACCATTTACATGACCATATATGAGTTAAGAGTATTGGAATGAAGTTTTATCAGTTGAAAATTGAAATAGAGAATGATATTGGAGAAACACACTCAAACTGCCAAAATAGTAAAATCTGTTTTGGTATGCTGTGAAGGAAACTGAATTAAGGGAGCTAAATCCATTATTTTTGGTAATAATATGGCCTTTCTGTATTCTTATATATGTTATCTAAGTATGGTGAAAATTTTGGAGTGATTGAATATGCTTAATGGTGCCAAAACCATTAATGTCATGAAGTGTGCAAAACTGTCACGGTAGGAAACAATCTGTTTCAGTATGTCGTGAAGAGAGCTGAACTTGGAAAGCTATATCCATGATTTTTATCAATTATATGATATGGTTACATTTATATACATGTTATATAAGTGTGGTAAAAATTTGGGAGTGATTGGATATGCCTGGGGATGTTAAAATTATCATGCAACTAAACTTGACAGCAAGAAAATATGAAAATGTGAATCTGCCACATTTGATCACTTAGCATGTTTCAACCTAGACCTGTTGCTATTGAGTGTTAACAATTAGGTACATGCTATTAGAGTTATAATACTTCAATTGCATGATGTTTTCATGTATTTAAGATGAGAAATTGAGGTAGTTGAGGGGCTATATTGGGTTCTAGTTTGTGAAAGCTTGATTGTTAGCTTATAGCTTGGTGTTTAAGGTCTAGTATGAGATTTTGTGCTTTCAACTTGCCAAATTGGGAGTGGTGCTTGATGTTGGGTAATATTACAGGCTAATTTACATCTAAGGTTGGAGAGAAATACTAAACAAATTTAGACTAAGCCACCAACCAAGTAAAAGGTAAGTAAAGATTCATTTGCAACTACAATGCATAGACATAGTAGATGTGTGAATTATATGTAATATCATAAATCATATGTGCATAATAGAGGGCTCTCCATTGAGCATACATACATGGGCATTGTCATTAGCACGTGCATACATCATATACAAGCATTATGATAAATCTTGCATTACACGAAATGATTCAGAGAAAGGAAAATATTTTGCTGACCACTACTAGTGCACCGAAGCATGCATGGATTTGCAGGTTCGCATGCATGGATTTGCATGCGTATGAGTATGCATGGATTTTCATGCTTATATGATTATTGGTCATTAGATTATGGCGGTGTACAGAGCTCTTTTTCGGTGCATGGATAGTAGCGTTGGTTAGGGGCCCAAGAAAGAAATGATTTTGAGAGAAATATTTTGATGCATAAAATTGCATTATGAGCATAGAATTTTGAGTTGCATGACTTGATATTGTGGATTATTCTTTGACATGCATAATCTTTACTTGCTGAGTGTTAGCTCATATAGTTTATGCATTGTAGGTGAGTACGACGATACCTGAAGCATCTTTTATTGGCTAGGCGGCGGTTGGAGCTCTTGCAGGTGTCTAAAAGAGTGTGTACATGGATGACGACGTGTTGGGCTATTTTGTTGGCTTGTTATATTTTGAGTCTGTTGTATTATATTTTTAGACTGGTACTATATTTCGCTTTTAAAACTTTACTGTAAATAAGTATGTAAATATTGGGTCGTTGTGGGTGTTGAGCTTTTATATAAATACCGATCCTATTATATACATGACATGTGTTATAAAGTATTTTAAATAGGGTTGTGCATGTAAGAAGTGATTTATCTTTTCTTATAGTGTTACAAAAAAAAAATATTCCATACATGCACACAGGTTCTATCATGTCAAATTATAATATATATCTAGTTGTGTAGTAATGAGGGTGTTACAGATCATCTCCTCAACAAATCTTTGAACCTCTTCTAACTTTCATATAAGGACTCCAACTTAAATTGCACAAATATAGTAATGTTGTTCCTTATTTTGGTAGTTTTGGAAGGTGGGAAGTACTTGGAAAGGAATGCTTGTGCCATGGCATCCCATGTGGTGTTTGATCTAGTGGGCAATGAATTAAGCCAATTCTTGGCTTTGTCTCTCAAAGAAAATGGAAACAATTTTGCACCAAAGTTTATATCATTTGAATGATCGCTAGTTTAATCTTAAAGTGTTTGCTTGTATTGCCGGCCTCCTAATACTTGAATTGGTCCTATTTACCAAAGATTTAGCATAATTCAACAATGATCTATTCTCCATGTCTCGCTCATCATTTGACATTCTTTCCTCTTTTCCTTTCTTTATCAACAAACAGAGAGTTTTTTTAATTTTTGGGTTGTAAGGCTTATGATCCTGTGTAGATGATTACGTCATGTACCAACAACACCTACAATGAAAAACAAGAGCTCTCAAAGTAGCTTGCACAAAGAAAATGAAACAAGCAAACTAAAAATAAAAGCAATGAAAAAAAAAATAAAGTAAATAAAATGGTTAAACTACAACTAGATAAATCAACCTCAATATTGTAAAAACAAAATCCTTGGCAACAGCGATAAAAACTTAGTGTGGCTTGCACTTAAATGCAATCTAATTCCACAAGTGTACGAGCCAACAAGTAATAAAGTGTATGAGTATATGGATGTCGTGTACCTAGAGAATATTTGAGAAACTATTGAAGTATAGATAATCCAACTATATTTAACATATCAAATTGATTTGAAAACTTAAAACTAGAAATTAACAAGAAATAAAAACAAACAATAAAAATAGGGGATTTAAACTTAGGTGAAGAAGTACCAAGTCATTGGATTATCGTTTTATTACTTCGTGAATTCTTACAAGTTAGTGAATAGCATTGACATTGAATTGTGTGACAACGGGAACTCCAATTTTATGTAATACTCTTTTCTAAGATGTACCACACCTATTACCAGAAAGCAACTGGTATATTCCTATACAAGTTTAGCTATCCAATAATGTAATATGTTTTGTGATTTTGTAATGCTCAATTTTCACCTACTTAGCATATTACATCAAAATGCATCTAGTTAGTATGCATTATTGAATTATAGCATACAAATAGTATAACTGCATGAACAAGAATAGTTATTGTTTAATATGCATCATTTCATGAAATATGGCATCAAACTTTATTCCATGATTTAACATGTTCTTTAAGTACTTATTATTTTGAAAAAGCTCAATTCTTGATTAAGGAAGATTGATATGCTAAATTACTATGAAATTAATTATTATGTTATTCAATACTACATACATTCGATTTGATTAAAATAGGGCATATGTGATTAAGAACTAACAGTGTGAAAGACGGTATCAAAAGTACATAAGTGTAATGTGTATACTACAAAATTAGACACGACATGCTATGATTGAAGTACGACATTATAAAGGTCCCTAAGAGCGTAGGTAACAATCGGGTTAGAGATTAAATGAATGTTTAGAAAATTAGCATAAGAATTATTTATAAGATCGGATGGCCATTGAAATAGGATGCAATCAAGTGATAAATATTGAAGGGCATATGATTTAAGCTTGCAAGGTAAGTACAAAATTAGATTTTACCACAAGACAACACCTCATGCTTGACACCTCATGGTTGAACACCTCTTACTTAACACTACATGCTTGACACATCATGGTTGTACACCTCGTACTTGACACCTCGTGCTTTGATATCACAAGTGTTGCCATCTTATGCTTTGAAATCACAAATGTTGCCATCTTATGCTTTGACACCTCAAGTGATGATACCTCAAGCTCTTGCTATCTTAAACCTTGCCACCTGAATATTTTCTTCATCCTTAAGCTTAGCCACGCTTATAGCTATGTCTCCTATTTCACCTTTCAAACTACTTCTTGAGCATTCTAAGGTATTTTAGAGTGATTCCAAAAGAGAAACATAGTAAAGAAAGTAAGAAAAGTGGAAAGAAACAAAGTTAGAAGCTCTTTAGCACAATATATCTTCCAAACCATTTCATTGGATAAAACAAATCGGACTTGAGGTAAGTTGTAACTTTCACTTGCTGTATCACAAGAATCATATAATGTTGTTCATGTTTCAATATGATTGTCATTATTTGTCAAATGATATAATGTTTGATACATTAATGGTTCATGAAGCATGATACTATCAAGAATATAATGAGATTTTTGAAAAGAAAGTATGGTACTTGATTGATGGTTGGTAGGCAAGGGATGTGGGAGGGACCAACAGACCCAATGAATGGTGGCAAATATTTGAGGTTGAAAAATTGGTATGGGAAAGCCACATTGAATGAGTTAGAATACAGTTAATACTTGAAGTTGAAAGACCAAGTATGGAAACCACGTATTATTTCTCTTATTGGCCAATCATTAGGAATAGGTTCTGAAAATCATGGTCTATTGCTATTAGTTAAGTACCACACTTCCAAGGCCTAAAAGAATGATTTATGGGAGCAAGTTATTGAATTGAATAATGTATTTAATCATTTATGAGATTTTCATGTACTATATTTGTTATTACATCAGTTTCACCTTACTGACCCTTTAGCTCATTAGATTCATGTGATATATGTGAAAATATATAGATTTAGAGGCTGACTGAGTCTCTAGAGCAGCCAGACAGAGATTTGTTCATATGCTATGCTTCAAGCTATTTTTGTAGTCTATTTTTGAAAATTTTGTTTTGTTTTTAAATAAGTTGTTATATTATGGTTTTGTAAATAGGTGTGTTAAACTATAGATGGGATAATTGCATCATGCACTCAATTTTGATTTACGTACTTAAATGGTGTGTTTAAAATGAAACGTAAGAACAAATAAATTCAAGTTCATTTTTTTATGTAACCAAAAAGGGAACTTTTTATTAAAATCAGAACTCCAGTATTGATGAAAATTTAACATTTCTTTACTTAACTGTATGAGTTTATTTAAACTTTGTAGTTAGGTAAAAGAGTGTTATAGATTTTCTCTAGCTTTCAACAATTAAGCCTATGACTATTGCGTGTGCTAACTCCAAAAACTTAGTATGGCTTGCACTTAAATGCAATCTAATTTTGCAAGTGTACAGACCAACAAGTAATAAAGTGTGTGAATATACTGATATCAAGTCCCTAGAGAGTATGTGAGCAACTACTGAAATATAGATAATCCAACTACATTTAACCAATCAAAAGTTTGGTAGATTAATTTGAAAACATAAAACTTGAAATTAACAAGCAACAATAATAATCAAGAAAAATAGGGGATTTAAACTTAGGTAAAGAAGTACCAAGGCATTGGCTTGTCACTCTATTGCATTGTAAATTCTTACAAGTTAGTGAATAGGATTGACATTGAATTGTGTGACAGCGGGTACTCTAATTTTATGTAATACTCTTTTCAAAAATGCACCACACCTATTACTAGAAAGTAACGGGTATATTCCTATACAAGTTTAGCTATCCAATAATGCATTAGGCTTTTTGATTTTCTATAACTTTCGATGGTCAAGTATATGACTATTACATATGCTAACTCCTATATTCCTATAATGACCTAGCCTATAACATACACTACACGAGCACACATTGTGACACTACCTCCTAGTCTCAATCATAACAACAAGGTTCATCTCAAAACTGGCCAAATTTCAAGAAGTATTAACATAGTGCATGCTAATCACAAAATCAACAATCATCCAAATCATATACAAGTTAACAATTCACAACTTCAAAGAAATGACTTTCCAAGCCTTGGCAAACTTGAGTTTAGTTGATAATGAAATAAAGCAAACAACACTTATTTCTCAACATTATGCTTTTGCAATATTTTTTAGAACTAAACAAAATTGAAAGAAAACTAAAGTAAAAGTTATAACCCCTTTGGAGAGTCTTCACTTCTAGCTTTAGATTCTCCTTGGTCAAAGTACCTCATTCTTCCCTTTCTTGAATCCCCATTTTCTTGATGAAGGGTGTGTGTGTTTCTAGTGTAGTATGTGGGAAAACATAGATGAATGGTTGTTTGGGTGTAGACGAAAGGTGTGTGAGTATTTAAGTATAAAGTGTGTGGGGGTTGATGAATTGTGTATTGAATCTTGTGTATTTTTTATGTTGTTCAAGAAATTATATGTAAGCATATGCGTGTGAATCATTTGTGTGAAGTAATTTTGTGTATATAGCATATTAGAGTGTCACATGGTGTGTCAGGGTGTAGTGGTGTATAACAAGAAAGATTCCATGCATGGAATAGATTGCCACTTGTCCCTCAAAATTCCGCATGTATTTTTTTTTTCAGCATTGGACTACTGGCGTGTTGAAAAGTGGTATCGTAATGCCTCCCACTTCTCCAGCTACTGCCCAATTTCGGGCCTAGCACTGCGGCGTAAACCATTTATCATCATATGCAAGTTCTTCTTCATCCAGCACCTTGGCGTCTAGTAAGAGGTGTCGCGGTGCCACCGAAGGTAGACTTCACTGCCTGATTTTAGCCACTCGCTTTGCAGCGCGACCTAGGGGGTATCGCAGTGTGAGTTTATGCTTGCCCATTTTTTTCCATTTTTCACCATGTCTTCACTCCATTCTTCATTTTTAGTCCCTACACACAATTATCACAAAATAAGACATAATTGTATTAATTGTAAAATAATAACATGTACAACTATGCTTATGGAGATGTCAAAAATGTTACAATTTATGTGTCTATCACCAAACCCCTATAGAGATATTGGCATAGGTACAAACAATAGTCATAGGTGTGAAAATCAAAAGCTAGTAGAATTCACAAAGCTCCAGGTACTCTTAGTGGGATGACTCGTAGCTTGAGATAGCGCTGGTGGCTTACTAGGGATAGATTTGGTCCATCTCTCTCTCGAGAGCACCAATTACAATAAGACTTCCCGCCATCACACAACCTACATCATTACTAATCATAATTAATCTAGGTTCATAACAACATATGATGGCTAACCAATGCCTTGACTTTCCTTAGTATTAAATTGAATCCCCTAGTCTCCTTGGTTTTTGTTGCTTTTGTTTAATTTGTTAGTTCTTGCATTTTAATTCAATCATCACAATAACGTTAGGTCAAATAGAGCATTGGTAATCTATATTTAGTACTCACACAACACACTCTCTAGGGATATGATACTCTAGTTACTCTTTATTACTTGTTGACACCGTGCACTTGCAGTTTTGTACCACTTATTTTGGGGTCACCAAGTTTTTGGTTCTGTTAGCGGGAGTGTGTTTTTATGTGATATCAAAGTTGATTATCTAACTGTAGTTTGACCATTTTTCTTGTTTTAATTTTTTGTTTATTTTGTTTCTTTTCTATTATTTTGTTTTAGTTTACTTTAGTTGTTTGTTTGTATTTTTTTGGAGGTACTTGGTTGGATACGATGGCAATGTATAAAAATTTTTGACCAACCGAATGTGCATGTTAATGGGGACTTTTGGAAGTCATGAAGTAGACCTCCTTGCTGTGTTAACCACCTAAATCGATACCTTGTCTAAGAAAATTGATAGATTTTTAGCACATGCTACTCGTACATCCTTTGCAATGCAAGTATCATACTATGGTTTCTATGTAAGAACAAAATATAAATTGAGCAATCCATGGGTAGTACCATAGGTCGATCATGCTCAATATATGTGGGATTACAATAAGCAACATGATACTATTTTCTTCAACATGTACAATCAAGGATGGAATGTTCACCCAATTTTTTCTTGGGGAAATGATCATAATATTACATGGTGTGAACCCGCTTACACAACTTAGGAGAAAGAGTCAAATTTGGAAGAATTACTGACTTAATTCATTGTGAACACTGAATCCACTTATCCACCAGAAGAAAAAGAGGCAAATTTGGAAGAATTATTAACTTAATTCATGATCAATACAGAGGCTAGATTCCAAACTACATCAACATCACTTCAGAGATTGGAAGCCCAACTTAGTAAGCTGACTAGTTCACTAATTGATGAGTGATAAGTTAGTTTTATACCTACATTGTGATGCTATTGATGGCAGTGTTTGTAATTCAATCATAAGTCTTTACTCCAATATCATATTGACTTGATTATTAATCTATTAGAAAGCCAAGAGATAGATCCACAACTTCTATTTTTATAAAGAATTCAGTTCCTTTGATTTCAATGAGAAACACCCAGTTTAAAAGTTATCATTGGACTGAAACTTTCTGGTATGACACATCTTAGTAATTTAGGCATAAATCTCTCCTCATATGTCATATTGAGCTGATTCACACAGATATAGAAGGTTGAGAGATAGGGATAGAATTTTATACACCAAAAGCCCATTTGGCTTAGAAAATGGTGAAAAATTAGTTGAAAAATGTTGCAAGAGCTGCAAAAACTAGTTTTACACAGAATATACAGTGCCTAGGTACTGTCCAGTATCACCTAGACACTGCCATATGGATAAATGGGGTAAAATGGGCTTTTTACCCTCTTTAGGGCATCTCCTATCTGATTTTAAGGATTCTAAAGAGCCTCCAAAGGCATTCTTGGACAGGATAAGGTATTCTAGATAGAAGAAGGTGTGCTGGACAGAAGGAGCCATTCTTGGTGAGAAAAGAGTCATTCTTGAAGATAAGGAAGCCATTCTTGGAGATAAGGAGAGCTTCAATCATTCCTCGCTCTTAACAAATTAGTGAACAATTTCCACATTCTTTCTTATGTATTTCTTAAAGTTATATTCATACATGATAAACTAAACTTTTCTTACAACAGGATGATGTAACCTTTTTAATCCTATGTTTGAATTTCAAATAATATTAGTATTCTTCTTGTTTGTGTTATCTTGCTTAGTATTGTATCTTTATTATTTAGCCATTAATTGAGATTGTTGATGTATGAGATTCAATACTAGAGAGAGGAAAGATTATACATGATCATAAGATAACACAACCTAGGAATCATAAAGTTGAGAAACTTATAAAACCTTTGAAGTTTTGAAGAAGAATTCATTGAAAAATTTTCAAGTTTTATTATTGAGTTTTTATATAGATATTGAAATTTAAGTTGGAACTCATAGTCAATTTGACAGTTGAGAGAAGGAATTGATGAGCATAGTATTACATGTGTTGTTGACTTAAATTAGTATATTTTGGAAGGAAGAATATAGGTGATAACTAGGTGAGTCATTCCTTTAGAATTTCTTGCTCATAAGGTGTTTGTCGTATTGCTTCTAAGAACTCCACTCTTGTCTTTGTATTTTTTATCTTATTCTACTTTGTTTACCAATCAGCAATAATTTTCTAGATAAATTTGGACTATTTGAACTATGATACTTGATGTAATTTTTTACTACAATCCTCATGGATATGATACTCAACTTATTGTTGTATTGAAACTTGACACCGTACACTTGCGGTTTGTAAAATATTTATGAACAAGTTTTTAGCATCATTTCCAAGGATTATTTTATCATAATTTCATTAATATTGTTATGACTTAGTCTTGATTTTAGTTTAGATTGTTTTTACTTTCTTCCGTTATTTTGATGTTGTCTTGCCTTGCATTGGATTATACGTATTTGTATGCATAAGGGTGGGAGTCTTGACTTGGGTTATTTTTATCCAAAAATCAAGTTGACTCTTTGAGCTATTAGAGTAGCAAAAAGAGTTGACAATCAAGCTATGGTAGATACCATCAACAATGCTAATGTGAACGCCAATCTTCTATTGCAACAACCACCAACCAAATAAGCTATCCACAACTATTTTCAATCAACCATGAACCAAAACTACTTTGGGATAGTTGACAATTGATCAATGCCAACAATTTTGAACTTAAACCAACTCTCATTAGAATGGTGCAATAAAATCAATTTGGAGGAAGCGTGTTGGACGATCCTAATACACACTTAACTATGTTTTTGGAGATTTATGACACCATCAAAATGAATAAAGTGCCCGATGATGCCATTAGACTTTGCTTATTTCCATTCTCACTCTAGAACAAAGCTAGGCTATGGTTACAATTTTTGCACGATGTAGCATACCGAGTTGGAATAACTCGACATAAAAATACCTTGCTAAGTACTTTCCACTAATCAAGACACTTTAACTTAAGAGTGAGATAACTTAATTTCACCAATAAGATTTTGAGCCACTATATGAAGCTTGGGAGAGGTTTAAAGATTTTCTAAGAAGGTGTCATCAACATGGTTATGAGGATTGACAGTAGGTACAATACTTCTATAATGGTTTGAATGGTCAAACTTGAACCATAATAAATGTTGCCGCAGGTGGGACTTTGATGTCTAAGACTGCAAATGAAGCCTATATTTTGCTTGAGGAGATGACTACTAATAGCTATTAATGGCCCTCCGAGAGGTCTTCCATTAAAAAGGTTACCGGTGTTCTTAAAGTAGATTCATTTACACAAGTAGTTGTATAATTTTCTGCTCTTTCTAACCAATTTACAGCTTGGACTTTTAATGGAGTTTCTCAAGAAATGGACTCTATGGCATCCACTAGCACTTTATTTATGGAAACCAAAGATAATGCGCAGGTAAACTTTTTCAATAACCACAATTTCAATTTCAAGGGAAATGAATTACCCATCACTCACTACCATTTGGGGTTTAGAAATTATGAGAATTTTTTCTATGCTAACAATTGAAAGTTGCTTCAACCCCACCGAGTTACAAAAATCCACCAAATTCCAATCCTCAAGTATGTGAGAAAAAGGCATCTTTAGAGAATTTGATCAGCACTTTCATTGACGAGACAATAACCCAATTGAATAAGGATGAAGCAAAGACAACATTGACTCAATTGGGGCAACTAGCTTCAAGTTTAGGAGCTTAAATGAAATCAATGAAGACTTAAATTGGACAGCTTGCTATTGAATTTAATGCTAAAAAACATAAAGGAAGCTTTTGAAGTGATACAGAAATCAATCCAATGGAGCATTACAAAGCCATCTAACTTCAAAGTGGAACCAAAATCATGGGGCCAAAAATGAAAAGTTCTAACATTAATGAGCCAATGGCAAGCACTTCAAGTCAAAGTTCTATGGAGGAACAACCAAAGGAAGAAAAAAGGCAATCAAATGAACAAACAGGGGCTGAGAAGCTAAAATCTACTCCTAATCTTGAAACTTCTAAATTTAATGTTCCCATTCCTTTTCCATAAAGATTAAAAAAAAATGATTAATTCACAATTTGCAAAAATTCTAGAAATCTTTAAGAGAATTCATATTAATATTCCTTTTGCAGATGCTCTTGGGCAAATACCTAACTACGCGAAGTTCATGAAAGATGTGATGTCAAGAAAAAGGCAATTGGTGGAGTTTGAAACTGCGAATCTCACAGAAAAGTGTAGTGCCATTTTACTGAAAAAGCTTTCTCAAAAGTTGAAGGATTCAGGGAGTTTTACTATTCCTTGTACCATAGGAGGATCTTTTTTTGATAAAGCATTATGTGATATTGGAGCAAGCATTAATTTGATGCCACTTTTTGTTTTCAAAAAATTAGGAATTTGAGAAGTCAAGCTATCTACTATCGCCTTGCAATTGACAGATAGGTTCTCATCTATCCAAGAGAAGTTATTGAAGATGTAATGGTAAAAGTGGATAAATTCATATTTTTTGTAGATTTTATGGTGTTAGATATGGAGGAAGACCAAGAAATTCTTTAATTCTTGGTCGACCATTCCTTATTATCGAGCGTGTTTTGATTGATGTGCAACACAATGAATTAACTCTAAGAGTTAATGAGGATAAAGTGATGTTTAACATTTATCGTTCATTGAAGTTTGAAGAGGAGCCACATACTTATAACAGGATTGAAATGTTAGAAACTTGCTTGCATGATCATTTTCTCAAACAAATTCCTATTGAACCTTTAGAGCAATGCATTGTTCATTCCATAATGCAAGGTAATCACCATGATATTGATAATGAGGATTTAATGTATTACTTGCTCTTTCTTGAATCAGGGGAGGTGGAGTTCAAGAAGGATAAATGCAAGGAAGCAATAGGAGATACCATGGAATAAATAATATCACCAGAGTTGAAAGCACTTCCTGGTATTTGCGGTATGAATTCCTAGGTGCTAATAACACTTATCCAGTAATTATTTCAGTATCCCTATCTCCTTTAGAGGTGAAAAGTTGTTTCATGTTTTAAGAGATCATAAATTTGCTATTGGCTGGTCAATTTCTAATTTTAAAGATGTTAGTCCTTCAATTGTCATGCATAAATCTTAATGGAAGAATCTTATAAACCATTTATTGAACATCAATGTAGACTGAATCTTACAATGAAAGAGGTTGTAAGAAATGAAGTTTTAAAACAGCTGAATACTAGAATTATTTATGCAATTTCTGATAGTTCTTGGGTGAGTCTGATTCAAGTAGTTCAAAAAAAAACATGGCATGACCATAATTTAAAATGATAACAATGAACTAATACCAACAAGAATAGTCACAGGTTGGCAAGTATGTAGTGATTATAGAAAATTCAACAAAGCTACTCGTAAAGACCATTTTTCCCTCCCATTTATTGATCAAATGTTAGATCGATTTATAGGGTATCAATACTATTATTTTCTTAATGGCTATTTAGGGTACAATCAAATTATCATAGCCGAAGCTCAAGACAAAACAATATTTGCATGCCATTATGGTACTTTTACTTTTCGAAGAATGCCATTTGGATTATGCAATGCTCTAGCCACATTTCAAAGATGATGTTGGCAATTTTTCATGAACATAATGGAAATTTTTATGAATGATTTTTTGGTTTTTAGCTCCTCATTTGATATATTTCTACTAATCTTTCTCTTGTTTTGCAGAGATGTGAGGAGACTAACTTTGTTTTAAATTGGGAAAAGTGCTATTTTATGGTAAAAGAAGGTATTATTTTAGGTCACCGAGTGTGCTTTGAAGGACTTCAGGTAGACCGAGCAAAAATTATTACTATTGAAAAACTTCCACCACCAATCAATGTGAAAGCTATTCATAGTTTTCTAGGACATGCCAAGTTTTATAGATGATTCATTGAAGATTTTTCCAAAATTGTAAAACATTTGAGCAAACTTTTGGAAAAAGATAAGCCATTTAATTTTAATGATGATTGTCTACAAGCCTTTGATCACATCAAGACGGCTCTCATTTCTGCTCCTATTATGGTGGTACCAGATTACCAGAGGCCCACCCCTGTTTTCCCCTGTGATCCTCTAGAAGTCTTCCCACCAGCGAAGTCAATAAGGGCACAGTCAAGTGATCCTCCCTCTCATAACCACCAGAGGCACACCCCCTTATCAACCCCTATGATCCTCTGAGAAGTAACACTCGTGGCGCCCTAAAATATTGCATAAGCATGCCTTACATGCCTCAGTGCACTAGTAGTAGCCAACCAAAATATTTTCTTTCTAAAAATAATGTCATGCATGTAAACTCAACTGTGAGCACGTGTTATTCATGCACGTGTAAATGTTGATGAATGGCATGTCCAATGATACAACGGATCCCATGTCCAATCATCCAAGCAATGTATGCACTATAAAGATATTTATAATACTCATAATACACTCATCAAGACACAAGGATCACAATCAATATTGATAAGATAAGAAATACTATGTCCATGAGTTGTAGTGGCAAATGGATTTTCACTTACATTTTATTGATTGTATCTTGCTTCTTAGTTTCATAGGTGTTACACCCTAACCTTAGGTGTGAATAATCTGTAAAAATATAAGATATCAATCCTGAATCAACACGTTCATTATGCTTAATCTTATACAAGGACCTTGAATTTCAATTTAACTATGTAACAATCAAACTTTACTACTTAGGGACTAAAACCTAATACAATCTCCTAATTACCTTGATTTCTCATCTTAAATGTATGATAAAATCATCTAATTGATGTGTTATAACTCTTATAATAGTTCTCTAAATGCTAAACATCAATTTTACCATAGTTATGTTGAAACATGCCAATAAGTAAAATGGAACAGATTTCCATCTTCTATTTTCCTTGCTGTCACATTAAGTTTCATAGCGATTTTACCATCCTTAGGCATATTTATTCACTCTAAAAATTTTACCATACTTAGATAACATATAAAAACATATAACCATTCCATATAATTGCCAAAACCCATGGATTTAGCTCTTCTAATTCAGTCTCCTTCACAGCATACCAAAACAGATTTTGCTACATTGGTAGTTTGAGTGGTTCTCCAATATCATGCTCCATTTCAATTTCTAACTGATCAAAATTCATTCCAATACTCTTAACTTATATATGGACATGTAAATGGTAATAATTATATTTTTTAGTTAACATACCATACACTTTTGAAGCTTAAAATACAAGAAAACAGTAAAGTGATAATTTTTACCACAAGTATTTCCTATTAAGTGTTTGTCATCAAAAACCCTTTCTTTATGCATCAAAGTCTAACTAAAAACTTCCTAACACTTTTATAAGAGATATCTAAATCTTAATAAATAATAAACCCATTCAGAATAATCTGAAAACCAAAGGCAAAATCGTAGATAAGTGTTACCTATGCAGATTTTGAGGTTAAACTTGATGGTAATTACTTCTTCTTTGCATTTCTTGCTTTTATTTCAACTTGGAATAAATTTGGAGCACTTGTAGACCTTAAGGTGTGTGTTTTGAAGCTGAAAATGACTAAAATGAGGGTCTGGTCGTGGTTTAAAGGTAAAGGGTCTGAGGTGTTAGCTTGAGATGTTAGCTTAAGCTTAATAAGAAAGCATGAGGTGGCAAAGCTTGAGGTGTCAAATAGTGGTTTAAATATGATATTATACACAATTTATACAGCTCTAATATGGTGTTTCTCAGAATCTACTTCTTTATTTACAATGTATTTTAATTTCCATACGATCGGATAATAAATTCTACCTAAATTTCTTAACCGTTCATTTGATCCTTAAATCGATTGACATTCGATTCTTAAATAGATTGTCTAGTTTTCTATAACACCCACACCACTAAATATAAATATTGATATAATAATAATTTTGACAAGGTAGCACATGTTTTGTCAAATGTAGCACTTTGAGAAAATATAAAAATATTTTCTCACATATAACTCTGTATAAAGAAAAATCATCGTTTGTATAAAAACACAATACCCATCACAGCCATGCTATTATCAGATTTAGTTACTATAAAATTTCAAGAGTTATATAGGACACGACATCCCAAAATTATAATACGATAAACTTAAAAATTAAAATAATAGCCTATACTTTTGGAAGAAGTAAGGACATTTTGCATTTTGTAATCCTTTATATATAGACAATAATTTACACACTAATAATGATTATAAAAATTAAAATATGCCCACAACACAACTAGTAGGTCGTCATCCATGTACACTAATCCTGAGAACTTGTAGGAACCCCTACGGCTTACCCAGTAAGTTTATGTTATCAACTATCACCAGACTCACCTACAATGCATAAATTATATGAACTAACGCTCAACAAGTAAAAATTATGCATGTCAAAAAATAATCCACAATACCAAGTCGTGTATCTCAAAATGCTATGTCCACAATGCAATTCCATGCATCAGAACATTTCTCTCAAAATTATTTCTTTCTTCGGCCTTGACCAATGCTACTATCCCATGTACCGAAAAAGTGCGCTGCACACCGCCATAATCCAATGGCCAATAATCATAGAAGCATGCAAATCGATGCACGCGAACCTGTAAATCCATGCATACAATCATGCAAATCCATGCATGCTTCGGTGCATTAGTAATGGTCAGCAAAATATTTTCCTTTCTCAGAATCATATCGTGCAATACAAGATTTATCACAATGCTCTTATATGATGCATGCACGTGCCAATGCCCATGTATGTATGCTCAATGGACATGAATGACAGTAATGTGTGCAATCTGCTATGCACATATGATCTATGGTATTACATATAAATCATACATTTACTATGTCTATGCATTGTAATTGCAAATGAATCTTTACTTACCTTTGATTGGTTGTGTGTTACTTCTAGGTTTCTTAAGTATTACTCTCCAACCCTAGATGTGAAACAATCTATAAAAATACAAGATATCAATCACCATCCTCAATTAGCAAGTTCATTATACCTAATGTAGTATAAACTTCTTGAATTTCAATTTAATTAAACAACCTTACCACTTAAAAAGTATAACCAAATACAACCTTCTACGTACCTTTGTTCCACATCTTAAAGGTATACTAACCTCACTTAATTGATGGAAACAGTTATGAGCATCTCTTTAATTATCATGCCATATTGTAATTGCTAATTGATGAAAATTTATTCCAATACTCTTAACTCATACATGAACATGTATATGATGATACCTACAGGTTATATTCAACATACCATACACTTTTGAAGCCTAAAATACAAGAATACAACAAGGTGATAGTTTCTAGCACAAGTGTTTTCTATCAAGTATTTGCAACCAAAAACCCTTTCTTTGTGCACCAACAACTATCTAATAACATCCTAACACATTTATAAATAATATTCAAATCTTAATAAGCTAATAAACCTCAAAATAAATTTGAAAGTCATGCCAAACCCGTAGGTTAACCTCACCTTACAACAGTTTTTTACTTGAACTTGTTTATTTTTCCTCCCCTTTGCTTGTTTTGCCTCATTTTTTTGTTGGAGTCACTTAGGACCTATTTAGAGAGTTTTTGCTATGTATTTGGAAGCTAAAATGGTGCAAAAGAAGGTTCAAGTTGTGGCTGTTAGCTTAAGAGTGAAGAATAGGTTGAGGTGCTAGTTTGAAAAGTCTAAGCATGAGGTGGTATAAGCTTGAGGTGGCATGTAATGGTAAAATTTGATTTTCTCCCTTATTTTGAAGCAGTAATCTTGTGTGTCTCACCTATTTTTATTTGGTTGCAACCTATCTTAGTCACCATTTATTCCCATAGATAATTTCTATATCCGTTCATTTGATCTCCAAACCGATTGACATCTTATTCTTAAATGATTGTCTAGTTTGCATTTCTAAAATCATATGCACATATGGACCTTGTATTATAACACTTAAATCACATTATATCATGTCTAATATCCCAAGTATGTTAATCCATAGATGTATACTTTTAAAACACCTCGATCTAATTAAATTGAATCATATAAACTTACTAACAACACCTTTAACACTTCCAAAATTATAACATATAACTTATGAATATCCAATATATCGACCAATCTATTCTTTTTCTTATTTAAATATAGAATTTCTTAATTAGGTTATAAGATGTCAAACACTAATATCATGTGATAGCATTAGAGGTCTAACAATTAAGAATGTTATATAAGATGCCATGTAAATATTAATGTAAATTAGCATATAAGTATATATAATGCATGAATCACAATGACCAAGTGAGTAGTGTGAGGATTGGGTATTACATTTTCCCCTCCTTATTAAAATTTCGTCCCATAAATTTTACTTACCAAAAAGCTTTAGATATTTAACTATCATTTTATGCTTCTTTTCCCAAGTAGCTTCTTCTGTTGATTGACTTATCCGTAGTACTTTAACTAATGAGATATTCTCATCTTGAAGTTACTTTATATCCCTTACTAAAATCTCTATAGGTCTTTCTTCATATCTTCGACCTCAATTTAGTTCCATTGGTTCCTTCTTCAGTAGATGCCATATATTCATGATATACTTTCTTAAAATGAACACATGAAATATATTGTGAACTCTAGACATTGATGCAAAGAGGTCGAGTTTATAGGCAATATTCCCAATTCTCTCAGTAATGCAAACCAAACCATTATACCTAAGATCAAGTTTGTATGTAACATCCCCAATTTTTGCCTGCCCAAGCCGCATAATCTCTTTCATTGGAGACACCTTCAAAAATTTGATCCCCTATCATACATTGCAATGATATTCCTCTTTAATCTGCATAACTCTATGGTCACCTCTAACTAGTTTCCATACATTGGTAATTTGTTCTACAACTTCTATCATTTTCCAAATCATATTCAGCTTAAAAGAACACCAAATTCATTTCAATAAAATGATGACCTATATTTTCTATCATATAATTCCTCATAAAGAACTATCCCACGTAGCCTTATAACTATAGTTATAAGAAATTCCACCCCAGGAAATTTTTTCTCAATTGACATCAACAATCTAATGCACAATCTCTAAGCATATCTTGCAAAGTCTAATTTGTTTGTCCTAGTTGCCCATTGATGCATGGATGATCACAATACTAAAATATAATTTTATTTCCAATACCTGATGTAAGATCTTCTAGAAAGTGGACAAAGACCTTAAATCCACATCAGAACTAATAGAAACTAATAAATCATAAAGTCTAACCGATTTCTATACATTTATCTTTCCACAGATTTCCAAGGAATACCTAGGGTAAATTGAGAAAGAATGAGCATATTCAGTTAACCTATGAACAATAACCCAATTCCATTATCATATACAAAATTCCTAAATGCCTTCCCATTTCCACCGAAAAATAAAAGCAGAACTAAATCATTCCAACATATGTACTTTTACATATATCCCTTTTTTTTAGTGGCAAACCAAATATTAAAAATATATTCCATAATAGCTCGTCTAGTATCCGATATCTGTACATTTTCTTGAGTTCACAAGCATCATCCATACCACTAAATAAAATAAATAAAAAGTACATGATCATCACCTAAAACTTAGTGTTGCAATTTCTTATCCCTCATTGTCATATCTATCTCTTATTAAGAGATTATTATCACTTATCGTAAAAATCTATTTAAATGTTTTTTATGCCTTTCATCTTAATCTTAACCTTCATCGACCTTATTTTCAGCATTTGAAATTAGATCAAACAAAATTAGTCTTACCAAAATAAAAATAAATAGATAATTCACCACTTACTGTAATTTATCCTCTATACAACCCTCAACTCCCATAATAGTTTATGATGTAAAATTTGTTTGAATATTAGTCTATTGAGATATTTTATTCCAATGACATCTGTAGTTAAATGGATCATATAATATATTCACTAACTAATAATATCCATCCTTTCTTCAAGTTCAACTCCTTTTAAGTGTATAGACATTTCAAGTACCTTGATTTTGTAATGTCATATGTAGTATTACATAAATAATCTAATTAACTCGAAGAGTGTCGAGTAACTTTTCTATATTACATCAAACATATACCAAAACACAATGAGATACACCACTATACACAATAAATAACTTATATCCAAAGTTGGAGTCACTGTTGAAGCTCAAATCATTTCTCTTTAAGTAATTAGAGGTTTCTTCCCACTTAGCGAACCATTCAAATTTCATATACCTGTATGTATGATAAAATAATGCAGTAACTACTAAGGTGAAATTTTGACTGAATACCCAATAATATCACTAACCCAGAAAACTTTTCTTATTTATATCACATTTATTGGACTTCTTTATTTTAGTACAAACTCGAAGTTTTGAATAGTTATAAAGACACCTTCTTAAGAAAATTACTAGTCCCAAAAATAAATATTGTATTACATAACCAAAAGATAGCATTTACTAAATTAAACAAATAATTTCTACTTCCTTAGAGTTTCTAAGATCATATTGAAATGTCAATCATATTTATCTTCGTTGTACACTAAGATATCATCAATGAATATCACCTCAAACGTACCCATATAGAATCATCAAACAAATTATTCATCATGTATATCAAAATAATTAAGGCATTAGTCAACCCAAAGACAAGAAAATCATAATTAATTCAAACTTAAAATAAATCCTCAAGATCACAATAGCTTCTCTTAATTTATCAAATAAACTTTAGTATGAAAAATCTGTACTTATTACAAATTAATACTCAATTCAGTTGCAATAAATAATACATAACCTCAAGATTCATCTATCTTCTAGGTGAATATGAAGTGGAGCTTGTTTAGGAGAAGCACGAAAGCTTAATACCTTGCCCAATATTATAACTATATTACTTAAGGTTCATCAAATTCTAATAGGTGTATATGATGAACTAAAAGAGATATTAGATTTGTTTTTACAACTATATCAAGATAAAATCAATTTGTTAGTCAATAGCATGCCTGAATTTTTTTTTCAATATGTATCAAGAGATCTAAGGTCATACAAATGATTTTTAGTAAACTTGGTCATTTCTAAAAATTATAACACAACTTAAAGATTGATAATAACTCTTTCCTACTATTCTCTTTCATAGTAACTGTAGAAAGTTATAATTTGATAATCTTCTTTATTTTTTTGCAAATAGTAAACATTTTCCTGCCATGGTCTCCATAAAATTTCTAAATTTTCATTACTTAGAATTTAAAAGTCTTAATAATCTTGAAATAATCCACAATGCATAATTCTCAATAAATCAGTCTACGTAAAAGGTTAAATCATAATTCGAGCCAATATAACAAAATTAACCTAAAGCTCTTAAAATCAAATTAGTTGATCTTGAACCTCCAGAAGGAATTAAAACATTATAATTGACCTCATATATATATCAAGTACCCTATCTAGTCTTATTACATACTTAGTAGATAATATATAATAGGTAGATCTAAAGATAGAATACCAAGCATAAATTTTGTACCTGTTACTACTGATGAGTCTACCTCAACATTATTTTATATAAAATTTTAAAACGTATGGCCAATATTATTCAATAAAATACAAAATGAATTATACAACAAATAAAACTTACTGGCATGGTTGTGCTCTACTAGTTTTAGAGATCGTGTTCATGGATAGTCTACAGAACCACAAACCGGGCTCTGATACCACTCTGTAACACCCCTCCAACACTGAATATAGATATTGAAATAACAATAATTTTGACAAGGTAGCACATGTGTGTGCATGTGTATATATATATATATTTGCTTTTATCAAATGTAGCACTTTGAGAAACAGTGAAGTGTTTTCTTACATATAACCCTGTATATAGAAAAATCCCTATTTTATATATAGTCATCCATGTACACTGATCCTCAGAACCTTTAGGAACCCCAACGGCTTGCCTAGTAAGTCCATGGTATCAAGTATCACCACACTCACCTACAATGTATAAACTATATGAGCTAACGCTCAGCAAGTAAAGATTATGCATATCAAAGAATAATCCACAATATCAATTCATGCATCTCAAAATGCTATGCCCACAATGCAATTCCATGCATCAAAATATTTCTCTCAAAATCATTTCTTTCTTGGCCCCCTGACCAATGCTACTATCCCATACACCGAAAAAGAGCTCTGCACATCGCCATAATCCAATGGCCAATAATTATATAAGCATGCAAATCCATGCACGCGAACCTGTAAATCCATGCATATAACCATGCAAATTCATGCATGCTTTGGTGCATTAGTAGTGGTCAGCAAAATATTTTCCTTTCTCACAATCATGTCGTGCAATACAAGATTTATCACAATGCTCATATATAATGCATGCATGTGCCAATGCCCATGTATGTATGCTCAATAGACATGAATGACACTATTGTGTACCCTCTGCTATGCACATTGATCTATGGTATTACATATAAATCACACATTTACCTTGTCTATGCATTGTAGTTATAAATGAATCTTTACTTACCTTTGATCAGTTGTGTGTTACTTTTAGGTTTCTTAAGTATTACTCCCCAACCCTAGATGTGAAACAATCTATAAAAATAAAAGATATCAATCACCATCATCAATTAGCAAGTTCATTATACCTAATGTAGTATAAAGATCTTGAATCTCAATTTAATTAAACAACATTACCACTTAGAAACTATAACCAAATACAACCTTTTACGTACCTTTGTTCCACATCCTAAATGTATACTAACCTCACTTAATTGATGTATTATAACTCTTACAACATTTTCCTAAATGTTAGGGATCAAATGCACCACATCTATGCTGGAACATGTTAATGAACCAAACGGGACAGATTCACATTTTCTTGCTGTCATATTAATTTGCATGATGATTTTAACACCCTTAGACATATTCCTTCATTCCCCAATTTTTATCACACTTGTCTAACACCAAAAAAATGTAACCATGTTACAGAGTGGCCAAAACTCATGGATATAGCTTCCTAAGTTCAGCTCCTTTCACAGTATACTAAAATAGATTTTTCCTACCGTGACAGTTTTACGCACTTCATGACATTAATGGTTTTGGCACCCTTATGCATATTCACTCACTCCCAAATATTCACCACACTTAGATAACATATATAAAGAGACAAAAACGTCATATTATTTAAAAAAAATGGATTTAATGCTGTAAAACTAGTCCTTTTCATATAGGATAGAATCTGAAATTTGATGGAGACAGTTCTGAGCATCATTTTAATTATCATGTCATATTGTAATTTCTAACCGATGAAAATTTATTCCCGTACTCTTAACTCATACATGAACATGTATATAATGATACCTACAGGTTTTATTCAACATACCATACACTTTCATAACCTAAAACACAAGAATACAGCAAGGTGATAGTTTCTAGTACAAGTGTTTTCTATTAAGTATTTGCAACCAAAAACCCTTTCTTTGTGCACCAACGGCTATCTAATAATATTCTAACACATTTATAAATAATATTCAAAGCTTAATAAGCCAATAAACCTCAAAATAAATCTAAAAGTCATGTCAAACCCATAGGTTAACCTCACCTTGCAACAGTTTTTCTACTTGAACTTGTTTATTTCTCCTCATTTTTGCTTGTTTTGCCTCTTTTTTTGGTTGGAGTCACTTAGGACCTATTTATAGAGATTTTTCTATGTATTTGGAAGCTAAAATGGTGCAGAAAGGTTCAAGTCATGGCTATTAGCTTAAGAGTGAAGAATAGGTTGAGGTGCTAGCTTGAAAAGTCTAAGCATGAGGTGGTATAAGCTTGAGGTGGCATGTAGTGATAAAATCTGATTTTATCCCTTATCTTGCAGCTCTAATCGTGTGTGTCTCACCTATTTTTATTTGGTTGCAACCTATCTTAGTCACTATTCATTCCCATAGGTAATTCCTATGTCCGTTCATTCCATCTCCAAATCGATTGACATCCGATTCTTAAATGATTGTCTAGTTTGCATTTCTAAAATCATATGCACATATGTACCTTGTATTATGACACTTAAATCACATTATATCATGTGTAATATCCCAACTATATTAATCCATGGATGTATACTTTTAAAACACCTTGATCTAATTAAATCAAATCATATAAACTTACTAGTAACACCTTTAACACTTCCAAAATTATAACATATAACCTATGAATATCTAATATATCGACCAATCTATTCTTTTTCATATTTAAATATAGAGTTTTTTAATTAGGTTATAAGATCTCAACCACTAATATCATGTGATAGCATTAGAAGTCTAACGATTAAGAATGCTAGATAAGATGTTAACACCCCTTAACCTAACTGCAGAGCCTAAACAAGCTGATACAGTTAAGTCAAGAAATGTTAATTTTTCATCATTACAAGAGTTATGGTTTTAATAAAACTTTCCATTTTTAGCTATAAGAGAAAGGGCTTGAATCGTTTTAAATACACCATATACATATATCAAAATTAAGTACATCTGTTTACAAAACCATAACAAAGCGGCTTATTTAAAAATAAAATAGAGTTTTCAAAATATGATACAAAATAACTCAAAGCATGGCATATGAACAAATCTCTGTCCGACCGCTCTGGAGACTCAGTCAACCTCTAAACCTGTACATTTCTACCTGCATCACATGAATCTAATGAGCTAAAGGCTCAGTAAGGTAAAATCGATGCAATAATAAATAGCATACATACAAATCACATAAATGATTAAATGTAATATTCAATTTAATAACTTTCTTTCATAAATCATTCTTTAGGACCCTTGAAGTGTGGTACCTAACTAATAGCGATAGACCGTGGTTTTCAGAACCTATTCATAATGAGTGGCCAATAAGAGAACTAATATAGGGTTTCTATACTTGGTCATTCAACCTCAAGTATTAGCCGTACTCTATCTCATTCATTATGGCTTTCCTATACCATTTTTCAACATCAAGTATTTGCCACCATTTGTTGGGTCCGTCAATCCCTTCCGCATCCCTTGTCTACCCGACTATCAATCAAGTACCATACTTGTTTTTCAAAAACCTCATTATATTCTTAATAGTGTCATGCTTCATGAACCGTAAATGCATCAAACATTACATCATTTGACAAATAATAACAATCACATTAAAACATGAACAACATTATATGATTCTTATGATACAGCAAATGAAAGCTTCAACTTACCTCAAGTCCACTTTGTGCTAAGTGAAAAGGCCAATCTCTTTGAAAGATAGGATATGTTAAAGGCCTAATATAATCAAATTAGGTACCTATTAATATCCTTTTTATAAATCATATAGTCTATTCCAGTTAAAATCATATATATTTTTCAATCTTTTGTAAACAATTCCATATCAATTACATAACCTTAAAAACAATGCATACTCCATATTTTACTACTAATTCAAGACATTAAATATTAGGGAAGCCATTAAATAACTAATAATTCAAACATAATTATTAGGGCAACCCACAAAATAGAAACACAATCCAAATTAAAATGACGTAAACTTGATTATAACTTAAATTAATTCTAACCTTCAATTAAGCAAACTAATTTCTATTGTTTAAAATCATTTGTAGGCACCTTCAAACACAATATAAGCATTACAAGATCAATAGAAACAAGTAAATTAAAAATTTCACAAGACTATCAATTTTGCTAAAAACTAGCTTAACTAGCTTGGTTTTGGCTTCAAGTGTAACTTACTTAAGTTTTCAATCATACAAAAACATAGTAAAAAATGTAACCATTCAAGATACTACAAATTAATCATAAGAAATATTGAAAAATAATATACCTTGATTAAGTTGGAATTAAGCTTCAAAATCAACAGTTTTGAAACTTAAAAGGGTGGAAACTTGTTCTAGTTTGTGTTTTATGGATTCCTATGGATTGAATTCAATTTTTGTGAGTATGAGAGTGTATAAATTTGGGATAAACTTAGGAGAATAAGGGCTGGTCATTTTTGAGGTGCTTCCACAAGAAATATGGATGAAAATGATTTCTTTGACCTTTCAAAGAGAGGTAAGTGGAGGGTGATGCTTGGTTGCATTATGCTTGGTGTTTTCTCATGCCAAAAGCCATTTTTATGGACTAGGGAGATGACAAAAATTGATGCTTTGGTGTTATAATCAAGTGCAATGCGGTTTAGAATGATTTCATGCAAGCTAGTCAACAAACCAATCAAATTCCCCCATTTTGCATACTTTTAGTTCTTAGCCAAATATAACATATTTCAAGTAAATATTTAGGCAATTAATCACTTTAGCTTATAACTAGCATGGAGAAATATAAATAATTCATCTCATGGCCATTCTATACATCAATCTTATTTAACCAAGATACCGAGCTTTTCACTACAAAAAGGCACTTAAGGAATATGTTAAATCAAGAAACAAAAGTTTGATCTCATATTTCATGTACTAATACATGTTAAAGCATAACTGAAGCATGTAATAACAATTATTCATGTTCATACAGTCATGCTATTTGTATGCTATAATTCGATAATACATATTGATTAGATGCAAAATGCTTATTATTGGCTATGTAGGAGAGAATTGAGATTTGGGCATTACATAAGATGCCATGTAAATGTTAATGCAAATTAGCATATAAGTAGCATGTAATGCATGAATTACATTGGTCAAGTGAGTAGTGTGAGGATTGGGTATTACAGATGCAATCGTTAAAAGTTAACTACCTTTCAATATGTTTCATGGGCTCAAAAAATTGGGGCATATGACATATTGATTGGCCTTAAGCCCACAAGGAAATAAGATTTCCTAAATTGTCATTAGTGGTGATGGAATTTAAAGAAAATAATGGAAGATAATTATTACTAAAGACCTTATTATAAATGAATATGTTTTTAAAATAATGCTAATTTTTTGCCTCGTTTAAATAGATTATCTGTAAATGGCTAAAAAATTCACTGGCATCTATCTTGGAAGCTAACAAATTAACTGATCTTAATTATGTCGAGTGGTTGAGGAACCTTCAAATTATTCTATAGTTCGAAAAGAGGGATTATATACTTGATATGATTTTACTGCCGATCGAGCTGGCTGATGCCACTAAGGAGGAGCTTGCAGATTTCACAAGTTAGTTGATGATGATCTGCAAGTATGATACTATATGATGGCATTAATTTCAAATGAGTTGTAGAGGCAACACGAGGTACATGCACATGCGCATGATATCTATGTTCACCTACAAGAGTTGTATGGTGAACATACTAGGCAGATGAGATATCAGATCTCGAAGGAGTATTTTAGGACTTATATAACGAAGGGCTCTTCAGTCCGTGATCATAGATTGAAGATAATAGGCCTGATTGAAATATTCGAGTCACTTGGAGTTATTATAGATAACGATCTCTATTTGGATCTTATCCTATAGTCTTTGCCTCCATTGTTTCACACTCTCTTTGTCAACTTCAACTTGCATAAGATGGAAACTTGCCAGGTTGAGCTGATTAACATGTTGAAGATGGCTGAGTCCACTATGAAGAAGGACAAGCCGATCATGCTTATTGGATCCTCATCCAACTCAAAGGTTGCAAAGCCCAAGAGGAAGAAGGGGAGAGGAAAGCATTCCTCAAAGTTCAAAGACATAAAGCCAAACTGGTGGTGTCTCCAAGAGTCCAGCAAGACTAATAACAAGTACCACTACTATAACAAACCTAGGTATTTGAAGAGGAACTACAAGGGGTACCTTACGAACCTAAAGAGTTCAAGTATTTATTTTTTTAAAGTTAACTTATCAATTAATGATGCTTTTTGGGTATTAGATACTGGATGTGGATCTTATCTATGTAATGATTTGTAGGTGATGTTAATAAGTAGGAAGCTAAGTAGAGGAGAGACAGTCCTGCAGCTGGGGAATGGAGCAAAGGTTGCTTCATTTGCCATAGGAAGTATCAGCTTAGCTTTAAGAAATGGAGTAGTTTTAGTTTTAAATAATTATCTTTATGTCCCAAAGATAGTTAAGAACATTATCTCCATTCCTATTTTGGATGGAGAAGGTTTTATTTTTTCAATAAAATATGAAAGTTGTGTTACTTTTAGAGATTTAGTTTTGATTACCTCTAGCATATTGATGAATAGTTTATATTCTATTACAACCCATAACTCCTTTTTCCACGTTCAATAAAATAAAAAAATATATATATAATCATAGTTTTAAGTCATATGGCATGCTAGATTATGTTACATCTCTAAGATGAGAATTTATAAGTTGGCTCAATTGTTCGATCTTTCGAAAGAGCAAGGAATGTCAACATGTGAGTCATTTCTCAAGGGAAAGATGATCAAATCACCATTTGTTGGACAAGTGGAGCGAGCCAAAGATCTATTGGATTTGATCTATTTATATATATGTAGGACACTAAATGTTAGTGCTTGTGGAAACTATCACTACTTTATAACCTTTACTGATGATTATTCTAGGTATGGTTATGTTTACCTTATGAGATATAAATCATAAGCTTTTGAAAAGTTCAAAGAATTCAGATGCAAGGTGGAGAAACAAACTAGGCTAAATATCAAGGCTCTTCGATCAGATCGAAGAGATGAATACTTGAGCACATAATTTCTTAATTATCTAAAAGAGAAAAGGATTCTCTCTCAATAGAACCCTTCAACTACTCCTCAACTCAACGAAGTTGTAGAGCATAGGAATTGAACCCTATTAGACATAACTCGATCGATGATGAGTTTCATTTGACTTATTCTTTCATTCTGGGGCTATGTAATAGAAATAGCGACATATCTATTACATAGAGTGACATCAAAGTCAATGCCAAAAATACCATATGAGATGTGGAGTGGGAAACCACTCTCTTACAAATACCTAAGAGTATGGGGGTGTTGCTTATGTGAAGCAGCAAGTAGAAAATAAATTGGATATGAGATCCAATTTATGTAAGTTTGTGGGGTATCTAAAAGAATCTATTGGATACTATTTCTATGACTTCTCAAAACAAAAGGTGTTTGTTTCAAGGGATACCACATTCTTAGAGGAGGAGTTTCTATTAGATAGAAATGGCAAAGTCGTGGAACTTGAAGAAATTCAAGAACTACAGAGCCTCCCAGCAGATGTAATAATGGGCCAACCAGCGGAGGCTTGACCTTCACACACACAGCCTCCTAGGAGATCCCAAAGGATCTCAAAGCCACTTGAGAGGTATTGTTTTTTTGTTAGAGAACAATAATGATAGTCTTCCCTTGGATAGTGATCCAAGAACTTATGGAGAGGAGATATCTGACATCGACTTGAGAAGTTAGCAAGATGCTATGCAATTCGAGATAGACTCCACATACTCCAACAAGGTATGGACTTTGGTGAACCCACCATAGGGAATAGTTCCCATTGGCTGCAAATGAGTCTACAAGTGGAAGCTTGGACTAAATGGAAAGATAGTGACCTACAAAGCACGATTGGTCACAAAAGGTTATACTGAGAAGCAAAGAATTGATTACAAGAAAACTTTTTCGCCAATAGTGATGCTTAAATTTATTTGGATACTGCTAACCATATCAACATATTATAACTGAGAGATATAACAGATGGATATGTAGACTATTTTACTTAATGGAAATATTAAGGAATAGATCCATATGAGGCAGCTAGAAGGCTACATATCTAGAGGGAGTGACCAAAAGGTTTGAAAACTCCATAGATCTATTTATGGACTCAAGTAGGCTTCTCGAAGTAGGAACATCCAATTTGATGAGATAATTTATATTATATGTTAACGACATTCTACTCTTTCAGAATGATGTAAGGATACTGCAATCAACTAAACTTGATTGTCTAACCAGTTCTCCATGAAGGATTTGGGATAAACATCCTTTATTCTTGAAATAAAGATCTATAGAGATAGGTCTAAAAGGATGATCAGACTATTCCAATCCACATACATAGATAAAATGCTAAAGAAGTTTAACATGGAGGAATCAAAATGAGGATTCTTGCCAATGAGTCATGATATTTCTCTCTCAAGGGTTATGTCTCCTAAGACTCCTGAGGAAAGGAAAAGGATGACCCGCACACCTTATGCGTATGCCAATAGAAGCATAATATATGGTATGCTATGTACGAGGGCTGATGTCACATATGCTTTAAGTGTCACGAGTAGATATCAGTTCAATCCAAGTGGTGAACTCTGAAGAACTAAAACTAAAAGGCTATACTGATTCTAGTTTTCAGTCTGATATAAATGACTCAAAATCCATTTCCAAATATATATTCACCATAAATGGTAGTGTGGTCAGCTGGAAGAGTTCCAAGTACAAGAAGATTACAGATTTTGCCATCGAGGCTGATTATATTATTGTATGTGATGCTGTAAAGGATATTGTTTGGATGAGAAACTTCATCCAAGAGTTGGGTGTGGTTTTATCCATTGTTGATCCTATAATGATATACTGTGATAACAATAGAGCTATTGCGCAAGAAAAAGAGCCAAGATATCATCAAAAATCTAAGCACATCATGAGGTGATACTATATAATTAGAGATAACATTGGTAGAGGCGACATTGTAGTGGATAAATTCACTTCAATAGAAAATATAGCAGACCCACTAACCAAACCCCTAGCATTGAAGGTATTTGATGAGTATCTTGAGAAGATGGGCTAAAAGTACATGGGCAACTAGTACTCGGGCAAGTGGGAGATTATTAGAGTAGTGTCTGGTGCGCCAATTAGATTGTGCATCTTTTATACTCTTGTATCAGTAAAAATAATCTTTTTCAAATCATATTAATAAAATAGGTAAATTTCTTTATCGTTAATTGTATATAATAATTAGATGAAATTCTTAAACTAAACATAGCTACGGGGCATGGTCACACATTGATGGTGATCATGGAATGTGCTTCTATGGCTTTGGTCTTAAATTAGTTTTGAGTTGAGAATTTTTGAAATGGGACATTAAATAGCTTAGTAGACTTGTGCATATGATGCATGCTAGAATGAGAAAGATATCTCGCTCCATGGACATTAGCATAGTGACGCTAGTGCATGTATGCGAGTGCTTGTTAGAGAACAAGTATACTGAACAGGCCTACTGAAAAGCCTTAATTGGAAATATTGTTTGTCGAAATAAGAATTTCCATGTTAAAATAGTACATGATTAGTCCTTAGACTTGAGACACCATGGTAGCCTTATGTATATCGTGTTCTATTTTGTTGTATCTTTTGATTGTCTCACAATTACAAATGGGGTACATTGGATGTTGCATTTTAATATATATAGAGGTTAATAAGTGGCTAACAAAGGATCCATCACTTATTTGGCTGGCTAACAAAGGATCCATCACTTATTTGGCAAAACAAGTGAATTTCCTATATTTTCATAGTTCATGATTCAAAAGTCCTTAGCCAAGGCGGGATGAATGTTAGAAGGGGGTTTTCTAATGATTCATCATGAGTCATTGAAGTTTGAAATTGAATCATAGTTATTGAGAAATTAGGGTTTCGACTGTTAATCCATGTTCTAGACTCAATCAAGAGATTAGTTGATAGAATGACCTTATATTTATGATACTCGTAATTGAAATAATTTTACTCGCTATTTTACCTAAGTTTAGGTAGTCATGATACACTTGGTGTTTCCCATGACTTGTGAGATTCTTGAAATTAAGGAGTTAATTTCAAGCAAATTAATTAATTAGATTAATTAATCAGAATAATTATTATTCATAAGTTGCAAGCCTACTGGTAGCTTAATTAGGGCTTAAATTAATTCAATAAGTTAAATTGATTATTTAATTAAATAATTAGATTATTTAATTAGACCTAATAAGATTAAGAAGTCCAATTGGAGTGAAACAATTATTTGATTGGATCAAATTAATTATGTAGACCATAAATTAATTTAATTATTAAATTAATTAATTGGGCCTAATTTAATTAGGTGGACTAGATGGAATTAATTAACTGAATTTGGGCTAAAATAATTGATTGAATTAATTGTGAGATTTATTTTAAGTTCAAGTCCAATTCAATGAGGCCCATATAGGATGTTGAAAAAGGATAGAAACTCAAAAATTTAAAATTTTTGGGAAACTCTGAATATTTTCAGAAGATATGAAGGGATAGAGTTGGAGATTTTTTTGGGACAACAAAAAATCTTCCAACCAATTAATAGAAGAGCAAAAATACCAAGAGTAGGACTCTTGGAATTTTTTGAGTCTCTTTATATAAAGCGTAGGTGCCGAAAATTCCACCATAATTCCATACTTTTTATCTAAGTATTAATTCTTTTATCATAAGTTGATAACAAGACTTAATATTCACCATATTCACTCCATTAACTAGGTTAGTAAAAGAATCTAGATTGCTAGCGGAATTTAGATTCCATGTTCCTGCCCAACGTGTGGACTTTTTTAGAGGGGAGATATTTGGATCCCTGTAGATTGAAATTTAGAAATGGGCTAGCAATTGATTGTTTCGAACCCTATGACAATCGGAGTGCATTAAAAAGTATCAAATGAAACTATTTTAATTTATTCATTACACTATTGGAAATTGCAAAATCGATAAATCGCATTGGATCTGAGGTGATGCTATAATTGTTATAGCATATTTATGTTTAAATTTTTATTTTTCCACTGTGCATTTCCGGGATCATATGAACCCAACATGAAGTTATTTGGCTAAGTTCTTTACTGCTCATATTTGCATTTCACTATTGCTACTATTGATATTAAATTATATCATACATATAGGGAGCTTGACATTCCCAGAGCTCAAAGAAAATAGATGGATAAGTAGGCACGCAACAATAACACATGATAGACCCATAAGCGATAGCTACACGTACATCTCGGGACCCTAACAGCACCATACGCGATGGCCACATGCACATCCTAGGCACCTGGTAGTCCCATAAGTGATGGCTCCGCACCATCCCAGGCATACAATCCTATAAGGGACGACCTCTGTGCTGTCTTGGGCTTATAATCCAATAAGCAATGGCTTTGACCATCTTGGGCATACAGTCCTATAAGTGTTAGCTCAATGCCATCCTAAGCACATTACTAAGCCTGCCTGTAGGAGTTATAATATTATCTTAAGCTAATGTCAATGCCCCTAGAGGCAACTTAGTCTCACAATAAGTTATAACATGCGTAAGGAGATTACATAAAATACAAAGGATAGAAAGTCCTTATCACTCAAAACATCAATCAAAATAGTAGAAAATGTGCATGTCATATTGGGCAATAAAAATATTTCACATGCAGGAAGAAAAAGAAATCATTCAACTTATCTCTAGGAAAAAGAAAACATCACCCGTGAACAATTGGGGGAAAGAGAATATAGAAAAGGAAGCTCCAAACTGTTAGCTCCTAAGCTAAATCTCCTAATGGTCATTCAACTTTATCGCCCTAGGCTGCTCCATCTCTTGCAAGTGTGCCAAGGGAGTCTGTAGCTGCCTCAACTACTCCTAGCGCTTCTCTAGTTTCAGTTGCCTCGCCTTTCTCAAGCAACCTTCATAGAGCTCTTCCTAATAATAGCTTTAAAAAGCTTTGTTGAGTCCTTAAACTTGGAAGCTAGGCGACCGAACATGTTAGTCACCCTAAGAGCCAAAAAGAGCTCAGCTGAAGTAGTTGATCAAATGTAAAGCGAAGGTGATATACTAAGTCATTTATTCAAGTAAAGTCACCTACTACCAAGGCATCTAAGTCAAAAAGAGGCATATGATCGAGATGAATGATATCATCCTCACTGATGATGCCCCTAGTCATGTGCCAGCCTAGAGGCATATCCCTTGTGAGGCGATTAATGCAGAAAAGAGAACACTGCTATGCTAACATTGACCTTGGGAGGGGTATCATCCACCTCATCCCTTACCTTATTGCCTAATACTGGAGTAGATGGAGGGTCTCACCAATAGGCTGCTGACTTGCACAACTGGACATAATAAGAATCCATACTCTATACTTGTGTGCCTAGGTGGAGAATATCTATCATCATCACCTCTCCATGAGGAAGACTGCACAGATCCATCATCAAACTCACGAATTTTCTTGTTTTGAGCCTTAATGGCAATATATCTAACTACTTCGCTGAAAGACTAAGTAAACAAATATAAAAAACAAATATGCCAAGTCTAGATAATCAAAATACGTTGATGAAAGAAAAATATTCAAATACCAGCAAGGCATAACACATTGCCAACGAAGAACTAGTTGATTAATGTAGTAGTTGTACATTGCTCACTGCACATGCTGCAAGGAGAAGTAGCCATGGAAGAAGTATCACTTCACTCAGGGGGAACCCCTAATCTTCATCTTCAACATTGAAGAATTTATTCTTCCAAGGACCATGAGAGAAAGCTACATCATCCAGGAATCTACATCCTTGCTTAGGGAAGAAGTGGAAGTATAACTCTCCAACAACCCTCTTCACCATGAAGAGGGAAAATAAACTATCAACATCCACAGAAAGGCCTAATTCTCTTAAGTAATGGCGGAATCCCTCAAAAAGTATATGAGTTAGGGATAAGTTGACTCATACAGATGCCAAAAGCCAGAACTACCTCCACCAAAAAATGATGACGAGTAGAGAATCCACTCAAAATAATGACAAGAAAATGGGCAAGCAGGAATGACAAAAAGTCTTATAAGCGATAGCTGTAACACCCCCCCCTTTCCTACACAACCATATATATATTGTATAATTTGACATGATAGAACCTGTGTGCATGCATGGAATATTTTTTTTTAACATTTTAAGAAAAGCTAAATCACTTCTTACATACACAACCCTATTAAAATAGAAGGATCAATATTTATATAAAAACACAACACCCACAACGACCACAATATTTACATACTTAACTACAGTAAAGTTTTAAAAGAGAAATATATAGTACCAATCTAAAAACATAATACACCAGACTCAAAAATATATAACAAGCCAACAAAATAGCCCAACAGGTCGTCATCCATGTACACACTCCCTCAAACACCTGCATGAGCTTAACAGCCGACTAGCCAGCCAAAGATGCTTCAAGTATCATCGTGTACTCACCTACATGCATAAACTATATGAGCTAACGCTCAGCAAGTAAAGATTATGCATGTCAAAGAATAATCCACAATATCAAGTCATGCAACTCAAAATGCTATGCTCACAATGCAATTTTATGCATCAAAATATTTCTCTCAAAATCATTTCTTTCTTGGGCCCCTGACCAACGCTACTATTCTTACATGCACCGGTTTAAAAGGATCAGTATTAATGACACCGGATAATACTTGCACATTTATAGGCCATAATCCATAATACACCAACTAAATCATAAGCATGCAAATCCATGCATACTCATACGCATGCAAATCCATGCACACGAACCTGCAAATCCATGCATAACACCATGCAAATTCCATGCATGCTTCGGTACACTAGTAGTGGTCAACAAAACATTTTCCTTTCTCTGAATCATGCCGTGCAATGCAAGATTTATCACAATGCTAGAATATATGATGCATGCACGTGCTATAATGCAAACAATGCCCATGTATGTATGCTCAATGGAGAGCCCTCTACTATGCACATATGATTTATGATATTACATATAATTCACACATCTACTATGTCTATGCATTGTAGTTGCTATGTGCAAATGAATCTTTACTACTTACCTTTCACTTGCTTTGGTGGCTTAGTCTAAATATAATTGTTTAGTATTCCTCTCCAACCTTAAGATGTAAAATAGCCTGTAATATTACCCAACATCAAGCACCATTCCCAATTTGGCAAGTTGAAAGCACAAAATCTCATACTAGACCTTAAACACCAAGCTATAAGCTAACAATCAAGGTTTCACAAACTAGAACCCAATATAGCCCCTCAAATACCTCAATTTCTCATCTTAAATACATGAAAACATCATGTAATTGAAGTATTATAACTCTAATAGCATGTACCTAATTGTTAACACTCAATAGCAACATGTCTAGGTTGAAACATGCTAAGTGATCAAATGTGGCAGATTCACATTTTCATATTTTCTTGCTGTCAAGTTTAGTTGCATGATAATTTTAACATCCCTAAACATATCCAATCACTCCAAAATTTTTACCACACTTATATAACATGTATGTAAATGTAACCATATCATAGAATTGCTAAAAATCATGGATATAGCTTCCCAAGTTCAGCTCTCTTCACGACATACTGAAACAGATTATTTCCTACCGTGACAGTTTTGCACACTTCATGACATTAATGGTTTTGGCACCCTTAAGTATATTCAATCACTCCAACATTTTCACCATACTTAGATAACATATATAATGAGACAACCAGGTCATATTATTACCAAAAATAATCGATTTAGCTCCCTTAATTCAGTTTCCTTCACAGCACACCAAAACAGATTTTGCTATTTTGGCAGTTTGAGTGTTTCTCCAATATCATTCTCTATTTCAATTTCCAACTGATAAAAATTCATTCCAATACTCTTAACTCATATATGGTCATGTAAATGGTAATAATCATAGGTTTTATTCAACATACCATACACTTTTGAAGTCTAAAACACAAGAAAACAGTAAGATGACAGTTTCTGCCACAAGTATTTCCTATTAAGTGTTTGTGATCAAAAACCCTTTCTTTGTGCACCAAAGTCTAACTAAAAACTTCCTAACACTTTTATAAGAGATATTGAAAGCTTAATAAGCCATAAAACCATTCATAATAATCTGAAAACCAAAGGCAAAACCATAGATAAGTGTTACCTATGCAGATTTTGAGGCTAACTTGATGGTAATCACTTCTTCTTTGCTTTTCTTGCTTTTATTTCAACTTGGATCAATTTGGATCACATGGAGACCTTAAGGTGTGTGTTTGGAAGATGAAAATGGCTGAAATGAGGGTCTGGTCGTTGCTTAAGGGTGAAGGGTTTGAGGTGTTAGCTTGAGATGTTAGCTTAAGCTTAATAAGAAAGCACGAGGTGGCAAGTAAATGGCAAATCTGATTTTCTCCCTTATCTTTCAGCCCTAATCTTGTGTGTCTCATCTATTTTTATTTGGTTGCAACCTATCTTAATCACCATTCATTCCCATAGGTAATTCCTATGTCCGTTCATTCGATCTCCAAACCGATTCGCATCCGATTCTTAAAGAATTATCTAGTTTGCATTTCTAAAATCATATGCACATAAGAGCCTTGTAATATGATACTTAATTCATATTATATCATGTCCAATATTCCAAGTATGCTAATTTACAAATATATACTTTTGAAATAACTTGATCAAATCAAATTAAACCGTATAAGGTTACTAGTAACACTTTTAGCACTTCCAAAATTATAACCTATATATCCCATCTATATCTAATATTGATCCACCTCATTTTCTTCTTATTTCAATATAAAATCAACTACTTAGATAAGAAATTCAATAACAATAATTATCGTGCAAGAGCTTCAGAATTAAGTTTAATATTCAAGAATGTCGTATAAAATGAAATAAATTACGCAATGTCAATAGAAATGCAAATAGCAATATAAAATTAACATGTAATGCATGAATCATATTTAGCCATATGAGTAGTAAGAGGCTCGGGTATCACATCCTCCCCTCCTTATAAAAATTTCGTCCCCGAAATTTCACTTACCGAAAAGTTCAGGATACTTAGTTCTCATTTCATCCTCCCTTTCCCAAGTGGCCTCTTCTACTAATTGGTTTCTCCATAACACTTTAACCAATGGAATCTGTTTATTTCTTAGCTGCTTCACTTCTCGTAATAAAATCTGTACAGGTTTTTCTTCGTAGCTCAAATCTGTCTTTAATTCCACTAGTTCATTCTTCAGAATGTGAGAAGGATTAGCAATATATTTCCTCAGCATAGACACATGAAATACATTGTGTATTTGGGACATAGATGTTGGCAGATCTAGTCTGTAAGAAACATCACCAATTCTTTCAATCACCGAGAATGGGCCAATGTATCTGGGACTCAATTTTCCTTTCTTCCCAAATCGCATGATGCCCTTCATTGGTGCTACTTTCAAAAACACCTGATCTCCTATCGCAAACTCCAACGCCCTTCTTCGTCGATCTGCATAACTTTTTTGTCGATTTTGGGCAGTTTGCATTCTTTGTCGAATCTGTAACACGGCTTCTGTCATCTCTCTAATCATATCTGGGCCCAAAAGTTTCTTCTCACCAACTTCATCCCAGTGTATCGGAGACTTACATTTTCTGCCATACAATGCTTCATAGGGAGCCATTCCAATGCTAGTCTGATAGCTGTTGTTGTACGAAAACTCCACCAAAGGTAGGAATTTACTCCACTGACCTTGAAAGTCTAATACACAGGCTCTGAGCATATCCTCCAACGTCTGTATTGTTCGTTCAGATTGCCCATCCGTCTGAGGATGATATGCTGTACTAAATGATAATTGTGTTCCCAAAGCTTTGTGTAAACTCCTCCAAAAAGTAGACAAAAATCTTGAATCTCTATCAGAAACAATAGACAATGGCACACCATGAAGTCTGACAATCTCCTGAATGTATAATTGGGCATAGCGATCCATGGAATAGGTAGAACATATGGGAAGAAAATGAGCAGACTTGGTCAATCTATCGACGATAACCCAAATAGCATCATGACTCTTAGTAGTCTTTGGCAAACCAGTTACGAAATCCATGGTGATCCTTTCCCATTTCCATTCTGGAATAAGTAGAGGTTGTAAAGTCCCTGCGGGTCTTTGATGTTCGGCCTTTATTTGCTGACATGTTAAACATTGCTCCACATGCTGGGCGATGTTCTTTTTCATACCCGGCCACCAATAATGCGATTTCAAGTCTCTATACATCTTAGTAGCCCCTGGATGTACTGAATAAGGGGTTGAATGTGCCTCTTTTAAAATGTCTTCCCGAATGTTATCAATATTTGGCACACAAAACCGCCCTCTAAATTGTAAAATATCATCCTGAGTTATCTTAAATTCAGTAGACTTCCCTGCAGCAACATATTTTCTCATATTGATGAGATATTCATCATCTCGTTGTCCCTGTTTGATCCTATCAATTAGCGTAGGCTGAAGCGTCAGGGCTGCCAACTTTGCCTCTATTACTCCTGTCTGTAAAATCTCTATATTCATTTTCTGCAAATCATTCAGTTCCAATTTCTGAATTAAAGCCATAGCCATTGTACTTTGTGTGGATTTTCGGCTCAATGCATCAGCTACAACGTTGGCTTTACCTGGGTGGTAATTGATCACACAATCATAATCTTTTACCAGTTCTAGCCATCTTCGCTGCCGCATATTCAACTCTTTCTGTGTGAAGAAGTATTTGAGGCTCTTGTGATCAGTAAAGATCTCGCACCGTTCACCATATAAATAGTGCCTCCATATTTTAAGCGCAAATACTACAGCAGCAAGTTCCAAGTCGTGCGTAGGGTATTCTTTTCGTACTCTTTAAGTTGTCTGGATGCATACGCAATTACTTTGCCATTTTGCATCAGTACACATCCTAATCCATTCTTCGATGCGTCACTGTAAATTACAAATCCTCCCGTACCTGATGGAATTGAGAGAATAGGTGCTGAAGTCAGCCTCTTTTTCAGCTCCTGGAAACTTCGCTCACACATATCTGTCCATCTAAACATCACCCCTTTTCTGGTTAATTGTGTCAATGGCATTGCAATCTTTGAGAACCCCTCCACAAATCTTCGGTAATATCCAGCTAAACCCAGAAAACTGCGCACCTCTGAAGGATTAGTAGGTTGCATCCAGTTGTTGATAGCTTCAACTTTACTTGGATCTACTGATATTCCCGCTCCTGATATAACATGTCCCAAGAATACCACACGATCCAACCAGAACTCACATTTCTTGAATTTGGCGTACAACTGCTTCACTTTCAGGACCTCTAGTACTTGTGTTAAATGTGCGGCATGTTCTTCTTTAGTTCTGGAGTAAACTAGAATGTCATCTATGAACACAATAACAAATTTATCCAGAAATTCTTTAAACACTCTGTTCATCAGATCCATGAATGCTGCTGGAGCGTTAGTCAATCCAAATGCATCATCACCAAAAATTCATAGTGCCCATATCTTGTACTAAATGCCGTCTTGGGGATATCCTCTTCCTTTATTTTCAATTGATGGTACCCAGAGCGTAAGTCAATCTTTGAAAATATTGCGGCACCCTGAAGCTGGTCAAATAAATCATCGATTCTGGGTAACGGATACTTATTCTTAATTGTGACCCTGTTCAACTCTCGATAATCGATGCACAGTCTCATGGTGCCATCCTTCTTACGTACAAATAGAACTGGTGCTCCCCAAGGTGAAAAGCTCGGTCTGATGAATCCCTTGTCCAACAAGTCTTGTAATTGTACTTTCAATTCTTTTAACTCCAATGGAGCCATTCTGTAGGGAGTTTTTGAGATTGAAGATGTTCCTGGTGTATGTCAATAACAAACTTTATTTCACGATCTGGTGGCAGTCCCGGGAGATCATCTGGGAATACTTCAGTATATTCCCGTACCACTGGTATTTCACTCAGAGTTGGTGGGTGTTGTTCCTCAATGTTCATGACACTCACCAAGTACCCTTCGCAACCAACATCGAGTAATCGTTGTGCCTTCACTGCTGAAATCATAGGAAATCTGAAATTCTTCACAATGCTGGCAAATGTGAAAGACTTTTCCTTTCAGAAAGTTGAAATGTCACCGTCTTTTCCTTACAGTTGATAGTAGCCCCATACTTTGACAACCAATCCATGCCCAAAATAACATCATAATCATTCATATCCAGTACAATCAAATCAGCATGTAATTCTCTACCTTCAACAAGTATAGCACAAGCTCTCAAAATCCGATCGGTTTGTCTAGCATCTCCAGAGGGAACTGTTACACTATAACTGATTTCTACTACATCTGGTATTCTACCCAGCCTCTTCACGTACTCAGTGGATGCAAATGAATGCGTGGCTCCAGAATCAAATAATACAAGTGTTGGAACACTAGAAATATAAAGTGTACCTGTTACCACCGATGGATTTGCTTCTGCATCCGCCCTGGTCATGGTGAATACCTTGGCTGGTACATTCTTTTGGATGGTCTGATTCTGTTTACCTGGGCAAAATTTAGCAATATGTCCTGGTATTCCACATCGAAAACACGTCCTGGTTTCTATATAGCAGCCTCCAGTATGTCGATTACCACATTTCTGACACACAGCTTCTGGCATTGGTGCTTTTCCTTGTTCAACCCGTGGCCTCTTATTTTGACCTTCTTGTTGTTGGCCTTGTTCTCCTTGAAATTTAAATCCCGGCTTCTGTATTTGGATCGGCTTCTGCATTTGGAATGGCCTCTTTTGCCCCACAGTCCATCTCTGTCCCTGCTGTCTGAACTGCTGTCGAGCCTCATGTGCACGAACGATTCTCAATTCAGCCTGTTCTGCCACCAACGCCCTCTCAGCCACCTGTGAAAATGTCACCCCTTGAGTACCCGCCATATTCACATCCCGGTATAACTCTGGCCTCAAACCCTCCAGAAATCTCTCTACTTTCAATACTTCAGTGCTGACCATGTGCGTAGCAAACCTGGACAGTTGTTCAAATTTACGAATATATTCTCCAACAGTCATCGCTCCTTGTCGCAGTTGTATAAACTCGTTCATCTTCATCATGCGAACTGGAGCTGTGAAATATTTGTTTCGGAATAACTCCTTAAATCTATCCCAGCTCATGGTAGTAATGTCCTCTATACTGCTAATCATGTCCCACCAATGGCCTGCACTACCGCGAAGCATGAAAGTTGCACACATTACCCTCTCCTCTACTGGCACCCTGCTGTACTGGAACATGTTCTCCAAGGTCCTCAACCAGTCCTCTGCAGCAGTAGGATCAATAGCATCCTCAAATGTTGGGGGATCCAGTCTCCGAAATCGTTCTCCCACCATATATATATAATCTGCCCGCTGTTGGTTTACCTCCACCCGTGGTTGCTCACCATTATCCCTCTGCCGAATCAATTGTTGAATCTGTTCGGACTGTCGTTCAATCAGTTCTGTTAACCGATTAATCATGGTATCTCGATCATTAACCGGGATGGGTGTCTCATTCCTCTGTGCTCTGGCACCACTACTGCTCTCACCACGAGTTCTCACCATTTTGTAGCGCTGTTTATACAAGTTTGACAACATATGGCCAATATAATTTATGAAATATGAAATGCAATATATGATAATATAAAACTTACTGGCATGGCTGCGCTCTGCAAGTTTCAAAGGTTATGTACATGGACAGTCTACAGAATCAAGACCTGGGCTCTGATACCACTCTGTAACACCCCCCCCTTTCCTACACAACCATATATATTGTATAATTTGACATGATAGAACCTGTGTGCATGCATGGAATATTTTTTTTTAACATTTTAAGAAAAGCTAAATCACTTCTTACATACACAACCCTATTTAAAATAGAAGGATCAGTATTTATATAAAAACACAACACCCACAACGACCACAATATTTACATACTTAACTACAGTAAAGTTTTAAAAGAGAAATATAGTACCAATCTAAAAACATAATACACCAGACTCAAAATATAACAAGCCAACAAAATAGCCCAACAGGTCGTCATCCATGTACACACTCCCTCAAACACCTGCAGGAGCTCCAACAGCCGACTAGCCAGCCAAAGATGCTTCAAGTATCATCGTACTCACCTACAATGCATAAACTATATGAGCTAACGCTCAGCAAGTAAAGATTATGCATGTCAAAGAATAATCCACAATATCAAGTCATGCAACTCAAAATGCTATGCTCACAATGCAATTTTATGCATCAAAATATTTCTCTCAAAATCATTTCTTTCTTGGGCCCCTGACCAACGCTACTATCTCATGCACCGGAAAAGAGCTCTGTATACCGCCATAATCCAATGGCCAATAATCATATAAGCATGCAAATCCATGCATACTCATACGCATGCAAATCCATGCACGCGAACCTGCAAATCCATGCATAACACCATGCAAATCCATGCATGCTTCGGTACACTAGTAGTGGTCAACAAAACATTTTCCTTTCTCTGAATCATGCCGTGCAATGCAAGATTTATCACAATGCTAGTATATGATGCATGCACGTGCTAATGACAATGCCCATGTATGTATGCTCAATGGAGAGCCCTCTACTATGCACATATGATTTATGATATTACATATAATTCACACATCTACTATGTCTATGCATTGTAGTTGCAAATGAATCTTTACTTACCTTTCACTTGGTTGGTGGCTTAGTCTAAATTTGTTTAGTATTCCTCTCCAACCTTAGATGTAAAATAGCCTGTAATATTACCCAACATCAAGCACCATTCCCAATTTGGCAAGTTGAAAGCACAAAATCTCATACTAGACCTTAAACACCAAGCTATAAGCTAACAATCAAGGTTTCACAAACTAGAACCCAATATAGCCCCTCAAATACCTCAATTTCTCATCTTAAATACATGAAAACATCATGTAATTGAAGTATTATAACTCTAATAGCATGTACCTAATTGTTAACACTCAATAGCAACATGTCTAGGTTGAAACATGCTAAGTGATCAAATGTGGCAGATTCACATTTTCATATTTTCTTGCTGTCAAGTTTAGTTGCATGATAATTTTAACATCCCTAAACATATCCAATCACTCCAAAATTTTTACCACACTTATATAACATGTATGTAAATGTAACCATATCATAGAATTGCTAAAAATCATGGATATAGCTTCCCAAGTTCAGCTCTCTTCACGACATACTGAAACAGATTATTTCCTACCGTGACAGTTTTGCACACTTCATGACATTAATGGTTTTGGCACCCTTAAGTATATTCAATCACTCCAACATTTTCACCATACTTAGATAACATATATAATGAGACAACCAGGTCATATTATTACCAAAAATAATCGATTTAGCTCCCTTAATTCAGTTTCCTTCACAGCACACCAAAACAGATTTTGCTATTTTGGCAGTTTGAGTGTTTCTCCAATATCATTCTCTATTTCAATTTCCAACTGATAAAAATTCATTCCAATACTCTTAACTCATATATGGTCATGTAAATGGTAATAATCATAGGTTTTATTCAACATACCATACACTTTTGAAGTCTAAAACACAAGAAAACAGTAAGATGACAGTTTCTGCCACAAGTATTTCCTATTAAGTGTTTGTGATCAAAAACCCTTTCTTTGTGCACCAAAGTCTAACTAAAAACTTCCTAACACTTTTATAAGAGATATTGAAAGCTTAATAAGCCATAAAACCATTCATAATAATCTGAAAACCAAAGGCAAAACCATAGATAAGTGTTACCTATGCAGATTTTGAGGCTAACTTGATGGTAATCACTTCTTCTTTGCTTTTCTTGCTTTTATTTCAACTGGAATCAATTTGGATCACATGGAGACCTTAAGGTGTGTGTTTGGAAGATGAAAATGGCTGAAATGAGGGTCTGGTCGTTGCTTAAGGGTGAAGGGTTTGAGGTGTTAGCTTGAGATGTTAGCTTAAGCTTAATAAGAAAGCACGAGGTGGCAAGTAAATGGCAAATCTGATTTTCTCCCTTATCTTTCAGCCCTAATCTTGTGTGTCTCATCTATTTTTATTTGGTTGCAACCTATCTTAATCACCATTCATTCCCATAGGTAATTCCTATGTCCGTTCATTCGATCTCCAAACCGATTCGCATCCGATTCTTAAAGAATTATCTAGTTTGCATTTCTAAAATCATATGCACATAAGAGCCTTGTAATATGATACTTAATTCATATTATATCATGTCCAATATCCCAAGTATGCTAATTTACAAATATATACTTTTGAAATAACTTGATCAAATCAAATTAAACCGTATAAGGTTACTAGTAACACTTTTAGCACTTCCAAAATTATAACCTATATATCCCATCTATATCTAATATTGATCCACCTCATTTTCTTCTTATTTCAATATAAAATCAACTACTTAGATTAAGAAATTCAATAACTAATATCGTGCAAGAGCTTCAGAATTAAGTTTAATATTCAAGAATGTCGTATAAAATGAAATAAATTACGCAATGTCAATAGAAATGCAAATAGCATATAAAATTAACATGTAATGCATGAATCATATTTAGCCATGTGAGTAGTAAGAGGCTCGGGTATCACAATAGCTTTGCACCATTTCCTCAGCGTACAGTCCTATAAGTATTGGATCAATGCCATTTTGGGCACAACATTAAAGTCCTACCTGAAAAAGACTCAATACCATCTTAGTATTAACTCCCATATCTTAGAGATGACTTAAAAAGCTGGAATCCACTCTATACATCAGAGGTCGCATAGAAGTGGAAATAGCATAGCTAACTTTCACCTTAGAACCTCAAATATCCATGCTCTAACAAGTCCGTTAGACTAAGAAGTCACTCCAAAAACATTGTCATGAAGAAATGCTATTAAGTTATCCAGTGGAATGCATACTTTGAACTAAGTAATGCAAAGAGAAAGATAAAAAAAGAGAAGGCACAATAATGAATTGTATAAACACTGCTAACTCGTTAAGTCACTCTTGAGAAAAGAAAATATCTGAGCTCTAGAGGATAGAACAAATCGATAGCAAGCACCTTAACAAGAAGGAAAGCCAACAAAGGTTAACAAGTCTGGTGGGGAAATAAAATTCCTCAACCCAGTAGTAGTCGGTCGAGGTATGTCCTCAGCCAGAAATAAGCTTCTGGATGAAGCATTACCTCATTCGGGAATAAGAAGCTACCCGAGGCATGTCCTTGGTCGAGAACAAGAAGCCAGCCAATGTACGTCCTCAATCAATGAAATAAGAGTAGGGGAAAGACACTCCCTCACCCGAACAAAAGACCACTTTTCCATAGCACCATTAATGACTTCGTCGCTTAGACAACCTCTCTCCACCTATACGAACCTCACTTACACATTAGATGAAAAAAAGAAGAAATATGGAATGAGAAAGAAACATAACCATATTCTACCCTTGTTGCGGACGAAAGGCTCCCCTACTGAAATGAGGCAAAGTGTTACTCTCCCTTTTAATATACAAGGAACACTTTACCACTTATGGGAGTACTCTAACTCTCAGCCAGTTGTTTCTGCTTGAGAGATGGGGGCTATATGATGTTTATGAAAATTATATTTTATTTATTTATTTATCTTAATTTTATTTTCACCTAACAGATAATTAACTCGGATCTAAGGGCAAGTTGATAGCCCAAGTCCAATAGAAGCCCAAGCAACCCAAAGATACAAAATATCTACTTGAAAAGGCAACTAGGCCCATGAGGCTTACATTTATCAAAGGCCCATGTCCCAAGATAAAAAGATATAAATAGCTTGTATCTCCATATTTATAGGGTATGCAATTTCATTTCATGCTTTGAGTTAGTACTTATCCTCTTAGATATTTACTGACTTAAGTGTTGGAGGGTTTTCCTTGGGATAACCCCAGGGCCCTTCTAACTATTTGTTCATACTGCTACCAAGAAATCTATCTTTAGGAATCTTTAGTTCATGGACACGTGTCATTGATTCATTGATACACCACAACTTACAAAAAATAGCAGCATCAATATATATATACTGGATTAAAAAAAAGGTCTAAAATATGGCAACAAGAATAATTTTCAAGGGAAATTTGCTTTTCGAAGGAATTTCAATCTAGATATGCTTGAACTAATGGTCTAGTCTTTGAAATAAAATTAAAGAAAATTAAGTGGATTTCAAACATGATGTTCATATTTAAACTTTTACAATAAGTTTTCCCAATTTCCCTTAGTGGCATTATATATAGAACAATCAATGCTCTCCAAAAAAAAAAACTAATCATCTTTGAATCAAAACTTAAACAATTTTCATTTATTTACCCGAGGATGAAATGAAGGTAAATTTAACAACATTATGGAGGACAAAATATGGAACACTTGTGCCTGTGTAAATTTGTTGTTGCTTAGTATTGGACATGATCAAAACCTGTTAGTAGAAAATAATCAAGGTTGACGGGTCCTATAACACCCCTTAACTTAACTGCAGAACCTAAATAAGCTGATATAGTTAAGTCAAGAAATGTTAACTTTTCATTAATACTAGAGTTAAGGTTTTAATAAAAGTTTCCCTTTTGGCTATAAGAGAAAGAATTTGAATTCATTTGTTGTTTCATTTCATTTTAAACACACCATATATATAAATTAAAACTGAGTACATCTATTTACAAAACCATAACAGAACGGCTTATTTAAAAACAAAACAGAATTTTCAAAATAGGTTACAAAACAACTCAAAACATGGCATATGAACAAATCTCTATTCGACTTCTCTACAGACTCAGTCAACCTTTAAATATGTACATTTCCACCTGCATCACATGAATCTAATGAGGTAAAAGCTCAACAAGGTGAAACTAATGCAATAACAAATAACGTACATGCAAATAATATAAATGGTTAAATGCATTATTCAATTTAATAACATTCATTCATAAATCATTTTTTAGGGCCCTTGAAATGTGGTACCTAACTAATAGCGATAGATCGTGGTTTTCAGAACATGTTCATAATGATTAGCCAATAAGATAAATAATATGGGGTTTTTGATCTTCCAACCTCAGGTATTAGCCGTATTCTGTCTCATTCATTATAGCTTTTCCTATACCAATTTTCAACCTTAAGTATTTGCCACCATTTGCTAGGTCCACTAGTCCCTCCCGCGTCCATTGTCTACCCGACCATCAATCAAGTACCATACTTCCTTTTCAAAAATCTCATTATACTCTTTGTAGTATTATGCTTCATGAACCATGAATGCATCAAACATTACATCACTGGATAAATAATAACAATCACATTGAAACATGAACAACATTATATGATTTTTATGATGCAGCAAATGAATGTTTCAACTTCCCTCAAGTCCACTTAGTGCTAAGTGAAAAGGTCAATCTCTTTGGAAGATAAGATATGTTAAAGGCCTAACATAATTAAATCATGTACCTTTCAATATCCTTTTAATAAATCACATAATTTATTTTAATTAAAATCACATACACTTTTCAATCTTTTGTAAACAATTCCATATCAATTACATGACCTAAAAAACAATGCATATTCCATATTTTACTACTAATTCAAAACATTAAATATTAGGGTAGCCATTAAATAACTAATAATCCAAACATAAATATTAGGGCAGCCCCAAAACTTGAACATAATCCAAAATAACATAAGTAAACTCAATTCTAACTTAAATTAATTCAAACCATCAATTATTGAACATAATCCAAAATAACATAAGTAAACTCAATTCTAACTTAAATTAATTCAAACCATCAATTAAGCAAACTAATTGCTATTGTTCTCAATCATTCATAGAAACTTCCAAATATAATATAATCATTACAAGATTAATAGAAATAAGTAAATTAAGCATATTTCACAAGACTATCAATTTTGCTAAAAACAAGCTTAACTAGCTCGATTTTGGCTTCAAGTCTATCCCACTTGAGTTTTCATTCATATAAAAGCATACTATGACTTGTAACCATCCAAGATAATATACGAAATTTTGAAAAATAATATATCTGGATTAAGTTGGAATTAAGCTTCAAAATCAATGATTTTCAAGTTTAAAAGGGTGAAAACTTGTTCTACTTTGTGTTATATGGATTCCTATGGATTGAATTTAATTCTTGTGAGTAAGAGAGTTTAGAAGTTTGGGAAAAGCTTTGGAGAAGAAGGCTAGTCATTTTTTAGGAACTTTCATAAGAAAACATGGGTAAGAATGACTTGTTTGACATTTCAAATAGAGATAAGTGGAGGGTGATGATTAGTTGACTCATGTTTGGTATCTTCTCATGCAAAGAGCCATGTTTATGGGTTAGGGAGATGATAAAAATTGATGCTTTGGTGTCATAATCAAGTGTAATACGATTTAGAATAATTTCATGCAACCTAGTCAACCAACCAATCAAATTGCACATCAATCTTTCTTAATCGATATACCGAGCTTTTCACTGCATAGAGGCACTTAAGGAATATGTTAAATCAAGAAATAAAAGTTTGATCTCCTATTTCATGTACCAATGCATGTTAAAGCATAACTGGAGCATATAATAACAATTATTCATGTTCGTGTAATCATGCTATTTGTATGCCAAAATTTGATAATGCACATTGATTAGATGCATATTCACGCAAGATGCTTATTATTGGCTATGTAGGAGAGAATTGGGCATTACAATCCTTCATTCCTTATAAAAATTTCATTTTCAAAATTTGACGAACTAAATAATTTCGGATACTTGCTCTGCATTTCTTCTTCTCTTTCCCACGTGGCCTCTTCTATAGAATTATTCCTCCAAAATACTTTAACAAGTCGAATCTTTTTTATTTTTAATTCTTTTTCTTTCCAATCCAGAATTTTCACTGGTTTTCTCTTCATAAGCTAAATCAGAAGTTAATTCCAATGGTTCATAACTCAACACATGAGAGGGGTTTGAAATGTAATTTCTCAACATAGACACATGGAAAACATTGTGAACAATAGATAATAACGGAGGTAAGCCCACTCTATAAGCTTTATCACTAACTCTTTCAAGAATCTCGAATGGCTGACATACCTTGGGCTGAGTTTTTCTTTCTTTTCAAATCTCATAACACCTTTTATGGGAGCTACTTTTAAGAATACTTAATCCCAAATGGCAAACTCTAGATCTTTTCTCCATTTATCTGCATAACTTTTTTGTTTACTCTGCGTGATCTTCATTCTCTCTTGTATTTCTCCACTACCTTAGCGGTATGTTGAACTATTTTCGGACCAAGTAGGCTTCGTTCTCCAACTTCATCCCAATAAACTGGAGATCTATATTTCCTTCCATACAATACTTCATAAGACGCCATTTCAATTGTTGATTGGTAGATTTTATTATAAATAAACTCCACTAATGGAAGCTTCGCATCCCAACTCCCTTGATATCCTCTAATATCTGAATAACCCTCTCTGATTTTCCATCACTTTGTGGATGAAATATTGTACTAAATGCAGGTTTCGTTCATATAGCACTGTGTAAGCTCTTCGAAAATGTAGATGTAAACTTAGGATCTCTATCAGATACTATTGAAATTGGCACCCCATGTAACCTGACTATCTCTTTAATGTATTGTTGAGCATACTGGTCTCTATTGTTTGTGGATTTCACTTGAAGAAAATGGGTTAATTTAGTTAATCTATCAATATTCACCCATATAAAATTATACCCCTTTTGAGTTCTAGGTAATCTAAGCACAAAGTCCATTATAATGTGCTCTCATTTCCACTATGGAATCAACAAAGGCTGCAACAATCCTGATAGTCTTTGATGTTCAATCTTAACTTGTTGACAAGTTAGACATTCAGTCACAAATTTTCCTATATCTCTCTTCATTTTAGGCCACCAATAATGTTGTTGTAAGTCTTTATACATTTTTGTGCTACCTGAATGTATCGAGTAAGGAGTAGTATGAGCTTCTTCTAAAATGTCTCCTTTCATGGCCTTGTCAAATGGTACACATAGTCTCCCTTTATATTAAATAATTCCATCATCGATAATAGAGAAGTCTGGCCTCTTTCATGCATCAATCTTTCTTTTCAATCTACACAAATGCATATCCACCTTTTGACCTTCTTTAATTCTATCTTGAAGTGCACATCTCAACACTAAGGCTGACAGCGAACACTTTTTCCCTTTATGTATAATTTCAAGCTCTAATCTCTGCAAATCTAGTAATATTGACTTTAGTATGACAAAAAGAGAAAATGTGAATTTTCTGCCCAATGCATCTGCCACCACATTTGCTTTACCAGGATGATAGTTAATCACGCAATCATAATCCTTTACAAGTTCTAACCATCCTATTTATCTCATATTCAGCTTCATTTGGGTAAAGAAATACTTCAAACTCTTATGATCTATGTATATTCTCACACTTCTCACCATATAAATAATGTCTCCAAATTTTCAAAGCAAAAAACCACAGCAGCAAGTTCCAAATCATGGGTTGGGTAATTCTTTTCATACTTCTTCAATTGTCTTGAAGCATAGGCAATAAGCTTTCCATTTTGCATCAAAACAGCACCCAAACCATTTTTTGAAACGTCACTATACATAATGAATCCACCAGTTCCTATTGGAATGGTAAGAATAGGAGTTGTAGTTAATTTATGTTTCAATTCTTGAAAACTTTTTTCACAAGCATCGGTCCACAAGAACTTCACATTCTTTTTTGTCAACATTGTTAATGGAGTTGTTATCTTTGAAAACCTCTAAACAGGTCGTCAATAGTACCATGCTAATCCTTAAAAACTCCTTACTTCTGATATATTTGTTGGTGTTAGCCACTTAGTGACAGCTTCTACATAGGCCATTTATTATTTCATTTCATTTTAAACACATCATATACATAAATCAAAATTGAGTACATCTATTTACAAAACCATCATAGAGCGGCTTATTTAAAATTAAAATAGAGTTTTTAAAATAGGTTGCTAAATAGCTCGAAACATGCCATATGAACAAATCTCTATCCGACCGCTCTAAAGACTCAGTCAATCTTTAAACCTGTATATTTCCACATGCATCACATGAATCTAATGATCAAAAGGCTTAGTAAGATGAAACTAATGCAATAACAAACAACATATATGCAAATGATATAAATGATTAAATATATTATTCAATTTAATAACTTTCATTCGTAAACCATTCTTTAGGCCCCTTGAAGTGTGGTACCTAATTAATAGCGATAGATCGTGGTTTTCGGAACATGTTCATAATGATTAGCCAATAAGATAAATAATATGGGGTTTCTGATCTTCCAACCTCAGGTATTAGCCGTATTTTGTCTCATTCATTGTGCCTTTCCTATACTAGTTTTTCAACCTCAAGTATTTGCCATCATTTGTTAGGTCCGCTAGTCTTTCCCACATCCATTGTCTACCCGACCATCAATCAAGTACCATACTTCCTTTTCAAAAATCTCATTATACTCTTTGTAGTATCATGCTTCATGAACCATGAATGCATCAAACATTACATCACTGGACAAATAATAACAATCACATTGAAACATGAACAACATTATATGATTTTGTGATGCAGCAAATGAAAGTTTCAACTTCTCTCAAGTCCACTTTGTGTTAAGTGAAAAGGTCAATCTCTTTGGAAGATAAAATGTATTAAACGCCCAACATAATCAAATCATGTACCTTTCAATATTCTTTTAATAAATCGCATAATTTATTCTAATTAAAATCACATACACTTTTCAATCTTTTGTAAACAATTCCATATCAATTACATGACCTCAAAAACAATGCATACTCCATATTTACTACTAATTTAAGACATTAAACAATAGGGCAGCTATTAAATAACTAATAATCCAAACATAAATATTAGGACAGTCCCAAAACTTGAACATAATCCAAAATAACATGAGTAAACTCAATTCTAACTTAAATTAATTCTAACCATCAATTAAGCAAACTAACTGCTATTATTCAAAATCATTCATAGGAACTTCCAAACACAATACAAGAATAATAAAAATAAGTAAATTAAGCATATTTCACAAGATTATCAATTTTGCTAGAAACTAGCTTAACTAGCTTGGTTTTGACTTCAAGTCTATCCCCTTTGAGTTTTCATTCATACAAAAATATACTATAACATGTAACCATTCAAGATACTATAAATTCATGATAAGAAACATTGGAAAAGAATATACTTTGATTAAGTTGGAATTAAGCTTCAAAATCAATAGTTTTCAAGCTTAAAAGGGTAAAAACTTGTTCTAATTTGTGTTCTATGGATTCCTATGGATTGAATTTAATTTTTGTGAGTAATAGAGTGTAGAAATTTTGGAGAAACTTTGGAGAAGAAGGTTGGCCATTTTTTAGGTGCTTCCACAACAAATATGGATGAAAATAATTTCTTTTACCTTTCAAAAAGAGGTAAGTAGAGGGCTATGATTGGTTGCATCATGCTTGGTGTCTTCTCATACCAAACGCCACATTTATAGGCTAGGGATATGACAAAAATTAATGCTTTGGTGTTATAATCAAGTGCAATACGATTTAGAATGATTTCATGCAACCTAGTCAACCAACCAATCAAATCGCACCATTTTGCATACTTTTAGTTCTTAGCCAAATGTAACGTATTTCAAGTAAATATTTAGGCAATTAATCACTTTAGCCTATAACTAGTATGAAGCAATATAAATAATTCATCTCATGGTCATTCAACACATCAGTCTTTCTTAACCAAGATACCAAGCTTTTCAGTGCAAAAAGGCCCTTAAGGAATATATTAAATCAAGAAACAAAAATTTGATCTCATATTTCATGTACTAATACATGTTAAAGCATAACTAGAGCATATAATAATAATTATTCATGTTCGTGCGATCATGCTATTTGTATGGCAAAATCCGATAATGCACATTGATTAGATGCATATTCATACAACATGCTTATTATTGGCTATGTCGGAAAGAGTTGGACATTACAATCCAACAGGTTGGACCTACCAGATTTTGGGTTTGGGTAGGGGCGGGTCTTGGGTCCATTTTTTTCTTGGAGGGGTGGGCCCCAAATCCACCTCCTTGTCATCCCTAAATATACAATGTGACACCACTGATCATTTATTTGCAACACTCCAATCATTTGTACTAAAAAAATATTTTCTAAAACCAAAACCAAACATAATTTCACAATTCCCATTGTCTAAAACTTGACTACCAAATAGAAATCTATCCGAAATACATCAAATCATTCATTCCCAAAAAAGAAAAACATCTAAATACAATTTTAGTTCCTCAAATTCTCAAACACAATCGAACTATCACAAAATCCAAAGTTTTTCTAATGAAACCATTTCAAATTTAGATCCAAACATAGTCTAAATGTATTCTATATGTTAGAGCCCATTATATTAGTGACCATGGTGTTGGCGTCAACTTTTTTCTTTGTTTTTTTCCTTTACTTGGTAAAACATCCCTAGAAGCTGAAGATAAATATATATACAATTTATTTAACCAAAGATAAAAAAAGCTAAATGAAGATAAAAACACTAACATAGAAATAAAGAAAAGTTTTACTATGAATAATATGGTAATTAAGTATTCAATTGAATATTTTTATCTTCTTTTAACCTTATAATTCCATTATCCTGCTCAATTTTGAACTGAAACAAAATTAGATTTCAAAAAGGTGTTATATACTCCTTTTTTACTTTCCCTCCAATTATTCTTTCAAACAAAATAAATAAGTTTTTCTTATATTTCCACTTATATTATACATTCACTTTTCACCCTAAGTAACCAAACTAGCTCTTAACCTTTCCTGCCCTCTCCACCCTCAAGCAAGAATAATATTGCGATTGTTAGTGTACAGATTTTAAAATTTGAGATAAACTAGCATGATGGGAATGTCAATGAAAACTTGAATTAAACTACTTAAAACAATAAGCAATTTCTAGTAAGTAGTAATATGTTAGTGGGCACAAACATCAAGCCCAATGTTAGTGGGCACACATATCATGCGCACATGGAAGACAATGTTAGTGGGCACATATACCATGCGCATATGCGAGAAATTGATAGTGGCACAAATATCAAGCCGTATGGGAGGTGGCTTGACTTATTTTGTAGTCCTCATTATTTTAGCCTTTATCACTTTTTTTTTACCTTCTTTGTTCATATAAAAAGAAATGAAAGGAAGGGTTGAAAGAAGACGAACTCTACACTAAAGAGCATCCATATTTTGCTCAAATATTCTCCTCATATTCTCTCTCAGTCTCTCTTGGAATATCACCACATCTGTCTCCAAGGGCTTAAGGTGTGTAGATAAACATCAATAAATGGTAGTATTCACTGGAGTGAGAAGGATTGTGGTTCTATTTGGGAGGTTTGTAGGTGAGATGTTCGTCAAGAGTGAATCAAATGAATTTTCACTGTTGACCTAACATTGGTTCACTTATTGTTAATTATCTATATGCAATTAGAATTGCTTAGAGTGGTATCAGAGCTATCATGGCTCGACCTCGCCTTCATGATATGAATGAATGCATAATTTATGTTGTGTTATATGGCGTAGTAGGAAGTGGCCAGCTAAGCAATTGGCTGGCATCTACCACCATGTGGTCGGCACATACTAGAGCCTGCTAGCATGGCGGCCCAATAGCACACAAGCTAAAAAAAATTTAATTTTTTTACCAAGTGGGCGGAATTTCATTTTTATTTCTATTTGAACATTTTGAATTTATTTTGTAAGTGTAGAATTATTTTTTTGGTTGGATAAAAAATTGCATAATGTAATAGGCTTATCAAATTTTTTTAATTGCATTTAGGGTGCTCATGTATATTTTTATTGATATTTAATTTATTTGAGAGATAATTGATAAAGATGGTGGTAATGCGGTATCCCAATTTTAGAGTTATATAGTTGGTCTTGAACAATATAATCTCATTTTTAAGATATGTATTTATGGGGCGGCCATGTATAATTTTTTTTGGGGATATGTTTCATTAATTACCACCATAGACCAATAGTTGTCTCGACACGATGCACTAAATATCAACCCAAGTTTATTATTTGTATGTGATGTATGCATATTCTTATGGACATGATTAATGTTATTCGTGGATCAGTAATTTTTTATTATGATCTTAAATTCAGTGGAAAATGATTACTAGCCTTTGTGGCGAAATTATCAATCTAACTGAATTAAAGAAAATATTTAATATTTACTTATATCCGGATAAAATTTTAGACCAGTAACTAACATGTTGCTCAAAACATACAATAATGGATGCCCAAGTAGATTTTTTCGATCTTTATGGTACTAGCAAACTAGACGGCCAGAACTATGTAATGGGGTATAGAAATATCTAATTTTTGTTGCACAAAGAAAAAGATCCTTGATCATCTCACCACTACTATGCCTATGCTAACTGAGCCAAAAAATAGACCAACTGCCGAATATCATCGTGATATGGACTTGTACAATAAGTGGATGGATCAAGATAAAAGTGTGCATTTTACTATGTTGAGTTGTATGCACGATAATTTGATCCATGAGTTTGAGAAGTATCTTACAGCTAAAGAGTTGTGTGATGTGTTGAAGGTCACATATGGTAGCACTTTAGCTACAAGACTTACCATTAGGTTCAATTAGTACGTACTTGATCCGAAGCACTCGAAAAACCAATATCTTGATATGATAAAGGATATCATTTGAGAGCTTCAAAATGTTGGAAGTGAGCTCACTGATGAACAATAATTTTTAGTTGCCTTAAGGTTGCTACCTGAGCAGACTTGGGGATATTTTAGGCTTGTGCTTACACATAATGAGAAAATCTAGATTTTCGATAGTATCACTAGTCATCTCAAGCTTGAGGTTGACCATTGAGAGTTAGAGCGAACATGAGTAACTATTCTTATCGCATATGCTAGACAATGTAAGCCCAATCATCATAGCCAGAGCTTGGCCCCACAAGCTATGAAACATCGCTAAGGCAAAAGGGGTGGAAAATAGAAAGACAAGTGTTTTAATTGTGGCAAGTTGGGTCACTTCACTTGTGATTGCACTAAGCCAAAGAAGGTAAGACCAACTCCTAGATCTCTTAGTTCATTTGTATGCTCGCATATTTTTGTTGCTAATTCTCTTCTTGGATGGATTATAGATATAGGGGCAACAAATCATGTCACAAGGGATCGAGCAAGATTTGTAGATTATCATCGAGTGCTAGCATACAACCACTACATTTCTATAGGGAATGGTGCAGAAGAAGAGGTTCTTGGAGTTGGGTCATACAAGCTCAAGCTCGGCACTAGGCATGAGCTACTCCTAAGTGATGTACAATATGCACCTAGCATTCAATGTAACTTACTTTCAGTTAGTGCACTTTCTGGATATGTTTTTTCTTTCCTATTTGAGCGAACTAGTTTGTCTATTTTCTATGGCAAAGACCTTTGTGGCTTGGGATTTATGAACAATGGACTTTTCATGTTAGAATTATCTAATTATTGCATTTCTTATGTTTCTTCTACTGTTGTTGCTTTTTCTAATTCAATTAATTAGCATACAAGATTAGGGCACATAGGACAAGAAAGGATGACTAGGTTAGTTCGAGAAGGCCTTTTAGGCAACCTCGCTAAAGTCAACGTGTTGGGTTCGCTATAATCGCAGGGATATACGCAGTGGAAAATTAAAATTTTTATCAAACATAAATTTAACCCCTTTAATTCGAAGTGATTTTAACGATCGCGCTTATTTAAGTGAATATATAAATACTATAAAATTAGATTATACCTTTCGTGCACTCTGGTTGTTGTAGGGAATGAAGCAATCAATTGCTTATCCTGGACTATCAAAACTCGCAGGGATCCAAGTGTCTCCCATCTATCAAGTCCACGATACGGAAGAGCAATACCAATCAAAAGGATTCGCTAGTATCCTTTTAATTATTTACTAATTTAGAACCAGAGTATATTTTCAAAAATAATAAAGATTGATTCTTTAAGTTCTTGAAATAATAATATGAAGAGAATAACAAAAAACTAATTTTCTTTTTCTTTCTTTTCTTTTCTTGGAGAGTAAAAATAGAAGACTTTAAACAAAATATTTTTTGCTCAAATTTTTTTAAATTGATTATGTAATTTTCATCCCTCATATATATAAGGTTGAAAATTTTAATCCTTTTCCAACTATTGGAAAGTTTCTCAATTTTGAACTACTTCAAAAGCTTATCTTGGAAGTATTCCAAATCTTCCAAGAACTCTTCTATTTTCTTTCTCTTATTATATGTGGACTAATTTGAGACTACATTAATCATCAAAATTATCTACATACATTGTTGATATTAATTTGAACTCTTCAAATAATATCAAGATAGGTATATATCATATATATATACTATAATTATATTTATACATAAATTAAATCTTAGTGGCCTATTTTATCCCATAAAATTGGTCACTATATTTATTTATCTATAAATATGTTAATTAAATAAATCATATTTATTTAATTTATTCTCTTCATACTTTAGTGGGCTTCTTAAGTGATCCACATTTATTTTGGGCTTGGATTCAAAAATCCACAAATCAATTTAATTGATTAATTTAATTTACTCGAATTGGGCTTCCTAATCAAATTAGGTCCAATTAAATAATCCAATTACTTAGTTGAATAATTTAATTTAACTATTAAATTAAATAGAACCCTTAATTAATTAATTGATCAGTATTAATTAATTAATTTTCAACCATTGGATAAAATCTAAAATTAGAAATGTTACTTTTCATAAAGATGTGTGACCCTCTTAGGTTCACTACTAAGCAAATAGTGGGTTTGCAACTTATCAATAGCAATTATTCCAATTAATTAATCCACTTGGAATCAACTCCTTAATTCCAAAAACCTCACTATCCATGAAAACACCTAGCAAGTAATCATGACAAACTAGTCTTAGGTGAAATAGCGAGTGAACCTATTTTAGTTGCAAGTACCATACATGTATGGTCCTTTCAACCGCTAATCTCCTGATTGAATCTAATGCATGGATTATAAGTCGAAACCCTAAATGATTCAATAACTGTGATCACATTTCAAGTTCCAATTATTCTTGATGAATCACAATTCATACTGCTTTGGCCAAGGTCTTTGAATCACGAACTATGAAAATACAGAAGATTCCTTACTTAAAAAGACAAGTATCGAATTCTATGTTGGCCACTGACAAACCTCCATGCACACCAGTGCAACACCCAACATACCCTCTTTGTGATTGTCAAGCAATTAGAAGATATATCAAAGTGCTGCAGGATGCACACAAGGCTACCATCGTACCTTAAGTTTGAGGACTAGTCGTGTACTATCGCAATACAAAAATTCTTATTTCGACAGGCAAAGCCTCCAACTAAGAATTTCTTGTGGGCTATATTCAGTGTACTTATTCCCTAACAAGTACCCACATACATGCCCTTACGTCTCTACACTAATGCTAATGGAATATGACATCCTCGTCTCACGAGCATGCATTATATATACGAGTCTTACTAAGCTATCTGATGTCCCATCTTAAAAAGCTCTCGACTCGAAACTTATTTAAGACCAAAGCCTTAGAGGCATGTTCCATGATTGCCATCATATGCGCGATCATGCCCTGTAGCTAAATTTGGTCTAAGGACTTTATCTAATATGCAGAAATCAAAAATGCAAGATATAAGATAAAAAAAATGCCTTTTTATTAATATGATTCCCAATATGATTGTCTTTACAAAAGCAAAAGAGTATAATACACCCAATCTAGTTGGGGCGTTGGGCATCTTACTCTAACACAACCTTTACGTGTGTAAACCATGTATGGCAGGAAAAGCTTGTTGGAAGCCTTTTCGAAAGGTAAAGATGGCTACTCATCCTTTAGAGTTAGTTCATTCAGATATGTGGACCCATGAATATGAGGGCACGACACGGTACATTCTATTTTCCCACTCTTATTGATGATTAATTATGCTATGGGTCAGTATATGTCTTGTCTCATCAGTTAGAAGTGAGTGATTGACTCTTGACAAATGTCAAAGTTCTACATACTGATGGAGGGTGAGAATATTGTCTGATCATTTTAGACAAATGTTTGAGGAAAAGGGAATCATAAGATAATAGATAATTTCACATACTCCATAACAAAATTAGGTTGCAGAGAGAAGGAATTGCACACTTTTAGAATTTTGTGGGGATGCAATTTTAACTGTTGCCTACATATTGTATCGTGTGCCTTCTAAGTCAGTTCCTTCAACACCCTATGAGCTATGGCATAGTAGAAAGCCTAATTTAGAAAGCTTACGCCTTGGGGATCAACATGGTATGTTTACAACACTTCTCATAAGTATGGGAAGGTTGGTCCTAGAGTGGTCAAACATATCATTAGAAGGTATTGCGATCACTCAAAGGGCTATGTAATGTACGGCGAAAACCCTGATGGAGAAATAGCTTAAATAAAAAGATGGAATTTTGGAAGAATAAAAGATGCAGGAAGAAAATAATATTTCTCTCTCTATTTTTTCTTATGCCTGAAAATTAGAGGGTTATTGTTAACCTCAAATTTTCGGCCATCGTGGTTTAAATAAGGGACTTAAACTTTCCATGACTCCTACTCTTGGTATTTTTGATCTCCTTTTAATTAGTTAGAAGATATTTGGTTGTCCCAAAATTCTCCAACTCTATCCCTTCATATATTCCAAAGATATTTAAGGTGTCCCAAAAATTTTAAACTCTTGAGTTTCCATCAGTTTTCATCAACCTTCATGGGCCACTCCTAACGGGCCTCTTTGAATTAGACCTAAACTTTAAAATAAATGCTATAATTAATTCAAATAATTATTTTAGCCCAAATTTAATTAATTAATTTTATCTAGCCCACCTAATCAAATTAGACTCAATAAATAATCCAATTATTTGATTGAGTAAATTAATTTATGAACTTTCTAATCTTATTAGGTCCAATTAAATAATCTCATTATTTAATTAAATAATTAATTCAGCTCATTCAATTAATTTAAGACTTAATTAATTAATCTCCAATAATTAATTAGATCCAACTCCTTGGATCAATTCCTAAGTTAGAAATATTCCATCTCAAATTATGTGTGACCCTTAAACTAGTAGTGGGCTAGCAAGATTTGCAACTTATGAATAATAATTATTTTGATTAATTAAATCAATTAATTAATCTACTTGAAATCAACACCTCAATTTTAAAAACCTCACAAGTCATGGGTGCTACAACTTTAAGATTGCAAACTCAAATGCAGGTTATGTCAAGTAATAAATTTCTCATAAGTCCGAGGTCGATCTTAGGGAAAGTTGTTTGAAGATTTCAGGATTATATTTCTAAAAAAAGATGGGCTTTATGTAGTTTAGAAAAAAATAATGTATGCTATAACTAAAAAAAATAAAGTAATAAAAGTACCGAGGATTATGGATCCTCTCTTGAGTTTTGGATAGATGAATGATTATTTATTCTTTTTACCTCTTTTAATTGCCACTATTGGAATCCATACATAATGAAGGTTTCAATGGGAAGCATGTTATCAAATAGCTCATGCAATAAGGTAATCATAATATTTTCTTACTATTTTTAAATTATCTCTTAAAGCCAACACTTGTTTATGGGATCAAGTATTTATGCATACCTTTGTCTACAACAATTCAAGGTTTCACCTTAATGGTTGGTGTAGTAAAACCAAACGTCTAACTAAATGAACCTAAGTATTTGTTATGCCATTAGTAATACATAAATTAAGAATCACCACAAAGCAAGGAAGGTTTAGATCAAAAATTGAAACAATAATACAACACATTCAAATATTTTCTACCATTATAACTGTTCATCTTCCTCCATCAAGAGGTTCACCATTTTTTCTCAACAAAATCAAATTAGAAAGACATAATGAAAGTAGAAAATACTAAAAATGGAAGAAAAACTAGATAATACATTTCTATTACTACTAGAAAACTTATATTACTACTACAAAACTTAGGCCAAAAAAAGACAACAATAAAACTTTATTTTTCCCTTAATAGATGTCCTATTTATAATACTTGGAGTATGCTAGACAACAAACATATAATGGAGGAGTTAAACAATCAAGTGGTATGCTAGTTGTCAAAAGTTGGTAAGTTGTTGCACCAAATGCGCTAAATTTTCACATACTCGATTGAATTAAATTTTCAGGCTAGATAGAACCAGATTTTGATGATGGGTAAACAATAAAAGTAGTAGATATTTCTTAGCTGATATATTTGCATATATCATTAATCAAATATGGCTGTCGGATGAGGAAGATATGGTTAAATTACTGAATCATGTTCAAGAGCCATCATTCAACATAAGCAGCACATTGCAGGATGTGTATTAACCATTTTGCCATATTTTCTCACCATCTTGTCTGTACAAAACCTATTTACCACATCTTGTGTATAACATGTACATATTTCAACCTAGAATTAATCTTGGGTTAAGAGATATGACCCAATTGGTAAAGTAGGTCAGGACTAGGCTTAACTTTGATTCGAATTTTTGGTGATCCATTTTATATAGCTACTTATAATCCAACTTCTTTGATCTTTACACATTAAGTATGGGATCCAAAATCTTCATGAATTTGTAGATGAATGACTAATCAATCCATAGCCTCTAGTATTAATCGAAAACTATTTCGGAATCAAAAGTTACACCAACTTCTCTAAAACCTACACAAAAGAAGATAAATTTTTTTAATCTCATTTTTTTATGTTGATTTCTCATTTTATTCCTAAAACATAAAAATGCTTTAATTAGGAGTTTTAATGACAATTTCAAAGTAAAAATAATTATACAAATCCTAATTAATTTTACATTTTTAAATGTTTATCACAGCCCCAACCAGTTTATTACTAGTCCCTAGTAATTATAGCATAATGAAATGTAATACAAATAAAAAGGAACATGGCATGATGATCAGAATTTAAAAGAAACCTGTAAAATAGTCTAACAATCACAAACAATCATTTGTTAGAGAGCATAGATGCTATCTAGATATTTTTTTTTAGAATTTCAAAAAGTTTTTGTGCGTATGTGAACTAAGCCAACCTTTTATTCCACAGACCAAGATATATATAACTTCAAAATCAATCATGAACAAACCTTAACTCCATATCCTCTCAGGTAAGTGCTTGCCATTTAAGTTGGTAAGGTAAACTTACTCATGGAGCTGGAAGATAGTTAAAATACTTAGGAAAATAGCTTAAATGATTTAGGACAAACATGTAAATTAAAATTGAGCATAAGATAGGTAGTCACAAAACTTGAAATACCTAGTCTATCTTACCAAAATATGCCTTGAAATTTCATTGGTTAACCTAAAAATGAAATGGAGATTTTTTTTTTTTTTTATATTTTGTTTTTTTTGGCAACATGACGCGCATGATTACAGAAGATCAAAAGAAGAGTTTATAATTATACTCACATCACTAGCTAAAAGCGAAATATTTCAATAGAAATGATAACTACACAGGTTTACCTTATTTATTTCTCCACATACATAGTAGACATAATTAAGCATCTCAAATTGCAACGAAACCAATTCAAATGAATTAAAGTTTAGAATGCTTGTTTTCTCAAACTCTCCACTTATTCACAAAAAATGTGTTAATATTAAAAGTAAACACTTTAACATGGTCAGAATTTTCAATTATATGTATCACAACCAATCTTTCCACAAGGCTTAAGATGTGCACAAGACTAATTATTTTTTTTCAAGATAGTACTCTTGGACTCTAGCAAAAAGAGGATTGCAATTATATTTTGACAATTCATAAAATTTCAGTTAAAAACTTCACAAACATGCCATGTTATGCTAAAAAAATAGGGGTACGTGTCAAGAGTGTCAAAAGATTACCCTTTACTTTGGCCATCCTTACTCATGGTTTTAATGGACCTAAAAGAAAACACGCTTGAATTTAAAAAAAAACTAGAAAAACACACATTGAATGCATAAGACATGATATTAACTATCCTCTTCCCCAACCTAATCGAGATATTGTCCCCAATGTTAAAAATAGATAGGAATGTAGAGTTTAATAGATATCACCTTAAATGTGGCTTATTGAAAAAAAATAAAGTTGAAACAACACAATACACACTATTAGATGAAACTATTAAGGATAAATTTCACGAGCTGAGAGTCAAATTCATTTTGCATTATCGACCACTGTCCCTGCAGGATTAGGTTCTGACACATATGTAAAAATTTGATCAATTAATTGGTCAGGTGTTGGAGCAGAGATGAGGATTAATTTTAAAGACAGTGAAATTAAACCTTTTTCCATAACATGATCTACAAAAGATAGCAAACCATTATAGAAATTATTAACATTAATAATACCTACAGGTTTATGGTGAATGTTGAGTTGTACCCAAGAGATAACTTAGAATAACTACTCGAGTGTACCAAAACCACTAGGTAAAGTGATGAATGCATTCGCATTATTTAACATGTTAGGCATTATGTATTGAATATGTGACACTTTTAGCTCATCGTTGATGGTCATACCTGTGATATTCTATACTATTAAAGGTTTTGGGATAACTCCTTAAACTTTAACTCTTTCTACATGAGCAGAAGTAGCAACACTCCCTATTAACCCTATAATGCCTCCTCCATACACTAAATGAATTTTTCTTTTTGCTAACGTTCTACCAAGGTTATGGGATACCTGTATAAACTCACAATTTTTTCCTAGATTGGTTCCATAAAAGACACAAATACTGTTGAACTTGCAAGTGGAAGACCTTTCCATTTTCTTTCTTTTCTTTTTTTGAAAGTAAGTTGTGTAAAAATGGAGTGAGTATGATGCTATTTATTGAGGTATGAATAGGGAATACATTTATTGCATGTCCTTTTCTTTTGTTAGGAAGGTTGAAAATAAGGACACACAAAATTTAAAAATGATCTATTTACATGTGAATGTATATGTAGTTGTGATTGTGGCTCATATATTCTTGTAGTTTTATGTTCAGTAACGGCTTAAACGCCCTCTATGGTTAAAGGATATGCTTCCCATCTAATTTTCTTTTAAATTGGCAAAAGAGACTTTTTAATGTTAGATTCTCAAAACTATAATGCTCATATTCATCCTAAAAGTTATTCCATAAATCAAGAATTGCATGAAGTACTAATCCACGTGATTGCATCTCAAGAGTTAATATAATGTCATCTAAAGACTCCTTACTAAGTCCATCCATAATGAATTGAATTTTATCTTCTCGATTTTTAGAAATCATTCCTATGGAATAAGACTCTTTTGCAAGTCCAACGAGCACATTTGTGACAAACTTGCATTTCTTCACCTTTCATTTTTTTGAATTTGTGCTTTTACCAAAACCAGACATGTAGGTAAGCAAGTTTGAAGATTCATATAAAAACTCACCTGCTACTTTGACTTTTTCTTCAATTATCCATCGTATATCCCCTGGAATGCCCTTGTGCATAAGCATCCTTAATCTTTCAATCCTGGTTTTATAAATTATTAAAATTGCATTTTTAAACATAAAAGGAAATCGCTTCTTGAGGGTTAAAGGAATGCCTTCCATTTTGAAAAGAACAAGGAAAAAAATGAGAAAAAGAGATAGACTTTTTACAGAGATTTCAGTTTTTTGGGAAACTAATAAGTCCAGCTTTAATAGCTACGGAGTATCGTTATCCACCATTTATCAGGGAAAAGAAAAAAAATAAAAGAAAGAAAGCCTACAAAATAAATAAAGTTAGAGAAAATAAGTGTACATACACACACTAATCATAACTAGGGTTAGAAAGAAAAAGAATTTCCTCTAGTGAAAATTGATTTTCTAGGAACGGTTTGAGTCTTTGTCCATTTATTTTGAATACGTTACCATTTCTAAGATTCTCAATGTCAATCACCCCATAAGGATATACCTCTTTAACAACAAAAGGACCACTCTACCTTGATCTCAAATTTTTAGGAAACAAATGTAATCGAGAATTATAAAGCAAAACCTTTTGACCAACCTCAAATATTTTTCTTGAAATTTTATTATCATGAAAAAACTGACACATACTACAACAATTTAATCAACTTGAGGACTGATCATCGCTTTGTGATCTTTTTATTTAATTGTTTGACTATAGTTTGTCCATATTGAATTTACTTTAAAGATGTATTTTTATGTTAGGTATTTATGTAAATGAAATATCTTTTGACATCGACATATGATTTGTTGGATGAAATGAGATTATTTTACTTTATTAGACTTGTTGCAAAATATAGAAATACACATATAGGTACATATAGGTAGGTATAAAAGAAAAAAACTATTGTCACTAGATTGGAACTATAGCCATGACAATTGTCATCACAATATTATATACCAGTAATATTTAATTAAAATTTTATTTAAAATACTAAGATAAAAAATACCTACTGTGAGGAATTTTAGATTTTAGTGATGACTAAATTTTAAATTAGTAATAGTAAAATTGTGACGACTAATAATAAGTTGTAGTTACAAGTATTTTTTGTGACTAAAATATTAAGTTTTAGTGACAAGAATTGTTTATGACTAAAGTATTATGTCTAGTGACAAGAATTGTATGTAAATATAGCATTGAGTTTTACTGACAATAATTGTATGTTACTATAACATCGGTTTTAGTGACAAAATTTATATGGGACTAAAATATTAATTTTTAGTGACAAATAGTTCGTGTGACTAAAATATTAGGTTTTAGTAACAAAAATTGTATGCGACTAAAACATGGAGTTCTAGTGACAAACAATATATGTGACTAAAGTTGTGAGTTATAATGACAACTATGGTAGTCATCACTAGAACTTTTAGTCACAGTGGTTATAGTCACAACATAGTGACGATGTCTCACTAACCTATAATAGTGACGACATTAGTACATATACTGATAAAAAGTATCAACACTAAATATATATTTTTTTGTGGTGTATGAAAAAAGAGTTGAGTTCGATGGCTAAGAACCATGTTTGGGAACTAGTCGATCTTCCATTTGGATGCAATACTATTAGGAACAAATGGGTTCTAAAGGTCAAGCGAAAGTCAGATGGATCAATCAACAAGTATAAAGCTCGACTTGTGGCGAAGGGTTATACCCAAAGAGAGGGTATATATTATGAAGAGACATTCTCCCCAAATGGTGAGGTTTGCCTCTATTCACCTCACATTAGCCATTATCACCTACCTAGATCTGGAATTATTTTAGATGGAAGTTTAGACAACATTTCTCAATAGAGAGTTGGACGAGGAGATCTATATAGATCAACCTATTGGATTTCATGAAATGGGAGAAGAGTACAAAGTATGCTGCTTGAAACATTCCATTTATAGACTGAAACAATCGTCCAGATAGTGGTACCATCGATTTCATTGAGTATCTCTACGATAGGCTTTACGATGGTCAAAGAAGACCACTGTGTGTATGTCAAGAGAAGTGGGAGGAATTTTTTAATACTCTCACTATTTGTGGAAGACATTTTATTGGCTGGAAATGATATGGAGATGATTGTCTCCGCTCAAAAGTGGTTGTCCTCTACTTTTGAGATGAAGGACATGTGTAACACCCCTTAACTTATATGCAAAACCTAAACTAGCTACTACAGTCAAGTCAAAAAATGTTAAATTTTCATCAATACAAGAGTTATGGCTTTAATAAAAATCTCATTTTTAGCAATAAGAGAAAGAATTTGAATTCATTTGTTGTTTCATTTTATTCTAAACACACCATATACATAATTTAAAATTGAGTACATCTGTTTACAAAACCATAACAGAGTGGCTTATTTAAAAACAAAACAACTTGAAACCTGGCATATGAACAAATCTCTGTTCGGCCGCTCTGGAGGCCCAACCAACTTCTAAACCCATACATTTCCACCTGCATCACATGAATCTAATGAGCTAAAGGCTCAGTAAGGTGAAAGTGATACAATAACAAATAGCATACATGCACATCTCATAAATCATTAAATGCATTATTCTATTTAATAACTTTCATTCATAAATCATTCTTTAGGGCCCTTGAAGTGCGGTACCTAACTAATAGCGATAAACCATGATTTTCGAAACTGGTTCATAATGATTGGCCAATAAGAGAAATAATACGGGGTTTCCAAACTTGGTTTTTCCACCTCAGGTATTAGCTGTATTCTGTCTCATTCTTTGTGGCTTTCCTATATCGGTTTTTCAACCTCAAGTATTTGCCACCATTTATTGGATCCGTCGGCCTCTCCTGCGTTCCTTGTCTACCTAACCATTAATCAAATACCATACTTATTTTTCAAAAACCTCATTATATTCTTAGTAGTATCATGCTTCATGAACCATAAATGCTTCAAACATTACATCACTTGATAAATAATGATAATCACATTGAAACATAAACAACATTGTATGATTCTTGTGATACATCAAATGAAAGTTTCAACTTAGCTCAAATCCACTTTGTGCTAAGTGAAAAGGTCAATTTCTTTGGAAGATAGGGTGTATTAAATGCCTAACATAATCAAATCATGTACCATTTAATATTCCTTTTATAAATCATATACTCAATTCTAGTTAAAATCATATACACTTTTCAATATTTTGTAAATAATTCCATATCAATTATATAACCTTAAAAATAATGCATACTCCATGTTTTACTACTAATTCAATACATTAAACATTAGGGCAACCATTAAATAACTAATAATGCAAATATAATTATTAGGGCAGACCCTAAAATATGCACACAATCCAAATTAACATGACGTAAACTCGGTTCTAACTTAAATTGATTGTAACCTTGAATTAAGAAAACTAATTGCTATTGTTTTCAATCATTTATAGAAAGTTCCAAATACAATATAAGCATCACAAGATTAACAAAAATAAGTAAATTAAGCATAATTCACAAGACTATCAATTTTGTTAGAAACTAGCTTAACTAGCTTGGTTTTGGCTTCAAGTCTAACCCACTTAAATTTTCAATCATACAAAAAGATACTAAAACATGTAACCATCCAAGATTCCATAAATTCATCATAAGAAACATTGAAAAAGAATATAGCTTGATTGGATTGGAAATAAACTCCAAAATCAACGATTTTCAAGCTTAAAATGGTGAAAACTTCTTCTAGTTTGTGTTCTATGGATTCCTATGGATTGAATTTAATTTTTGTGAGTAAGATAGTGTAGAAATTTGGGAGAAACTCTGGAGAAGAAGGCTGGTCATTTTTGAGGAGCTTCCACAAGAAAACATGGCTAAAAATAACTTGTTTTACATTTCAAAGAGAGATAAGTGGAGGGTGATGATTGGTTGACTCATGCTTGGTGTATTCTTATGCAAAGAGCCACATTTATGGGCTAGGGAGGTGACAAAAAATGATGCTTTGGTGTTATAATCAAGTGCAATGCGATTTAGAATGATTTCATGCAACCTAGTCAACCAACCAATCAAATTGTACCATTTTGCATACTTTTAGTTCTTTGCCAAATATAATATATTTCAAACAAATATTTAGGCAATTAATCAATTTAGAATGTAACAAGTATGGAGTAATACAAATAATTCATTTCATGGCAATTCAACACATCAATCTTCCTTAACCAATATACTAAGCTTTTCACTACAAAAAAGGCACTTAAGGAATATGCTAAATCAAGAAACAAAAGTTTGATCTTATATTTCATGTACTAATGTTGTTAAAGCATAACTGGAGCATATAATAATAATTATTCATGTTCGTGCAATCATGCTATTTTTATGACATAATTTGATAATGCATATTGATTATATGCATATCTATATAAAATGCTTATTATTGGCTATGTAGGAGAGAATTGGGCATTACAATATGGGATAAGCTGAATACATAGTTGGTGTTAAAATACACCGGGATCGTTCTAGAAAACTATTGAGTTAATCTCAAGAGGCTTATATTAAGAGGATTATAGAACACTTTCGTATACATAATGCTAATCTTGTTGACACACCCATGGATACAAACTGTGTTCTTAGCAAAGAATTGTGCCCTAAGATAAAAAAAGAAAGGGAACGCATGGCTAAGGTTCCATATCTGAGCGCGGTAGGGAGTCTAATATACACAATGATGTGTACTCAACTTGACCTGTGCTTTGCAGTTGGAATGGTGAGTAGATATTAAAGTAATCCTGGGCGCGACCATTGGGCCGCAGTCAAAAGGATAGTTAGATATTTGAAGAGAACAAGTGATCTCGCTTTGTGCTACCATGGAGGTAGTTTAAAGATAATTAGATATAGTGATACTGATGGATCAACGGATAGAGATGAGCACAAATCCACAACAGGATATACATTCTTACAAGGAGGCGTTGTATCACTTGGTGTAGCAAAAAGCAACCATGTATCTTTTTAACCACCATGGAGGCTGAGTACGTTGCTGGTACATCAACAGTCCAAGAGGTTATCTGGTTCAGGAGAGTTCTTCAGAGTCTACGCATTGTGGCGCATGTTGATAATGCAGTTGTTCTCTATTGTGATAATACAGCTGCACTGTCATATGCTAAAGACCCCAAGTATCATGGGCAGACTAAGCATATTGACAATATATATCACTTCATTCAAGAAAATATTACACAAGGTCAAGTAGTTTTGAAGCATATTCCTCCTAGCGATAGGCCTTTATGGAAAGATATATTCCAAAGGCATGTTAGTAGTATGAGACTTCATAGGATTTGAGTTTATAGGCCTGTATGAACATTTTGTTGATTAATGAGATTTTTGTTCTTGTTAAATTTGTTAGTGTACTGAGTCTATTAATAATGTCACTAGACTTAGATTAACCTACTCACACGGGCAATCACCCTGGAGCTTTGATAGTGAGCAGATGAGACTTAAAAATCATGTTCACACCATTGGGAGGGGTGCGAATGATCGCCTTGATGCTTGGAATAGCAAGGAAGGTTAAAGTTTAATTTATAGTCACCTTGGCCTCAGATCATACTTGATCAATTATGAAGTATGTCTAAACTTCATAAAAACTTGTCTATAACTGAATACGCGAACTACTAAATAACACTTTATGAGTGACTTCTGGTGGTATGCAGGTCAGGCGCTTAGATAGCGACTGGACTAAAATTCATATGATGTTAAGAGCGTGACATGCCCAAATTGAGTGAGAGGTCCATCATAACATGTATTCATACTACATGTGTTTTCAGACGACCTTATAAATGGAGTGACTGAATAGATCTCTGCTTTGTTATTGTGTGAGCCCTTAATATATTTTTCATGCCCTTTAGGAATTTGGATCATGTCATGAGATGTAAGCTTGATAACGTTACTTTAGCATGTTTTCAATAACCACGTTTGATCTGGTATGTCGAAGCGTGACTAAGAAAGCTGTCAGGACCAAGTTGATTAACATGAGAGGCCAAGAAAGAGCAAAGCTAGTAACACACTTTTGTTCTATGGCTCATAGGCCGGCTGACTAAGTTAAAAATATGTTTGACGTAGTCATGAGTATAGATACATAGCTGAGAGAGTTAAGCATGCTCTACTTATTATAGAGGGATCAAAGATGCTTGATCTAGTGCGACCATATAATTTGGGATATATAGCGAGTTTTGAATTATAGAGTTATGTTAGTTAGGTGATGACTTAATATAACTCTCCTCACATATTCCTTTCTCGCTTGGTCGCATGCCTTATTCCCTATATGAAAGAAGGGACGTGAGGTGAGAATTATATGGATGTGATTCGAATGAATCGAGTTAAATATGTATGAGTAAGAGATATTGATGTATTTTTAAATTGCATCCATATTTATGATTACTTAGAGTCCCATTTGGATAAGGATGATGGTTATCAAGGAACCTCTCCTAATTAGACTCAAAGTGTGACAGGGATAGAGAGAATCTTTTTGTTATCTCTCTCTACTACTATAAGATATCACAATGAGATATTCTTTCAACTAACAGAAAAACACTCTCTATCTCCTCCATATTTTCTCTCTATGTTTGTTCTTGGAGTTTCACCAAAAATTAGAAATCTCCAAGGGTTTAAGGTGTGTAGTTAAAAATTGGTGAGTACTCTAGTAGTATCCAATTAAGCGAGAAAGACTGTGGTGTCATTATTAGGAGGTTTGTAGCCGAGCTGTTCATCCGTGAATCAAATAAATTTCTACTGCTGAGGTAATATTGATTCACTTATTATTTATATGTGATTATAAATTGCTTATAGAAAGGAATGCAACAATCCTGTCAACTTAATTCCTATAATTAAGGTAAATAATCTCCAAATAAAAATAATCAGGAAAAAAGGAAACTAATGAATCAATCCTATAATTAAGCCCTATAATTATTTAGCATAAAACTAAATTACGAAACATATTCGCAAGAATATGTTTCCTAAATTAGTTCTAATTTCGCACTCCCCTCAAGCAGGGTAATAGATGTTAATACCCAACTTGGAACTTTGATCTTCAAAATTAACTCTAGGAGGAGCCTCTGTAAGGATATGAGCAATATGATTTTTGGTAGACCTATAAACAAAGGTGATGTCATTAGCTTTTTATTATTTTGTTAGTTTAAAGAGTGTTTTGTTAGATTTATTAATGTTTTATTTTCTGTAAGAAAATTAACAATAATATAATATGAATCAAATATTCATATAATTAATATGGATCCAGAATACCTATAGGCAGTGGACTGTCGATCCACGTATCCGAATAAAGCTCATCTACCAGTCTCGTTTTGGTCAAACCACGAACATACCTTTCTTGTTGGTGGTGAATAACTACTAAAGTTATTCACTCAATTACACACCTCAAATCTTTGGAGTCTATGGTGATGCTCCAAGAAAGAACATAGAGAGAAATTTTAGGAGAGATATGGAGAGAGTTTTTTGGAGAATTACATTTTCTCACATACTCTATTGGATGGGGATTAGAGATATATATTCCTACTCAATGAAGAATCCCAATCCAACTAGGAAACTCAATCTGACTCAAATTGTGGAGACATCTAACTAAATATGGATGCTAATTGGGTCAAGAGTTCTAAACCCAATCCAATTTCCAACATCTCTCACTCATACATATTTGACTCGATCTCCTCGAATCTCATCATCATATAATTTCTCAATCTCGAGATACAGGAAATAAGGTGTGTGACCAAGTGAGAAATTATAGCTGAGGAGAATTATATTAAGTCATCACTAAACCAACATAACCCTTCAAGTCAATAGCTCGTTGTGTACGCCAAACCAAGTGGTCGTACCTAATTAAGCATCTCTAAATCCTTCAATAAAATAAATAGAGCATTTGCTCGACCCACTTTGTAACACCCCTTAACTTAACTATAGAGCCTAAACAAGCTGATACAGTTAAGTCAAGAAATGTTAATTTTTCATCAATATTAGAGTTATGGTTTTAATAAAAGTTCTCATTTTTAGCTATAAGAGAAAGAACTTGAATCATTTTAAACACACCATATACATATATCAAAACTCAGTACATCTGTTTACAAAACCATAATAGAGCGACTTATTTAAAAACAAAATAGAGTTTTCAAAATAAACTACAAAATAGTTCGAAGCATGGCATATGAACAAATCTTTGTCCAGCTGCTCTAGAGACTCAGTTAACCTCTAAACCTCTATACATTTCCACCTGCATCACATGAATATAATGAATTACAGGCTTAGTAAGGTGAAACTGATGCAATAACAAATAACATATATGCACATCTCATAAATCATTAAATGCATTATTCTATTTAATAACTTTCATTCATAAATCATTCTTTATGGCCCTTGAAGTGTAGTACCTAACTAATAGTGATAAGTTGTGGTTTCGGAACCTGTTCATAATGATTGTCCAATAAGAGAACTAATACGAGGTTTCCATACTTGGTCTTTCAACCTCAGGTATTAGCCGTATTCTCTCTCATTTATTATGGCTTTCCTATACTGGGTTTTCAACCTCAAGTATTTGCCACCATTTGTTGGGTCTGTCGGTCCTTTCCGTGTCCCTTATCTACCCGACCATCAATCAAGTACCATACTTCCTTTTCAAAAATCTCATTATATCCTTAATAGTATCATGCTTCATAAATCATAAATACATCAAACATTACATTATTTCACTAATAATAACAATCACATTAAAACATGAACAACATTATATAATTCTTGTGATATAGAAAATGAAAGTTTCAACTTACCTCAAGTCCACTTTGTGCTAAGTGAAAAGGTCAATCTCTTTGGAAGATAGGATGTGTTAAAGGCGTAATATAATCAAATCATATACCATTTAATATTCTTTTTATAAATCATTTAGTCTATTCTAATTAAAACCATATACACTTTTCAATCTTTTGTAAACAATTCCATATCAATTACATAATCTTAAAAACAATGCATACTCTATATTTTACTACTAATTCAAGATATTAAACATTAGGGCGGCCATTAAATAACTAATAATTCAAACATAATTATTACGGCAGCCCACAAAACATGAACACAATCTGAATTAAAATGACGTAAACTTGGTTCTAACTTAAATTGATTATAACCTTCAATTAAGCAAACTAATTTCTACTATTCACAATCATTTGTAGGCACCTTCAAACATAATATGAGTATTAGAAATCAATAGAAACAAGTAAATTAAACAATTTCACATGACTATCAATTTTGCTAAAAACTAGCTTAACTAGCTTGGTTTTGGCTTCAAGTGTAACCTACTTAAGTTTTCAATCATATAAAAATATACTAAAACATGTAACCATACAAGATACTACAAATTCATCATAAGAACCATTGAAAAAGAATATACCTTGATTAAGTTGGAATTAAGCTTCAAAATCAACAGTTTTCAAGCTTAAAAGGGTGGAAACTTGTTCTGGTTTGTGTTCTATAGATTCCTTAGGAGAATAAAGGCTGGTCATTTTTTAGGTGCTTCCACAATAAATATGGATGAAAATGATTTCTTTGTCGTTTAAAAAAGAGGTAAGTGGAGGGTTATGATTGTTGCATCATGTTTGGTGTCTTCTCATACCGAAAGTAATGTTTATGGGGTAGGGAGATAACAAAAATTGATGCTTTGGTGTTATAATCAAGTACAATGCAGTTTAGAATAATTTCATGCAACATAGTCAACCAACCAATCAAATCGCACTATTTTGCATACTTTTAGTTCTTAGCAAAATGTAACACATTTCAAGTAAATATTTAGGCAATTAATCACTTTAGCATATAACTAGTATGGAGCAATACAAATAATTCATTTCATGGACATTTAACATATCAATCTTTTTTAATCGAGATACCGAGCTTTTCAATACAATAAAGGCACTTAAGGAATATTTTAAATCAAAAAATGAAAGTTTGATCTTATATTTCATGTACTAATGCATTTTAAAGTATAATTGAAGCATATAGTAATAATTATTCATGTTCGTGTAATAATGCTATTTGTATGCCATTATCCGATAAGGGTGGAAACTTGTTCTAGTTTGTGTTCTATGGATTCCTATGGATTGAATTCAATTTTTATGAGTATAAGAGTGTAGAAATTTGGGAGAAACTTAGGAGAATAAGGGCTGGTCATTTTTGAGGAGCTTCCACAAGAAATATGGATGAAAATGATTTCTTTGACCTTTCAAAAAGAGGTAAGTGGAGGGCTATGATTGGTTGCATCATGCTTGGTGTCTTCTCATGCCAAAAGCCACATTTATGTACTAGGGAGATGACAAAAATTGATGCTTTGGTGTTATAATCAAGTGCAATGTTGTTTAGAATAATTCCATGCAACCTAGTCAACCAACCAATCAAATTGCACCATTTTGCATACTTTTAGTTCTTAGCCAAATGTAACATATTTCAAGTAAATATTTAGTCAATTAATCACTTTAGCATATAACTAGTATGGAGCAATATAGATAATTCATCTCATGGCCATTCAACACATCAATCTTTCTTAACCGAGATACCAAGTTTTTCACTACAAAAAGGCACTTAAGGAATATGTTAAATCAAGGAACAAAAATTTGATCTCATATTTCATATACTAATGCATGTTAAAGCATATAATAATAATTATTCATGTTCATGCAATCATGCTATTTATATGCCATAATTCGATAATGCACATTGATTAGATGCAAAATGCTTATTATTGGCTGTGTAAGAGAGAATTGATAATTAGGCATTACATGTTTAATTTCAATATGAGCTAAATTATTTTTTTTCAAAGCTTGGAAAACTATTTCTATGGAGTTATGAGTTAGTGTTTATATTGTGATTAGAATGTTGTTTCTATTGTGATGAGCATATGCTATACATTTAATGCTTTTTGAGATTTGGTCAATTTCAAATTGATTCTAATTATTAGAATTAAGACCGAGAGGTGATTTTGTAGCAATGGACTAGGTAGTATATGCCATAGACCTACCCCTATAGAGATATAGGCATAGGTACATGCAGTAGTCAAGGTGTGAAAACTAAAAGCTAGAGGAATTCACAAAGTTAAAGGCACTCTTCCTAGGATGGCGCCAATAGCCTACTAGATATAGATTTGGTCCGTCTCGGGAGAGAACACCAATTACAATAGGAAGTCCAACCTTCATACAACCCATATCATTTATAATCACAATTAAGCTAAGCTCATAACAACATAGGATGGCTAACCGTTGCCTTTACTCTCCTTAGTATTGAATTCAATCCTTAATCTCTTTGGATTTTAGTTATTTTTGTTTAATTTGTTAGTTCTTGTATGTTAATTTAATCACCACAACATTTTTTGGTGAAATATAGCATAGCTAATCTATATTTGGGGCTCACACACACACACTCTCTAAGGATACGATACAATACTCTCCTTACACTTTATTACTTATTAACACCATGTACTTGCAGTTTTGTTACCACCATTTTTGGGTCACTACTATGCTATTATACAAAATAAGCTTCATCCTAGGCTTAAGGACCCTAGGAGATTTTCTATCACTTGCACTATTAGTCTAATTATATTTTTCAAATTCTACGTGATTTAGGTGCTAGTATTAATCTCATGCCTATGAATGTTTTTTGGAAACATAGAATTTGAGAGCCAAAACCCACAATGGTATCGTAGCGACTTGCCGATTGATCCATCAAGTATCCTAGAAGCTTCATTAATGATGTACTTGTCAAGGTAGAAAAATTCATATTTTAGGTTGGTTTTCTTATCTTGGACATGGAAAAGGATGTGGGCATGCCTTTTATTCTAGGTAGACCCTTTCTACCTATGGGTAAGGTATTGGATCAATCGCGAAGGTTAATACTTAGAGTAGGAGATGATCAAGTTATTTTTAATGTGTTTAAAGCCATGAAGCATCTAGATGATGAGCAAAGATGTTATAAATTTGATGTATTTAACTCTTTGACTATTGAATTGTTACATAAGAAATGGTTTAAAGATGAGTTGAAGGCATGTTTAGTTCTTGCTAAAGAAGAGAAAGAGGATGATGAATAGATATGAGCTGTTGTGCCAAGTTTGAAGGCTAACCCTCCTTACAAGAAGAGCATCCAACTACGATTTGAAGTATTGGTGAGGCCTCACTCTACATAACAGAAGCCATTCATTAAGGAGCCTCCTATCCTTGAACTTAAACCCCTTTCCCTTATTTGAAGTATGCTTATCTTGATGATATAAATTCCTTACCAGTAATAATTTCTTCTTTCTTGACAGGTGAGATAGAAGAAAAGCTCCAAAGAGTCATTTAGGAGCATAAAAGAGCCTTTGGCTATAAGATAGATAACATTAAGGTAATTAGCCCTCAATTTGCATACACAAATCTTAATAGATAATAGCTACAAGCCCGTGGTGCTGCCATAAAGGAGACTAGATCCAATGATGCAAGATGTAGTGAAGGCTGAAGCTATCAAGCTCCTTGATGCCGGTATTATCTATCCCATTTTTTATAGTACATGGGTGAGTCCTATACAATGTGTGCCTAAAAAGGGAGGTATGATCGTTGTTCATAAAAATGAATTGATACCAACTAGGATGGACACAAGGTGGAGAGTGTGCATAGATTATAGTAGAATGAATGATGCTACTAGAAATGACCACTTTCCCCTTCTCTTTATTGATCAATTATTGGAAAGGCTTGCGAGCCTTGAATGTCATTACTTTCTTGATGGATATTCAGGCTATAATCAAATTCCTACAGATCTCATGGATGAAGAGAAAATCACTTTCACTTATCCTTATGGTATATTTATATTTAGGAAAATAGCATTTAGTTTGTGTAGAGCACCCGCTACATTTCAAAGACGCATGATGGCTATTTTCCTTGATATGGTTGAAACATTTCTTCTGATTTTCATGGATGAGTTTTTAGGTTTTGGATCATCATTTGACATTTTTGGAGATGATTAAGAAGTTATCTCTTCCTACCTTGTTGAAAGGTGTGAGAAGCTTCTTAGGTCACATCGTATTCTACTGTCAGTTTATCAAGAACTTTTCATAACTTACTAAACCCTTCTCAAGTCTTCTAGTTAAGGATACACATTTTGACTTCGATGGTGATTGTTTCCAGGCATTCCAAACTTTAAAGGAGAAGCTAATTACTGCACACATTCTGTTGGTACCTAATTGGAGCCCACCATTCAAACTCATGTGCAATACAAGTGATGTAGCTATTGGTACAGTCCTTAGGCCAAAAAAGAACAAGGTATTCCAAACATTTACTATGCTAGTCATACTTTAAATGAAGCACAACAAAATTATACCACAATTGAAGAAGAACTTCTAACAGTAGTATTTGCATTTGATGAGTTTCATTCATACCTTGTTCTAGCCAAAGTGGTGGTGTACAAGAACCACTCCTCACTTAAATATCTTCTTGCTAAAAAAGATATAAAACTAAGGTTAATTAGATGGGTTCTTTTGTTGCAAGAATATGACCTTGAAATTAGAGATAATAAAGGTGTGGAAAATAGTGTTGAGCATGATGAAGTTGAACCAATTGATGAAATTTTTTCTAATGAGAAATTGTATGCTATTTCATCACCTCCTTAGTTTGCATAATTTGCTAATTACATTGTGTCCGATATCTTACCCCATGATCTTTCATTTCATTAATAGAAATTTTTTTCAACCGATGTTAAAAATTATGTGTGGAAGGATCTATTTTTATTTAATGTTTGTGCACATAATATTGTGTGGCGATGTGTACCCGAAGAAGATATGCTATCTATATTACACCATTGCCATGATCGAGAAGTAGATGGTCATTTAGGTCTTTCAAAAACAGTCGCTAAGGTACTCCAATCTAGTTTCTATTAGCCTATGTGGTATAAAGATACTTATGATTATGTTACTTATTTTGAAAGGTGTCAATGAACCAGAATTATCACTAGGAGAATTGAAATGCTTTTGAATAATATTCTTAAATGTGAGCTTTTTGATATGTGGGGACTTGATTTCATGGGTCTTTTTCCTAGTTCTTACTCTAATAGATTTATACTTGTTGTTGTGGATTATAGGTCTAAATGGGTTGAAGCGGAAGCATTTTTCACTAATGATGCTAGGTAGTGGTCCAATTTAAAAAAAAATAGATTTTCACTTGATTTGGCACACTTAGGGCAATTACTAGTGATGCTGGCTCTCACTTTTGTAGCAAGCAATTTGAGAAACTTTTGAGTAATTATAGAACCACCTATAAAATTGCTACCCCGTATTACCCTCAAACAGTAAGCTTGATTGGGAAGAATTGGGAATTGCAACTTGATGATGCTTATTGCCTTATAAGACGGTATAAAATGCCTATGTGGATGTCACCATATAGGTTGGTCTTTGGTAAAGCATGTTATCTCCTTGTTGAACTTGAGCATTGTGCATATTAGGCTATTAAATTTTTAAATTTTGATATGCAAGCTGTAGGGCCATAAAGGTGGTTGTAATTAAATGAGATAAAGGAGTTTCAGTGCCAAGCATACGAGAATGCTAAACTCTATAAGGGAAGGACTAAACGATAGCATGACAAGCACATTATGAAGAAGGAATTCATTGAAGGAGATCTTGTGCTCTTATACAATTCATGATTGAAACTCTTTCTGGGTAAGTTGAGGTCATGGTAGTCCGAACCTTTTACCATCATCAAAGGCTTTCCTTCACAAGATGTTGAGGTTTACACTCCGAAGATGGGCGCCTTCAAAGTGAATGGACATAGGTTGAAGTTGTATTTGGGGGGTGGCGTTAATGGCACCAGTCCACTATTGCTCTTGCCTACTCCCTATAATAGGTTTTAAGTCAAGCTAAAGACGACTATAAATTAGAACTACTCTGTAACACCCCCATCACTAAATATAGATATTGGTATAACAATAATTTTGACAAGGTAGCACATGTGTGTGCGTGTGTATATATATACATATTTACTTTTGTCAAATGTAGTACTTTGAAAAATAGTAAAGTATTTTCTCACATATAACCCTGTATATAGAAAAATCACCATTTATATAAAAACATAACACCCATCATAGTCACGCTATTCTTAGGCTGATTTACTATCAAATTTCAAGAGTTATATAGGACACAACATCCCAAAGTTATAATACGATAGACTCAAAAATAAAAATAATAGTCTTTACTTTCAGAAGAAGAAAGGACATTTTGCATCTTGCAGCCCTTTATATATAGTCAGCAATTTACATAATAATAATAAATGTAAAAATTAGAGTATGCCCACAACACAACACAACAGGTCGTCATCCATGTACACTAATCCTCAGAACCTGCAGGAACCCCAATGGGTTGTCTAGTAAGTCCATGGTATCAAGTATCACCAGACTCACCTATAATGCATAAACTATATGAGCTAACGCTCAACAAGTAAACATTATGCATGTTAAAGAATAATCTACAAGTCATGCATCTCAAAACCCACAATGCAATTCCATGCATCAAAATATTTCTCTCAAAATCATTTCTTTCTTGGGCCCCTGACCAATACTACTATCCCATGCATCGAAAAAGAGCTCTGCACACCGCCATAATCAAATGGCCAATAATGATATAAATATGCAAATTCATGCATACTTATACGCATACAACCATGCAAATCCATGCATGCTTCGGTGCACTAGTAGTGGTCAACAAAATATTTTCCTTTCATAGAATCATGCCCTGTAATGCAAGATTTATCACAATGCTCGTATATAATGTATGCACATGCCAATGCCCATGTATGTATGCTCAATGGATAGAAATAACAGTAATGTGTGCCCTCTGCTATGCACATATGATCTATGGTATTGCATATAAATCACACATTTACTATGTCTATGCATTGTAGTTGCAAATGAATTTTTACTTACCTTTGATCGAATGTGTGTTACTTCTAAGTTTCTTAAGTACTACTCCCCAACCCTAGATGTGAAACAATCTATAAAAATACAAGATATCAATCACCATCCTCAATTAACAAGTTCATTATACCTAATGTAGTATAAAGATCTTGAATCTCAATTTAACTAAACAACCTTACCAATTAGAAACTATAACCGAATACAACCTTCTACATACCTTTGTTCCACATCTTAAATATATACTAACCTAATTTAATTGATGTATTATAACTCTTATAATATCCCCCCAAATGTTAGGAATCAAATGCACCACGTTTATGTTGGAACATGTTAATGAACCAAATGGGACAGATTCACAATTTCACATTTTTTTGCTGTCACATTAATTTGCATGATGATTTTGATACCCATAGACGTATTCATTCACTCCTCAAATTTTATCACACTTAGATCACATCAAAAAAATGTAACCATGTTATACAATGGCTAAAACTCATGGATATAGCTTCCCAAGTTCAGCTCCCTTCACAACATACTGAAACAAATTTTTCCTACCATAACAGTTTTGCGCACTTTATGACATTAATGGTTTGGCACCCTTACGTATATTCAATCACTCCTAAATTTTTTACCACACTTAGATAACAAATACACGGAGACAACCAAGTTATAGTATTGCCAAAACTAATGGATTTAGTACTGTAAAACTAGTCCTCTTCACACAGCACAGAATCTAAAATTTGATTGTGACAGTTTTGAATATCTCTTCAATATCATGCCCTATTTCAATTTCTAACCAATGAAAATTTATTTCAATACTCTTAACTCATATATGAACATGTATATGATGATAATTATAGGTTTTATTCAACATACGATACACGTTTTAAGCTTAAAGCATAAGAAAACAGCAAGGTGACAGTTTCTGCCACAAATATTTTCTACTAAGTTTTTGTCATCAAAAACCCTTTCTTTGTGCACCAAAATCTAGATAAAAACTTTATAAAACTTTTATAATAGATATTGAAAGCTTTATACAAATAAACCCATTCAGAATAATCTAAAAACCAAAGGCAAAGCCGTGGGTAAGTGTTACCTATGCAGATTTTGAGGTTAAACTTGATGGCAATCACTTCTCCTTTGCTTTTCTTGCTTTTATTTCAACATGGAATCAATTTAGAGCACTTGGAGACCTTAAGGTATGTGTTTAGAAGTTGAAAATGGCTTAAATGAGGGTCTGGTTGTGGCTTAAGGATGAAGGAAAGCTTGAGGTGGCACTTGAGGTGGTTGCTTAAGTTTAGCAGCAAGTATGAGGTGGCAAGTTGTGGTATAAATCTGACATTTCACCCATCTTTCAAGCCTAGATCAGATGTATCTTACTATACAATAATTTTATTGCATCTTATTTTAATTACCACAAGATCCCATAGATAATTCATAAGCTAATTTCCTAGCCATTCATTTAATTTATTACCCGATTGTCACCCGATTCTTGAATAATTGTCCATATTAAAAATTATATAATCCTATACATAAATGAATATTGTAATATCACCTTTCAATCATAGTATCTTATGTCCAATGTCCCAAATATGCAATTTACCCATATATACTTTTGAAATACCTAGATGAAATCGAATCAAACCGTGTATACTTACTAGTAACACTTTTAACACTTCCAAAATTATAATCTATATATCCCATCTATATCCAATATTGATCAACCACATTTTTTTGTTATTTCAATATTAAATCAACTACTTAGATTAGGAAATTCAATAACTAATACCGTACAAGAGTTTTAGAATTAAGTTTAATATTCAAGAATATCGTATAAAATAAAATAAATTATGCAATGTCAATAGAAATACAAGTAGCATATAAAATTAGCACGTAATGCATGAATTATATTGACCAAGTGAGTAGTGTGAGGTTTGACTATTACATCCTCCCCTCCTTAAAAATATTTCATCCCTGAAATTTTACTTACCAAAAAGCTCTAGATGTTTAATTATCATTTTATGCTTCGTTTCCCAAGTCGCTTCTTCTATTGATTGACTTCTCCTTAGTACTTTAACTAATGAGATATTCTCATTTTGAAGTTGCTTTACATCCCTTACTAAAATCTCTGTAGGTCATTCTTCATATCTCCGACCTCAATTTACTTCTATTGGTTCCTTCTTCAGTAGATGAAATAGATTCATGATATGTTTCCTTAAAATGAACATATGAAACACATTATGAACTCAAGACATTAATGCAAAGAAGTTGAGTTTACAGGCAATATCCCTAATTATCTCAGTAATGCAAAATAAATCAATGTAGGATCAAGTTTGTATGTAACATCCCCAAATGTTTTTATTCTACCCAAGCCGCATAATCCATTTCATTGGAGACACCTTCAAAAATTTGATCCCCTATCATAAATTGCAATAATATTCCTCTTTAATCTGCATAACTCTATGATCGCCTCTAACTAATTTCCATACATTGGCAATTTGTTCTACCACTTTCAGCCTAAAAGAACACCAATTTCATTTCAATAAAATAATTACCTATATTTTCTATCATACAGTGCCTCATAGAGAACTATCCAAGTAGCCTTATTATTGTTCTTATAAGAAATTCCACCCAAGGAAAAATTTTCTCAATTGACATCAACAATCTAATACACAAGCTCTAATCCCAAGTGCATGGTGTCAAGATTTAATACAACAGTGAGTTGAGTATCGTATCCACAAGGATTGTAATAAAAATTACAGTAAGTATGGTAGTTCAAATGTCCTAATTTTTTCTAAAAAATCAAGTGATGATTGATAAACAAAGTAGAATAAGATAAAAATTGCAAAGATAAAACTAGAGTTCTTATAAGTAATACAACAAACACTTTATAAACAAAAAACTCTAGAGGAATGACTCAGCTAATTATCACCTATGTTCTTTCTTCCAAAACATGTCAATTCAAGTCAACAATACATGTAAGTCAAGAATTTCTAAACTCATCAATTCCCTCTCTCGAGTGCTGAATTGATTATGAGTTCTAATATGAATTTTAATATTTCTATAAAAACTCAAGAATAAAACTCTACAAAGGTTTAATGAATTCTTCTTCAAAACTTCAAAGGTTTCATAAGATTTTCAACTCTATGATTCCTAGGTTATGTTATCTTTATGTTCATGTATAATATTCCCTCTCTCATGTATTGAATCTCATACATCAAACACTCTCCATTTATGACCAAATAATCAAGATGCAATACTAAACAAGATAACACAAACAAGATGAATAACTTGAACTAATAATATTTGGAATTCAAAACATAGGATCAAATAAGGTTACATCATCCTCTAGAAAGAAATGTTTAGTTCATCACGTATGAATATAAGTTCAAGAAATACATAAGAAAGAGCATGAAAATTGTTTACCAATTTGTGAAGTGGAAGAAATGGTTGAAGCTCTCCTTGTCTCCAAGAATGGCTTTCTCCCAAGAATAACTCCTCCTTCTATCCAATAGCACTTCTTCTGTCCAAGAACAACTCCTCACATCCAGCATACCTTTGGAGGCTCTTTGGGGCCCTTAAAATCAAATGGGAAAAGCCCTAAACAAGGAAAAAAACCTATTTTCCCCTTTTATCCACATGGCAATGCATAGGCGCTGACTAGACAGCCTGACACAGTAAGGCACTGAACTTTCTATCTTTAGCATCTATAGCCTCTTTAAACCTATTTTTGACTATGTTCTACTCCGAACTAGATTTTTGTGTCCCATAACAATTGTAACTCTATGTCTTGGCTTTCCATAGGCACTTGAATCAACTAAATATGACATATTTGGAGATAGTTTTGATTGAAATACCATGATATGTCCTAACAAAAAATGTTAGCCCAGGGCTGACTATTGAACTCAGTTTTTCTCATTAAGATCAATAGCATTGGATTTTTTGGTAAATATAGAAGTTATATATATATATATCTATTATCATTCTATTGGTTCAAGAATAAAGTCAAAATCATATTTGAGTAAAAAGTTATGATTGAAATACAAAGACTACCATCAGTAGTACCATAATTCAAATTCTTCAACATTTCAACCAAGTTTTTGCTCACCTACAAAATTTCAAACTGAATGCATAAAAAGTAGCAAAAATACTTGAAAACAAACCAAATATTAATTAAAAGGTATATGAATTGTTGGTATAAAACCAACTTATCAAATACCCCTAAACTTAAAGATTTGCTTGTCCTCAAGCATCAAACATGAAATTCTCAATAACAACCCCTGTATTAATTAGGTAACCAAAGTTGAGGAAGATTTTCTTTTTCCCATCTCATCTCAAAAGATTAGAAAAATATACCAAGTTTACATGTTAACATGCATATTGGTTTCACTTAACTTCATGGTCTGGTGTGTGTGAGCATGAAAGTAGTAGTTTATCAAATTTCATTTATCATTTGGATAGGTTTATAAAGCTAACTACTCATATTTGATCCACTTTTGAAGTGCTTACCAAACTCCATAGTCTTGTTTTTCACACTAGTCTCTACTAATGTAGGTAGATCATAGCATCAAAAATCAAAAGGACTTCCAAAACTTGTATTGTGAGGCATGGGTAATTGTGGGAATATATGAAAAATTGTAGCTAAAATTTACTCATTTTGCACAATCATACTAGAACCTTTATGAATGAATACCAACTTCTTCATCAATCCCTTCATTTTTCTTTATTGAACATCTCATTCTTCTTCTTTTTGATCTTGGATTACCCCCAAACTTACTTCTTTTGTTGTATGCAACAGGGGTCTATTTATTTTAGGGAGTTCAAATCATACACTTCAATTCATAATCTTTTCATTTTCATCCTTTTTCAATCTTTTTTTCTCTTTGATTTTGCTTCTTTGTTTTTTTGAATACAACAATTCATTCAAAAATGATTGTGTAAATGAGATGAAGAAGGGTAGAATATTGGATTTTTTTCATAAAGCTCAATAATGCGTATAGGGTGTCCAAAGAATTATTTCAATAAGCTTAAGAGGGGACAGTGGGGAATAATTCAAGTATAGGTTGGGTTGAAAGGCTCAAACGGTCCAAAAATGGCCTAAATCATTTCCTTAATGTTATGCCACCTAGGATTTCGCTTCGACTAGTGATCAAGCAAGTTCTAGAGGTTGGTAGGATTATTTAGGAAATAATTAGACCTTACAAACTATCTCTAAATAATTAGATGTAACTCAACAAACTACTTAGTGCATCAAGATTCACAAAATCTCATAAAGTAAATAATACCAATTTTTTATGTTTAGACATGTAAACAAAAGTATATATTCTAATATTCACTTTTTTTTTTACATGCATAATGTTGATCACTAAACTTGACAATCAATAACTAAATAAATCAATAAATCAAAACAAGCTACAAATAAGCATTAAATGTCTCAAACAACAAGACAATTATCCTAAATTTTCCTCCAAACTTAATATAAGCATTGTCCTCAATGATTGAGAGAATTGTAAAATTAGAGGACTTTCTTGAAAATGGGTGGTGTTCTTTTGGATTTAAAACCTTACTGTCTTTTTTTTTTTTTTTTTGTATTTTCAATATTCAGCCTACAAAAGTGAGTAAAATATTAAGGAACAATCATCATGATATTAAACACACACTAATAACAAGAAATAAAACAACATACACGAAAACAAGAAAAGAGAGCTTGGGTTCCCTCCCAAGAAGCGCTTTGTTTAAAGTCTTTAGCTGATACATTTCTTCCAAAATATATCAATTCAAGTCAATAATACATATAAGTCAAGAATTAAGCTCATCAATTCCCTCTCTCTAGTGCTAAATTGATTATGAGTTCTAATATGAATTTCAACCTCTATAAAAACTTAAGAATAAAACTATAAAAAGGTTCAATGAATTCTTCTTCAAAACTTCAAAGGTTTCATAAGCTTCTCAACTCTATGATTCCTAGGTTATGTTATCTTTATGATCATGTATAATATTCCATCTCTCGAGTATCGAATCTCATACATCAAGCACTCTCCATTAATGGCCAAATAATCAAGATGCAACTAGACAAGATAAGACAAACAAGATGAACAATTTGAAAAATATTTGAAATTCAAAACATAGGATCAAATAAGGTTACATCATCCTCTAGAAAGAAATATTTAGTTCATCATGTATGAATATAACTTCAAGAAATACATAAGAAAGAGCATGGAAATTGTTCATCAATTTGTGAAGTGAAAGAAATGGTTGAAACTCTCCTTGTCTCCAAGAATAGCTTTCTCCCAAGAATGATTCCTCCTTCTGTCCAGTAGCACTTCTTCTATCCAAGAACAACTCCTCACATCCAGCATACCTTTAGAAGCTCTTTAGGGTCCTCAAAATCAGATGGGAGAAATCCTAAATAGAGAAAAACCCATTTTTTCCCTTTTATCTATGTTGCAATGCGTAGGTGCTGACTGGACAGCTTGGCACAACAAGGCACTAAAATTTCTATCTTTAGCATATGCAGCCTCTTTAAACCTATTTTTGACCATGTTCTAGTCTGAACTGGCTTTTTATGTCTGATATGAATTATAACTCTATCTCTTGGCTTTCCATAAGCACTTGAATCAACTAAATATGACATCTGTGGAGATAGTTATGATTGAAATACCATGATGTATCATAGCAGAAAATATTAGCAGTGCTGACTCTTGACCTCAGTTTTTCTCATTGAGATCGACTGTATTGGATTTTTTGTTAAACATAGAAGTTATAGATATATCTCTTCGCTTTCTATTAGTTCAAGAATCAAGTCAAAATCATATTTTAGAAAAGAGTTATGATTAAAATATAAAGACTGCCATCAGTAGCACCACAATTCAGATTTTTCAACATTTCACCAAGCTTTTGGTTTCTTTCCATTTTCTTGTCTTTTTGTCATTAACTATAAAATTTCAAACTAAATGCATAAAAAGTAGCAAAAACACTTGAAAACAAACCAAATGTTAATCAAAAGGTATATGAATTGTTGGTATAAAATCAACTTACCAATCATCATCTAAAACTTAGTCTTGCAATTTCTTATCCCTCATTGTCACTTCTATCTCTTATGAAGAGATTATTATCACTTCTCACAAAAATCTATTTAAGTGCCTTTTATTTTAATCCTAACCTTTCATCGACCTTATTTTGAGCATTTGAAATTGGATCAATCAAAATCAGTCTTATCAAAATATTAATAAACAGATAATTCACCATTTACTCTAATTCATCCTCTATGCAACCCTCAACTCCCATAATAGTTTATAATGTAAAATTTGTTTGAATATTAGTCTATTGAGATATTTCATTCCAATGACATCTATAGTTATATTGATCATACAATATATTCACTTACTAATAATATCCATCATTTCTTCAAGTTCAACTCCTTTTAAGTATATAGACATTTTAAGCATCAGTTTTGTAATGTCACATGCAGTATTGCGTAAATAATCTAATTAACTCGAAGAGTGTCAAGTAACTTTTCTATATTATATCAAACATATACCAAAACACAATGAGATACACCACTATACACAATAAATAACTTATATCTAAAGTTGGAGTCACTATTAAATCTCAAATTAAGTCTCTTTAAGTAATTAGAGATTTCTTCCAACTTAGCGAACCATTCAAATTTCATATACCTATATATATGATGAAATAAAGTAGTAACAACTAAGGAGAAATTTTGACTGAATACCCAATAATATCACTAACCCATAAAAATTTTCTTGTTTCTATCATATTTATTGGTCTTCTCTATTTCAGTACAACCTCGAAGATTTGAATAGTTATAAGGACACCTTTTTAAGAAAATTACTAGTCCCAAAAATAAATATTGTATTAAACCAAAAGATCGTATTTACTAAATCAAACAAATAATTTCTACTTCCTTAAAGTTTCCAAGATCATATTGAAAGGTCAATCATATTTCTCCTCGTTTTACACTAAGATATCATCAATGAACATCACCCCAAACATATCCATATAAAGTCATCGAACACATTATTCATCATGTATATCAAAATAATTAAGGCATTAGTCAACCCAATGGCACACAAGAAATTCATAGTTAATTCAAACTTAAAATCATTTATCAATATCACAGTAGCTTCTCTTAATTTATCAAATAAATCTTAATATGAAAATTTGTAGTTATTACAAATTATTACTCAATTCAGTTGCAATAAATAATATATAACCTCAAGATTCATCTTTATTCTAGGTGAATATGAAGTGGAGCTTGTTTAGGAGAAGCACTAGACCTTAATGCCTTGCCAAATATTATAATAATATTACTTAAGGTTCGTCGAATTCCAATAGGTGTATATGATAAACTAAAAGAAAGATTAGATTTGTTCTTACAACTATATCCAAGATAAAATTAATTGGTTAGTCAATAGCATGCTCGAAAATTTCTTTTCAACATATATCAAGAGATCTAAGATCACACAAATGGATTTTTAGTAAACTTTGGTCATTTCAAAAAAATTCTAACATAACCCAAAGATCGATAATAACTCTTTCTTACTACTCTCTTTCACAGTAACTGTAGAAAGTTATAATTTAACAATCTTCTTTATTTTTTGCAAATTGTAAACATTTTCATGCCATGGTCTCCATAACATTTATAAATTTCATCACTTAGAATTTAAAAGTCTTAATAATCTTGAAGTAATCCACAATGTATAATTCTTAATAAATCAATCAACACCAAAATGTTATATCATAATACCAATATAACAAAAGGAATCTCATTGAAATCTAATTTGTTGATCTTGAACTTCTAAAAGGAATTAAAACATTGTAATTAACCTCATATATATATCAAGTATCCTATCTAGTACTTAGTTGATAATAGAGAATATGAAGCTCCAAAAATAAAATACCTGTAACACCCCTTAACCTAACTGCAGAGCCTAAAAAAACTGATACAGTTAAGTCAAGAAATGTTAATTTTTCATCTTTACTAGAGTTATGGTTTTTTAATAAAAGTTCCCATTTTTAGCTACAAGAGAAAGAACTTGAATCATTTTAAACACACCATATACATATATCAAAATTGAGTACATCTGTTTACAAAACCATAACAGAGCGGCTCATTTAAAAACAAAACAGAGTTTTCAAAATAAACTACAAAATAGGTTGAAGCATGGCATATGAACAAATCTCTGTCCGGCCACTCTAGAGACTCAGTCAACCTCTAAACCTGTACATTTCCACCTGCATCACATGAATCTAATGAGCTAAAGGCTCAGTAAGATGAAACTGATGCAATAACAAATAACATATATGCAAACCTCATAAATCATTAAATGCAATATTCTATTTAATAACTTTTATTCATAAATCATTCTTTAGGGCCCTTGAAGTGTGGTACCTAACTAATAGCGATAGACCATAATTTTCGGAACCTGTTCATAATAATTGGCCAATAAGAGAACTAATACGGAGTTTTCATACTTGGTCTTTCAACCTCAGGTATTAGCCGTATTCTATCTCATTCATTGTGGCTTTCCTATACCGATTTTTCAACCTCAAGTATTTGCCACCATTAGTTGGGTCCGCCAGTCCCTCCCGCGTCCCTTGTCTACCCGACCATCGATCAAGTACCATACTTCCTTTTCAAAAATCTCATTATACTCTTAATAGTGTCATGCTTCATACCATAAATGCATCAAACATTACATCATTTGACAAACAACAACAATCACATTAAAACATGAACAAACATTATATGATTCTTGTGATACACCAAATGAAAACTTCAACTTACCTCAAGTCCACTTTGTGCTAGGTGAAAAGGCCAATCTCTTTGGAAGATAGGATGTGTTAAAGGCCTAACATAATCAAAATTATGTACCATTTAATATCCTTTCTATAAATCATTTAGTCTATTCTAGTTAAAGTTTATATACACTTTTCAATCTTTTGTAAAGAATTACATATCAATTACATAACCTTAAAAACAATGCATACTCCATATTTTACTACTAATTCAAGACATTAAACATTAGGGCAGCCATTAAATAACTAATAATTCAAACATAATTATTAGGGCAGCCCCTAAAATATGAACACAATCCGAATTAAAATAACGTAAACTTGATTTTAACTTAAATTAATTCTAACATTCAATTAAGCAAACTAATTGCTATTGTTTTCAATCATTTAAAGAAACTTCCAAACACAATATAAGCATTACAAAATCAATAGAAACAAGTAAATTAAATAATTTCACAAGACTATCAATTTTGCTAAAAATTAGCTTAACTAGCTTGGTTTTGACTTCAAGTGTAACTTACTTAAGTTTTCAATCATACAAAAGCATACTAAAACATGTAACCATCTAAGATACTACAATTTCATCATAAGAAATATTGAAAAAGAATATACCTTGATTAAGTTGGATTTAGGCTTCAAAATCAACAGTTTTCAAGCTTAAAAGGATGAAAACTTGTTCTAGCTTGTGTTCTATGGATTCCTATGGATTGAATTCAACTTTTGTGAGTATGAGAGTGTATAAATTTGAGAGAAACTTATGAGAATAAGGGCTGGTCATTTTTGAGGTGCTTACACAAAAAATATGGATGAAAATGATTTCTTTGACCTTTCAAAGAGAGGTAAGTGGAGGGTGATGATTGGTTGCATCATGCTTGGTGTCTTCTCATTCCAAAAGCCACGTTCATGGGCTAAGGAGATGACAAAAATTGATGTTTTGGTGTTCTAATCAAGTGCAATGCAATTTAGAATGGTTTTATGCAACCTAGTCAATCAACCAATCAAATTGCACCATTGTGCATACTTTTAGTTCTTAGCCAATGTAACATATTTCAAGTAAATATTTAGACAATTAATCACTTTATCATATAACTAGTATGGAGCAATACAAATAATTCATTTTATAGCCATTCAACACATCAATCTTCCTTAACCGAGATACCGAGCTTTTTACTGCAAAAAGGGCACTTAAGGAATATGTTAAATCAAGAAATGAAAGTTTGATCTCATATTTCATGTACTAATGCATGTTAAATCATAACTGAAGCATATAATAATAATTATTCATGTTCGTGCAATCATGCTATTTGTATGCCATAATTCAATAATGTACATTGATTAGATGCATATTCATACAAAATGCTTATTATTGGCTATATAGGAGAGAATTGAGAATTGGGCATTATAATACCAAATATAAATTTTATACCTGTTATTATTGATGGGTCTGCCTCAACATTATTTTATACAAAATTTTAAAACACATGGCCAATATTATTCATGAAATACAAAATAAATTATACAACAAATAAAATTTCCTGGCATGGTTGTGCTCCACTAGTTTCAAAAATCATATACATGGACAGTTTACAGAACTATAAATTAGGCACAAACCGGGTTCTAATACCACTCTGTAACACCCCCACCACTAAATATAGATATTGGTATAACAATAATTTTGACAAGGTAGCACATGTGTGTGCATGTGTATATATATATTTACTTTTGTCAATTATAGCACTTCGAAAAATAGTAAAGTGTTTTCTCACATATAACCCTGTATATAGAAAATCACCGTTTATATAACAACACAACACCCATCACAGTCACGCTATTCTCAGGCTGATTTACTATAAAATTTCAAGAGTTATATAGGACACGGCATCTCATAGTTATAATACGATAGACTCAAAAATAAAAATAATAGTCTTTACTTTCGAAAGAAGTAAGAAAATTTTATATCTTGTAACCCTTTATATATAGTCAGCAATTTACATAATAATAATGAATATAAAAATTAGAATATGCCCACAACACAATCCAATAGGTCGTCATCCATGTACACTAATCCTCAAAACTTGCAGGAACCCCAACGAGTTGTCCAGTAAGTCCATGGTATCAAGTGTCACTAGACTCACCTACAATGCACTTAGCTAACATATACACAGAGACAACCAGGTTATAGTATTGCCAAAACTATTGGATTTAATGCTGCAAAACTAGTCCTCTTCACACAGGACATAATCTGAAATTTGAAGTATTTTCTATTAAGTGTTTGTCATCAAAAATCCTTTCTTTGTGCATCAAAGTCTAGATAAAAACTTTATAACACTTTTATAAGAGATATTGAAAGCTTAATACACAATAAACCCATTCAAAATAATCTAAAAACCAAAGGCAAAGCTATAGGTAAGTGTTACCTATGCAAATTTTGAGGTTAAACTTGATGGTAATTACTTCTCCTTTATTTTTCTTGCTTTTATTTCAACTTAGAATCAATTTGGAGCACTTGGAGACCTTAAGGTATGTGGTTGGAAGCTAAAAATAGCTGAAATGAGGGTTTGGTTATGGCTTAAGGGTGAAGGAAAGCTTGAGGTGGCGCTTGAGGTGGCACTTGAGGTGCTTGCTTAAGCTTGGTAGCAAGCATGAGGTGGCAAGTTATGGTATAAATCTAACC